>CM047741.1:5705653-5894059 GCA_026225825.1 Pistacia integerrima | reverse complement strand
AAAAAGTAAAGAGGTTTTCATTCATTCACTTTTCATTAAAAAGAGAAAACACACAGCCCCCAAAACTCTCTCCCACACGCCTGCTTTGTTTTTGATTGAAAAATCAAATACATTTCTTTTCTTCTTTGTTCTTAAGACTAAAGAGGATTTAGCAAATCCCTCTTTAGTCCCTTGCGATTATCTTCGTGTGGACTACGTCGGTTCGATCTTACACTTGGGTCGGTAGCAAAATACATTCAGAGACAAACTTGGAGGAGCCTCCAAACGTGCGTATGATTTCTCAAACTCTAGATTAATTTTCTGCAGATTCTTATTTTGATATAAACTGTAGATTTGTGCTCTGATCTTGGTTCTATGGAATGATCCATGTTGTTATTAATTTTTGTTTTCTTCTGCCTTAATGGATTGTTTCTTAATAGTGGTATGAGAGCCTAGGGTACCAGATTTTATAGTTTTATGTGGATGGTTGATTACATGTATTGATTGATAATATGTTGCCTTAAAGAATCTGCCTAAAATCTGCCTTAAAAGCATGTTTTAAGAAATCAATTAATTGATTAATTTTAATTTGTTGATGATCTGCAACTTTGGTATATTGGGTGATGGATTTTTGTTGAAATCAGTGTGTATGATTGATTGCAAAATCTATTTGGTGTGTTTTTGGCTACTGTTTGAACTTATCCGGAGCTACAGATCAGTGCACGCTCACCGCGGTGATATAACCCATCGTCGCGGCGTGCGTGTTTGGCGTTCACACTGATTACGAAATCGCACGTAGAGCATGAACGTCAAATTAACTAGCGCATGCTGCAATGATCTAACTCATCGCCGCAGTGAGGGCACTTCCGAGTGCGTAGGGGCTAGATTGTAAAGTTTTAAAAACTTTTAGTCCAAATGTAGATCTGTAAATTGTCAGGGGGTAATTAATAATTAACCTACCAATTTCAAAAATTGATTGTTTTTGAAATGTATGCTATGTACTTGTTTGTATATTGCATGGTGCCCGATACATGAGCCTTAGGCCTATGATGAATGTTTTAAAAAAAAATTTTAGGTATGTATGTTTGTAAATTTATTAAATAGGGCTTGCATGTCCTGCCTTTCTCCTATTTTCAATGTACATTCTCTTCTCATCTCATTCCCCTCGAATGTAAATCGAGGTTTCTAAAATTATTGATGTAAAGAATTTTGTATAATTATTCTTATTATAAATTTAGAATGATGTTTTTGTAATGTACTTGGAGACAGAACAAAGGATAGGCAACCATACTTGAAGACTCAAGATATTTATTACAGGACCCCTAGGTGACCCATCGATTCCTCTAGGCTCGAGGAAATCGGTTTTAGTTGGGCCATGTACCAGCACATTTTAATATTGTGTTTAGAATGCATGCTAAGGTTGAATGTTGAAAAACATGCCAAACAATGTCATTCTAACAAAGACAATAATCTAGTGAGACATTAAATAACAAACCCTCAATTAAAGTATATTAAGTCATGTAAGCCTTCCATCACCATGGTTTTAATCAAACCACTGTTCATCGAAACCTTGTTCACTAAAGCAAAGGGTACACTTCTACCAATGGGAGGTTAAAATGCATTGGAGTTTTTCCTTAATGGTGATGGGTCGACTTAAAATGACGGTTTTGCTTGTTTGCCAAAGCGAAGGTTGATAAACACGTCATAGACATAGTAGAGCAGTACACATATTGTGTGTATGTGGTGACATGTAGTGTCCACTCTACTGCTACTGAGAATTACACTCGAGGATGATGGCATGTAGTGTCCATTGGATTGTGTGATTGGCTTGTTGGCTTTTTCACATTTGAGGTTGATAGTAGGAGCTATCGACTAGTGTGGATTAAGTTTGTTGGCCTACCTAATCAACTCATTTTGGCTTGTTCGCCAAAGCGAAGGTTAGAAATGGGAAGGATGAGATGTTGGTCCAATAAGAAAGTCAACGGGCTTTCCCGAGTTAATAGTGAGGGCTACTGACTTGAGTAAAATAGTGGGAGCATCGTTTAATAAAAGACCATATTAAATAATAATGAACTTTATAATGACTTTATTTTTCTGCAATTGTAGATTCACCAAAATGAGTATTATGAACCTGCAACCGATAATCGAGAAAGAAAACAGGTTGGATGGATCCAATTTCTCAGATTGGTATCATAATCTTTGGATTATACTCAAGTCAAAAAAGAAATTGTATATCCTTGAAAAACCATACATGGCTGAGCCTAATCCTGATACCACTCAGGAAGTAAACGATACTTATCAAAAATTCCTTGATGATGCTGATGGCGTTCAATGCTTAATCTTAGCATCAATGACACTTGTGCTGCAAAAGCAGCATGAGAATATGGATGCTTCTTCCATTATTCTACACCTCAAGGAGCTTTTTGAAGGAAATGCTCGACATGAGAGGTACAAGGTGTCAAAAGCACTGTTTGGGAGTCATCTGAATGAGGGAGACCAAGTTGGTCCTCATGTGCTCAAGATGATCGAGCACATAGAGAGACTTGAGACTTTGGGATTTGAGTTGGATGTAGAATTACAAATGGATTTGATTCTGCAATCCTTGCCTGACTCTTATGCTTTGTTCATAATGAATTTCAATATGAACACGATGGAGAAAACCTTGTCAGAACTTTTGAACATGCTGAGGACTACAGAGCAGGACTTGAAAAAGTGCAAGCCTGTTTTACTGGTTGTTGCCAGTAAAGCAAAGGGTAACAGCAAGGTTAAGGCCAAGGCCAAACCCAAGCCCAAACCCAAAGGACAGATTGCTCTTGGTCCTGAGAGTGGCATAGGGAAGGGCAAGGTAGTCCGCTTCTTTTGTGGCAAGCTTGGCCATTGGAGGAAATACTACAAGGCTTTCCTCGCAAGTAAGAAGAAGTCAGATGCTACGACTTCAGGTATTTTTATGATTGAGATTAATTTCTCTTCCTCAACATCTTGGGTCATTGACACAGGATGTGGTACTCATTTGTTTGTCTTGATGTGCGGGGGAGGGGCTAAGGTAGAGTAGAGTGATCGCCAAGGGAGAGGTGGACCTACGAGTTGGAAATGGAGCACATGTGGCTGCTTTGGCTATAGGGACTTACTGTTTATCTTTGCCTACGGGCTTGTTGTTGGAACTACATAACTTTTATCACGTACTTTTTATTTCTAGAAATATTATTTCAGTACCGGCTTTGGATAATATGGGGTATCATTTTGAGATATCTAATGGATTGTTGTCCTTTAGTTTGAATGGTATTCTATTTGGAATTGCAAGGTTATATAATGGATTATATGTTCTTGACTTAAACAATAAAGATAATCTCAATATTGAAACCAAGAAAGCTAAACATAGCGATCAAAACCAGACATATCTGTGGCATTGTAGATTGTGTCATGTTAATAAGACCCACATTGCAAAACTTCAAAGGGATGGAGTTTTGGACCCTTTTGACTTTCAGTCATTTGAGGTATGTGAGTCATGCTTGTTAGGCAAGATGACCAAGTCTCCTTTCACAGGACAAGGTGAAAGGGCTACTAAGCTATTAGGCATCATCCATAGTGATGTATGTAGTCCACTAACAGTTGAGGCCAAAGGTGAATATTCATACTTCATCACATTTACTGATGATTTCAGTAGATGTGGTTATGTCTACCTTATGAGACATAAATATGAAGCCTTTGATAAATTCAAGGAATTCAGGAATGAAGTACAAAATATGTTGGGCAAAAGTATTAAAGCTTTTCGGTCGGATCGAGGAGGTGAATACTTAAGCTCAAGGTTTTTAGAGTACTTGAAGGAATGTGGGATAGTATCACAACTCACCCCTCCTTATACACCCCAACACAATGGAGTGTCAGAAAGGAGGAACAAGACCTTACTTGACATGGTTAGGTCCATGATGAGTTTTAGTGATTTATCTGTATCGTTCTGAGGTTATGCCTTAGAGACTACGACTTACGTTTTAAACTGTGTGCTGTCAAAGTATGTAGATAAGACTCCATATGAACTATGGAGCGGGCAAAAACCCAACTTGTCTTATCTAAGGATTTGGGGTTGCAAAGGTTATGTTAAGAAATTGATTTCGAACAAGCTGGGCCCAAAATCCTATAAATGTATATTTATGGGGTATCCAAAGGAGACCAAATGATACTACTTCTACCACTTAGAAGAGCTCAAAATTTTTGTTGCTCGATCTAGTGTCTTCCTAGAAGAAAGAATATTTTCTAAGAGGTACTAGTAGGAGAAAAGTAGAACTTGATGAAGTTCTAGAACCATAAGATATATTAGACGAAGGACTGGATGATGTGCCATAGGAAGTGGTTGAACATCAATAGGAGGTTACTCCACAACTTATGGATCAAAGTCAACCATCGCAGGTAGCACAGGAGCTACGTAGATTTGGGAGAGTACGCCATGAGCCCGAGAGATACGGTTATCTCGTGACTTAACATCGTGATGTACTAGTCTACCAAGACGATGAACCCAAAACTTACGAAGACGCTATATCGGATCTAGATTCCATTAAATGGCTTGAAGCCATGAAATCTGAGATGGACTCCATGTACTAGAACCAAGTATGGCCTCTGGTGGAACCACGTGAAAGGGTAAAACCCATAGGATGTAAATGGGTTTTCAAGAAGAAGACTGACATGGATGGTAAGGTGCTTACTTATAAGGCACGTCTGGTTGCCAAAGGTTTTAAACAAATTCATGGTATTGACTATGAAGAAACCTTTTCGCCGGTTGCCATGATTAAATCCATCTGGATTATGCTTACAATTGCTGTATATCATGACTATAAGATTTGACAAATGGATGTCAAAACAGCTTTCCTGAACGGAAACCTTAAGGAGGATGTGTATATGACACAGCCTGATGGTTTCATTCTTGATGGGCAAGCTAATAGGGTATGCAAGTTGTAGAGATCCATTTATGGACTCAAGCAAGCTTCAAGGAGCTGGAATATTCGTTTTGATGAAGCCGTAAAAGAATTCGGTTTTATCAAGAACGATGATGAGCCTTGTGTTTACAAGAAAGTGAGTGGGAGTGCAATAGTATTCCTAGTATTGTATGTCAATGATATACTTATGATCGGGAATGATATACTGAACTTGCAGTCGGTAAAGATTTGGTTATCCAAGTGCTTCTCCATGAAGGACTTAGGGGAAACAACCTACATCCTTGGTATGAAGATCTATCGTGATAGATCACGTAACTTGCTTGACCTAAGTCAGAGTGCATATATTGACAAAGTATTGAAAAGATTCAGTATGAAAGAATCCAAGAAGGGATTTCTTCCGATGTCACATGGTGTTTATCTCTTTAAGGAATTGTGTCCTAAAACACAAGATGAGAGAGATATGATGAAGAGGATCCCATATGCATCAACAATTGGATCCGTCATGTATGCATGTCATGCTATGTACTCGGATTGATGTCTCATGTGCTTCGAGCACTTGTAGTAGATATCAATCGGATCCAGATGAGCGTCACTAGATAGCTATCAAGAATATTCTTAAGTACTTGAAGAGGACTAAGGATATGTTTTTGGTTTATGGAGGGGAAGATGAGCTCACTATAAGAGGATATAATGATGCTAGTTTCCAAACGGACAAAGATGATTATCGATCGCAATCAAGGTTTGTATTTTGTCTCAATGGGGGTGCAGTGAACTGGAAGAGATCCAAGCAAAGCACTATAGCGGACTATATAATGGAGGCTGAGTATATTGCATTGTCAGATGCAGCCAAGGAGGCAGTCTGGATTAAGAAGTTTGTTACTGAACTTGGTGTGGTTCCCACAATTGTTGATCCAATAGACATTTATTGTGATAACAATGGAGCAATCGCTCAAGCCAGGGAACCACGGTCTCATCAGAAGTCAAGACACATACTTAGATGATTCCATCTCATCAGAGAGATAGTTGAGAGGAAAGATGTACAGATCAGTAAAGTGCATACTGATGACAATCTCGCAGATCCTCTGACAAAGCCTTTGTCGCAGTAGAAGCATGAAAGGAACTTGAGATCATTTGGTATTAAATACATGAATGATTGGCTGTAGTGCAAGTGAGAGATTGTTAGAGTAGATGCCTTAGAGCCAATCAATTATTGTAGAATTGTCTCTTTGTAATAATATTCATTAATCAATAATAAAAGACATTTTATTCTATATCGCATAAATCATTATTATTGCAATATGTATTGATACATGTCCTTAGTGTTAGAGTAGATGCCCTAGAGCCAATCAATTATTGTAAAATTGACTCTTTGTGATAATGTTCATTAATCAATAAAAGGCATTTTATTCTATATCGCGTAAATCATTATTATTACAATATGTATTGATACATGTCCTTAGAATGGTAGAACCGTGATGAGGGTATCAAGTGTTTCAAATCTTGATAGTGAGAACCCTATGAGCACATATGGTGGCCATTCTAGAAACGTCTGTAGCCCAGTATTATTCTGAAGTAAAGGCACAGATAATACAATAAGGCTATCATAGTGTTGAACGACCTTGTCGAAAGGCAGTGACTGATCTCGCTTGTCAAGGTTGTTTGGTGACAACCTGGTGTAACACTTGGGTGCTTGCTGTAGGCGGATACACCGCAGCAAGTTCACTAGACTGACCCATCAGAGAATTCCATATGGATGGTAACCCCAGTGTCTATGGAACAAATCCTCTAACGAATGGTGGTGCATGTGATCCTTAGACTTGAGATCACCAGAGCGCCTTGTGCACCGGTTGATGTAGTTTGACACTAGCCTAACGCAGTTCTATTCGGAGCTGTCAGTACGATAGTGATTGGCTATATCAAGGAGTGTATCAAGACTATGGTGGATAGACAGAGGATTCATTACTCCTCGGTACGGGAGAAGTTATCTCATGGCGCAATTCAGTAAATGACAATGACACTAAAACTGTGGCCACAGTGGGATTGAGTTGTTGCTTTATCTAGGTTATAATACAGGTCATTGGTCCAGTAATTGAATACACAATATCGAGAGTAACAGATGTTGACACTATTTATATGCCTCGGTCTCGTCGAGATAACGGATGATGAAATGATCTAATCTTAATAGTGAGAACCCTATGAGCACATATGGTGGCCATTCTAGAAACGTCCGTAGCCCAGTATTATTCTGAAGTAAGGGCACAGATAATACGGTAAGGCTATCATAGTGTTGAACGACCCTATCGAAAGGCTGTGACTGATCTCGCTTGTCAAGGTTGTTTGGTGACAACCTGGTGCAACACATGGGTGCTTGCTGTAGGCGAATACACCGCAGCAAGTTTACTGGACTGACCCACCAGAGGATTCTATATGGGTGGTAACCCTAGTGTCTATGGAATAAATCCTCTAACGAATGGTGGTGTATGTGATCCTTAGATTTGAGATCACCGGAGCGCCTTGTGCACCAATTGGTGTAGTTTGACACTAGCCTAATGTAGTTCTATTCAGAGCTGTCAATACAGTGGTGATTGCCTGCATCAAGGGGTGTATCAAGACTATGGTGGATTGACAGAGGATTCATCACTCATGGGTATGGGAGAAGTTATCTCATGGCATAATTCAGTATATGGCAATGACATTAAAACTGTGGCCATAGTGGGATTGAGTTGTTGCCTTATCCAGTTTATAATACAGGTCATTGGTTCAGTAGCTGAATACATAATATCGAGAATAACCGAAGGTTGGCTCTATTTCTATGCCTCCGTCTCGTCTCGTCTCGTCGAGATAACGGATGATGAAAGGATCGAATTACACGGTAACCATATCGTTGACAGGTAGCTATTTTGCTGAATCCGAATCTATCGGGTGGCCATGATGCCTTGCTAGGGGCCAATCTTGGTCTGTATATTAGTGAGACGATTAATTGGTGTTAATCGTGATATTATACACTATCGGTATAATGAGGAGCCTATGGGTCACAAACATAGAAGATAATTTAAGACTAAGGAAGAAAGAAAGGCGTTTTCATCTTTTTAGGCGAAAATGTATTTTGGTAATTTCACAGTGCAATTAAATTTGCTGAGGTCGTAGCCTTTATTTAATTTATTAGAAAAAATTAAATAAGTGAAATTACATTTAAATATGTGTTCGCTTATATTTAATTAAATCATCATTATTGTTAAATGTTAATATATAGATTAAATATATATTAATTGATTTTAATTGAGATAATGATGAAACAAAAAATAAAATATCTAATTGGGAGTGTTTGGTAACATGGGGTGTTTGGGTTGGAGCTTAAGCCTATTCCGTATGGGAATAGGGCATTAAAGTAACACTAGAAAAGAAAAGTGTTAATTAAAAGAAGTGTGATTTTTCATTAGTTTATTTTTCATTGTGAAAAAGAGAAACACAGCAACCCCATTTCCTCTCCCACGACAGTATTCCATTTTGCCCAAAATCAATTCATTTGATTTTTCTTCTTTAATCTTAAAACTAAGGAGGATCTAGCAAATCTCTCCTTAGTTCTTTGTGATTGTCTTTGTATGGACTACGTGTGTTCGATCCTACACTTGGGTCGGTAGCTAAAACATTCATTGACAAATTTGGAGGAGCCTCCAAACGTGCGTATGTTTTTCTAAACTCATGATTAATTTTTGCAGATTTCTATTTTAAAATAAACTGTAAAATTATACCTTTGATCTTGGCTCAATGGGAACGATCCTTGTTATTATGATTTTGTTTTCTGCTGCGTATATAGACCGTTTCCTAACACTTAGAATGGTAGAACCGTGACAAGGGTATCAGGTGTTTCAAATCTTGATAATGAGAACCCTATGAGCACATATGGTGGCATTTCTAGAAACGTCTGTAGCCCCAATATTATTCTAAAGTAAGGGCACAGATAATACGGTAAGGCTATCATAGTGTTGAATGACCCTGTCGAAAGGCAGTACCTGATCTCACTTGTAAAAGTTGTTTGGTGACAACCTAGTGCAACACATGGGTACTTGCTATAGGCGGATACACCGCAGCAAGTTTACTGGATTGACCCACTAGAGGATTCCATATGGACAGTAACCTAGTGTCTATGGAACAATCCTCTAACGAATGGTGGTGCATGTGATCCTTAGATTTGAGATCACCAGAGCGCCTTATGCACCGATTGGTATAGTTTGACACTAGCCTAGCGCAGTTCTATTCAGAGTTGTCAGTATGGTAGTGATTGGCTGTATCAAGGAGTGTATCAAGACTATGGTGAATAGACAGAGGATTCATCACTCTCGGGTACGAGAGAAGTTATCTCACGATGCAATTTAGTAAATGACAATGACACTAAAAGCGTAAGGCCAGGTGGGATTGAGTTGTTGCCCTATCCAGTTTATAATATAGGTCATTAGTCCAGTAACTGAATACATAATATCGAGAGTAATCGAAGGTTGGCTCTATTTCTATGCCTCAGTCTCATCTCGTCGAGATAACGGATGATGAAAGGATCAAATTGTACGGTAACCATATCGTTGACAGGCAGCTATTTTGCTGAATCCGAATCTATCGGGTGGCCATGATGCCTTGCTAGGGGCCAATCTTGGTCTGTGTATTAGTGAGATGATTAACTGGTGTTAATTGTGATACTATACACTACCGGTATGATGAGGAGCCTATGGGTCACACACATAGAAGATAATTTAAGACTCAGGAAGAAAGAAGGGCATTTTCGTCTTTTTAGTCGAAAGAGTATTTTGGTAATTTCACAGTGTAATTAAATTTGCTGAGGTCGTAGCCTTTTATTTAATTTGTTAGAAAAATTAAATAAGTGAAATTACGTTTAAATATGTGTTGGCATATATTTAAATAAATTATCATTATTGTTAAATGTTAATATATATATTAGATATATATTAATTGATTTTAATTGAGATAATGACAAATAAATATCTAATTGGGAGTGTTTGGAAAGAAGGGGTGTTTGGGTTGGAGCCTAAGCCTATTCCATATGGAAATAGGGCAATTAAACTTTACTATGAAAGAAAAAGGTTAATTGAAAAAGTTAAGAGTTTTTCATTCATTCACTTTTCATTAAAAAGAGAAACACACAGCCCCCAAAACTCTCTCCCACACGCCAGTTTTGTTTTTGACTGAAAAATCAAATACATTTCTTTTCTTCTTTGTTCTTAAGACTAAAGAGGATCTAGTAAATCCCTCTTTAGTCCCTTGCGATTATCTTCGTGTGGATTACATCGGTTCGATCCTACACTTGGGTTGGTAGCAAAATGCGTTCAGAGACAAACTTGGAGGAGCTTCCAAACGTGCGTATGATTTCTTAAACTCTAGATTAATTTTCTGCAGATTCTTATTTTGATATAAACTGTAGATTTGTGCCCTAATCTTGGTTCTATGGAACGATCCGTGTTGTTATTAATTTTTGTTTTCCGCTGCCTCAATGGATCATTTCCTAACAATACGGGCATGGAAATAAGGTCACAGTTTGTTGGAAGCAATTAGCAAGGCAAAGGCTAATCGCTCAATTTTGGATACCTTGACTCAGCGTCCAGTGACCGTTTGCTAGTGTAATACATAGGTCACTGAATTCTATTCTCTTCTTGAATAAGAGCTGGGTTGACTGCAACCTGAGAAACGAACAAGTAGAAAAATAAAATTTCCTTGGGAAGTGGCTTGGACAGAAGAGGTGGCTTTCCAAGATGCTCTTTTATGCTCTGAAAAGCTTGCTCACACTTTGGAGTCCATTCAAATTTCTTGTTGGCATTGAGTACATTGAAGAACAACAAATAGCAATCTATAGCTCTCGATATGAAGTCACTGAGAGCCATTATCCTCCCATTCAAGCTTTGAACTTACTTAAGTTTTGTGGGACTTTTCATATGTAGGAGAGCTTGGATTTTCTCGGGGTTGACTTTAATTTCTTGATGGTTAACCATGTACCCCAATAATTTACTTGAGGCTACTCCGAATGAACACCTAAGAGGATTAAGTTTCATTTTTTTATTTTTGGAGTATGTTGAACATTTATGTGAGATAGGCTATGTGATCTGAAGCGCGATGCGATTTGACCAGCATGTCATTGACATAGACCTCCATTGTTTTCCTAATCTGCTCGAAAAAGATTCGGTTAACCATGCGTTGGTAGGTTGCCCCAACGTTTTTTAGACCAAAGGGCATGACTTTGTAGCAATACAGCCTCTGATATGTGATGAACGAGGTGCGCTTCTCATCGGGCATGAACATCGAGATCTAATTGTATCCTGAATAGGAATCCATAAAGCTTAGAGCTCTTGCCCGGAAGTGGCATCAACGCAAGTTCGCAATTTACCATTGGGTTTTTTCACCAAAATAGGATTGGCAACCCAATTGGGGTAATGAGCTTCCCGAATGAACCCGATTGAGAGGAGCTTGTTCACCTCACTCTTAAGAGACGCATAGCACTTTAGGTCCATAACTCTTCTTTTCTAGCAAACTGCCTTAATCTTACTGTCAATGTGGTGTGTATGACATATGATTTTAAGGCGGATCCCAATAATGTTGGCGTGTGTCCATGCAAAAATATCAATATTATGTTTGAGGAAGCTCGCTAAGTTGGCTATGAGCTGAGGGTTGAGGTTACTTCCGATTCTCAGCACATGAGTTGGCTCATGCTTGTCGACAAATACCTTAGAAAAAGTCTCAACTGGCCCATTGTGGGTGTACTCCTCTTGCACACGAGGATAGATGTTGTCTTCCACTAGACTAGGTTGTAGCTCGATCTTACTTATCGCCATTGCCTACTTAGGGTTGCCCTCGGGTTTCCTTTTCCTCTTACATGCCATCTGGACTGCTCGATTGTATCAATCGTGATATTCACGTTGTGATCCCCTAACTTCCCCACACCTTATCGAAATGGGGAACTATATCTTCTGATGGTAGATGGAAGTGACAGCTTTGAAGTTTTGTAGTAGAGGTCATTTAAGAATGCCATTAAATGCTGAAGGATACACTACTACAAAAAATTCTGTCATCCTTGTCACTTCGTGAGGATCATCCAAAGTGACCGGAAGAGTAATCATTAACCATAGAGAGGAGTAGCTACAAGCTTTATGTCTGTCTCTTCCAACTTCATCTCTTCAAAGGCTCGCTGAAATAGGATATTCATGACGCTCCTATTGTCCACCAACATCCTGTGGACTTTGCAACTTTCTATCTCAGCCATGACAACCAGCGCATCCTCATGAGGGTGGTGCACTCGTTTCACATCTTTCTTAGAAAAGGTAATCTCCTTTTCTCTGCGCAGCTTGCTAAGTCGCGATTCTAGATTGAGCACATTGTTGGGCTCATATCGGGCTTCTTAGATATACTTATCTTATGCATGCCGAGAGGTCCATGCAATATGAGGTCCCCAAATGATGGTCCCTACCAAGTAGAGACCTCTACGACCTCTACGCCTTTCCCCGTCTTCTTGATCCTTCTCTCTCGTGAAAGTTGGACCATTAACATACTTCTTGAAATGAACTTTTTAGATAAGGTCTTCAATTGTTTGCTTGAGAGCTCGACACTCATCAATGTAGCCCATTATCCATGTGGTAGCCACAATATTTCTTGCCACTCCTTTTAGACAAGGGTGTTTTCATGGGCTTAGGTTCTTCAAGCATATTAGCTTGTACTGAGTTAGCTAGAATGGCTGAGACCGATGCATTGAGTGGAGTGAAATTATTGTAGTTGTGACGAGGAAGTGGAGCATAAGCTTTCTTGGGCTCAAATCGTTGTTTCTTTCCCTTTCTCTGATCGTCATTAGCCTATTTACGATCATTCATTCTACTACTCTCCCCCCAGAATTCATCCCTCCGACTAGGAGCATTAGTCGAAGGCTCGGGATCGGGGCGATTTAGAGCTGCCATTGAGTTTTCTATTTACAGATATTTCTCTGTCAGGTTATAGAAGCGAGTAAGGGAAATATTGTCTTCAGATTGTAGTTTGTTCCATAGGTCATTTACAGGTGAACTCCAACAATAATCAGAGTTCAAACTGAATCTTCAAGTGTATTAGCCACCTTATTCAATTCCCTATGGAACTTGTCAATGTAAGACTAGAGAGACTTATTCTTCTCCTGTCGTATGTTACTTAGATAACTGAGCAGCATTGAGAATTTTCGATTAGCCTAGAAGTGCGTTAGGAGCAATGAGCTCATTTGCTGCCATGAGTTGATAGATCTTGGTGGAAGCAATCTGAACCAACGTTTAACATGGGCAGTCAAAGTCATTGTGAAGCAGTGACACTTTGCCAAGTTTGAAACTTGATGAAGCTCCATAAGATCATTAAACTCATAAAGATGATCCTAAGTATCAACATTCTCGTCGAATGTCTTCATGTCAAGCATTCTAACCTTGGTGGGAAAGGGGCAGTCATAACTGCTAGAGAAAAGGGAGATGCCTCAACAATCACTTACTGCTCATTTTGTTGAGCTTGAAGCTGATCTAGAGCTCATTGTAACTCTTCTATTTGAGGAAGCAGACCCTTTGGGGATCACTCTTTGCAATTTAGGTACATTCCTGACGATTGCGGTTGATGAAAGACCGTAAGTCGGTGCTTTCTTTACCTTGGCCGGAGCCTTCAGCATGCCTTGACACTTGTGGGCCTAAGCCCTGTGAAGGCGCTGAGTGGCTGGGGGAGTTTTCCCTATCTCTGCAGTGGTCGAAAGCGCGTGCTTGATGGTACAGGGTACTTCCCTCTCGATGATGGTCGAAACCATCATGTCGATGATAGTGAGGATCTCTATGCCTGGCACTTTGATTGGTGTGCCCTTACGACATGCCGTGGGTTTGCTTTTAGTGTGAAATACTGCCAAGTCGTTGAGCCAATGATTTCTTCCCCTGTTTGCAACCAGTATTCGTATGCCCCTTTGAGCCTTTTTGGCCTTGCTCAGCTCTTTTGTGCTATAGTGTGTGTGGTATGAGCCTTTGCTCGTTTCCACGCTTTAGAGCGACCTACAGACGTCTTCGGAGGTGGTACCACCTTGTCTGAATTTGGTGGCACGACCTAGTCCAAACGATCCAACATTTGATTCATCATTTGAAGGGTGTTATCAAATTTCTTCAGGTAATGGATCAAAGTAGGATCTGCCTAGGAGGTCAAGGAGATGCTCCCCACAACATTTTAGGGAGGTAGGACTACTTCGAGAGGAATAGTCTCCTAACTACAGGGAATCTCCTTGTTATTAGTGCTAGAGTGCTCAGTTTCAAAACCATTAGCCATGAGATTTTGTGGTTGAACTTTGAAGATGAAACTGATAGATCAGTTGAGATTATCGAATAGAGAGCTGATGTGAATCTGGACCTTCCTTTTAATGCCAAATTGTTGGTGCTTGATTTTGACACCAACAACTTCGCACGTGCAAAGTGCTAAGAAAGTCTTAGAAATTACACGTGAATGATTGTGAGAATTGAATGGGTATTGTTCTCACAGTAGCATGCAAAGACATAAAAGTAAATAAGACAACAAAGGTTTTTATAGTGGTTCAAATGCTTAAAGTGAATCCTACATCCACTATTTTCTTTTATATTGGTGTGTTCCTGGTTATTAGCCAAGATTACAAGAGGTCGTGAACCGTGATCTGAGTTACAGGTGCTTGGTATTCTAAGTGTTCTTAAAGAATATCAAGCTAGTCTCTTTCTCGCAGTGTGTCTTTGTTAAATTCAAAGGGTTTGATCCCGATTTTGTGAGGGGGAGTTGCCTATTTATACCTGCTGAGCTCAAGGTAATCATTACATTCCTACAAGTAGGTTGGTGTTGTGCAAATCTCTCATGTCTTCTCATTGGTTGATAACTCAAAAGATATCCTTAAATTAAATGAGGCTTGGACAGGTGTGCAAACCAAATTCATTCACAATCAAAACTTGAGTTGGTTGGGTTGTTGACAACTATATTCTTTCTGTCTTAGGCGATGTGGCATACTCTAGACGGTGCAAAACCCTCCTGAATTTTGATTGATGCTTGCTGATATCAGCTTATGTCAACCTTGATTTTTAGGCATAATAAAGATAAAAAAGAAAAGAATAATGAAATATGCTAACAACAGCTAACTAACTCTCTCTTTAACAGAATAAACTGATTTTTAATTGGGTTGACCAATGCTGACTTTCCCTACTAATTGGAGCTTAGGACTAGAGCTACTCTTCACCTAGCTACTAGCTTGCTTAATCCTTAACAGGCAGTAATAATAATCATTTCATACAAGCCTACAATACTAAGAGCACGAATTTATTAATATTATCTGTATGACGATGTAAGGGTACTTTCGTTTTACTGACAGGAAAGAAAAAAATGTTATCATAAAATTCCACTAGACCCAAGTGTTATTTAGGTCAAATCTCAAATATGAAATTGTAATTTTCTCGTTCTAAAACATTTGGTTATAAAGTTCACTTCTTAAAATTTAGGTTACTTTCTTTAAATTTTATAAACCACCTATACATTTGGTTATTCATGTATTATTTAAATTGTTTAGTTTTTTTTTTCTTAATCGGCTAGGTTTTGACGTTTTGTCTTAATTCCTCTATTAATTGTTTAAATTGTTATTTTCGACTAGGTTCAATTGTTTTGTTCCTTGATCAATCGGAGGTGGTGGCGTTTTGTCGGCTAGGTTAACTTTTTGCCCAGATCAAAGTTGGTGTTCGTTTGTAGTTGTGGTAAATATTCAATACCCTTTTTTATCTTATGCTTATTTTCATGGTGCATTCTTTGTCAATTTGTGATTCAATTAATAATTATTATTATACTTTTAGCTGCCCTTCATTGTCATCATCATTTGGGATAATGAATGACACACAACTCCACCTAATTTATCCTATAATATATATGAACATGATAATGGCGATTTGGAACCTCACTGCCCCCACCACTTATTCTGAGATACATTCCTGAGAATGAATTGAAAGAAAAGTTTTCAGGGTTTATCCAAATCAGTTAAGGATGGATTGAAGATGATTTGGTGAATAAAGTATGTTTTTATTTTAAATTTATGTTACGGAAGTGAATTAGGAATTGAGATGGATTAAGTGAATGTAGGAATTTATGTTACGTTTTTATTTTAATTTGTTGGATTTTTTGCTCTCTCCCACTGGAAAAATTCTCACATTTGTTAGGATTATTTTAGAATTAGGATAATTATGTTAAGTATTTTATAATTATGCTATTATCTTATTAAAATAGAATTAGGATTATCTTATTATTTTTTTATAATTAGGATATAATATCCTATTAGATTTGAATTAGGCAATTAGAGTCCTTGTAGCATTAGAATAATGTGTAAGGCTATATAAAGCCTAAAACAATTAAGGTTTGACAAACAATAATCAATAAAATTCTTTTAAACTCTTAATTCAATTTCCTCATATAAAGTAGAAACACCACCCTATCATTGGTGCTCTCGTTCCCTTTCCATGGCTGTCCCTTCTCGCCTAAAGGCTCTGGAAGAACTTGTCAACTTGACTCCCTAAAGGGTCTTTTGAAGGCTATTACACTAAAACTGACTGCCATTGACGCCAAGCTAGAACAAGGATGATGACAAAAAGAGCTCATGGGGATAGTGATGCGAGTGGCGATGGCACTCCCTCGCCCGACTCGAGTTCTCATTCTTTTGGGTCTATGCCACCTTTTAAGCCTTTCCGATTGGAGATGCCCCGCTTTGATGGCATGGATCCGCAACTCACGACCTTCTCCACAGAATCGAATGTCATTTCTTAAGTGGGCCCCATCAGCCATTCTGTTGATTATGTCACAGTTGTCACAGACCACCAATCTACTATTGACCTTCCCTTGTTCCCTCTCGGTCATAATAACAATAATTCTCCACCACTGCTGACGGCCCTTACCAAGCCTCCCATGGGTTCTGATCTCACTCCAATGTCGTTGCCAGGCATCGTGTTGGCTCACAACAAGGGAACAAATGACTTCTTTACCGTGCTTATTTTTTACCTTGGTGGTGGAACTTTTGTTGTCTCTTTATTGCTTTGGAATTCATTTGCACCAAATGATTTCTTGTGGTGCAGTACCTCGCAACCTTGAGGACAAGGTTGAATCGAAAGGGAAGGCAATGTTAGGATTATTTTAGAATTAGGATAAGTATGTTAACTCTTTTATAATTATGCTATTATCTTATTATCCTTTTATAATTAGGATAGAATATCTTACTAGATTTGAATTAGGCAATTAGAGTCCTTATAGGATTAGAATAATGTGTAAGGCTATATAAAGCCTAAAACAATTAAGGTTTGACAAACAATAATTAATAAAGTTATTTTCCCTTAAACTCTTAATTCTCATTCTTCTTGGAGGTTCTGTTTCCAACTGAGCTACGAGTGCACCAATGATAGGATAGTGTTTCTCCTTTATATAAGGAAACAAAACCTTCAAGAAGAATGAGAATTAAGAGTTTGAGGGAAAAGAACTTTATTGATTATTGCTTGTCAAACCTTAATTGTTTTAGGCTTTATATAACCTTACACATTATTCTAATCCTACAAGGACTCTAATTGCCTAATTCAAATCTAATAAAATATTTTATCCTAATTATAAAAGGATAATTAGATAATCTTAATTTTATTTTAATAAGATAATAGCATAATTATAAAAGACTTAACATAATTATCCTAATTCTAAAATAATCCTAACGCACTTTATGACCAATAAATCACTAAGTTTCATTTTTTTGGTTCAGCTGTTGAGCTGATCATACTCTGATTGATTGGAATTTTATTTGATTGCATTTTTTGAGGTGGGTTTATGGTTAAGTTGTTATATGTTTCGTTTTTTAAAATGGTTAAGTTTATGATTGATTTTTTTTTTTTTTAATTGAAATATATACTTTTTTATTGTTGTAAAGATTATGTGGAGATTGGAGAGTAAAATGGGAATTGATGTAATGAGAATTGGGGTTCAAATCTGGAAAGTTATGGCTGATTGGGGGTTCAAATCGAAACTTTCGCATCTCCTAGGCTATTCTGGTTTGGTTGGTTGTATGCCTTTGATTAAAAAATATCTATTTCTTTATAAATTTGTAATTAATTGTAAACTTTGATCTTGGAATTGTTATTGAAGTTTTTTATTCAAATTTTAAATTATTGGGAATTTTGTTGTCATGTTGGCGTCAATGGTGGGTCGGACCAGGGCCTTCAACCGCTCGATTCCGAGACCTCTCGTCTGACCGGGTCATTGTCCAGGTCGGGTTTCAGAACATTGGTTATTAGGGGTGTTCGGTTTTGGGTACCCTACACTTTTGGAAGGAACCAGAATCGGAAGGCCGAAGGCAAGCAGTTCCTTGACTTTTAGGCAGGAATCGGAACCGCCGGTTCCGGTTCCTTGAATTTTGGGAATCGGAAGAAGGCCAAGAACGGTTCTGGTTCCGAATTGCAGGTACCTCATAAAATAAATTATCCCCCCAAAGTTTTTAAAATGACAAAAAAAACTCTTAAAAACTTACAAATACCCCCCACTTGGCACTTATTAACAAAATTAAAATTATAAACTTCATATTTCAAACTCCAAAATTAAAATAATCTATCGAAAATCACAAATTCAAAATTAAAATATTACAATAATCCGTTGAAAATCACAAATTCAAAATTATAAACTCCAAAACTAAAATGATGAAATTACATAACATATAAAATTAGTAACATAACAATTAACAACATCCAAATATGAAAAACTAAAAATATCTCATGCTCCATGCTCTGAATTGCTCACCTCATGTGCATTAATTTCTACAAAACAAATACAAGAAAATTAATTAGTAAGTTCAAAATATTGAACAAAATAATTTGGGCATATCCTCCCTAATGTCAATATTCTCTCTATTTATTGAAATTGTTCCTACAAAAAATTTGCCAAGTTCAACTTCAAAAGAATTTAAAATACATATAATGTTTAATAAACATAGTGTTTGTGTGATATTATGCCATCAATAAATAAAAATCTAACACTTCAACTTAAATAATTAGAAGATTGTGAGAAGGGAAGAAAGAAAATGAACTTTTTTGCAAAGAAAAAAAAGCTGAGATTTTACCTTAAATCTGAAGTGAATGGACAGAGAGTAGCAAGAGCAGATGAAGAGCGTGAGAAGGGAAGAAAGAAAATGAGTTTTTTTTGCCCTAATCAGAAGTATTTATATGTGGCAGGTAAGTTACAATAACCCCCCCACTCTTTAATAAAATTTCATTTCAGTCCCGGTTCCCTGTTCCGGTTCCGGTTCTTGACTGTAGGAACCGGAACCGGAACCGGAACCGTAAAATGTCGGTTCCAGATTTTTGGAACCGGAACCTACCCGTTGATGATCGGTTCTAGGTAGGAACCAGAACCAAACACCGGGTACCCAACGGTTCCGGTTCCTACAGGTTCTTTTGAACACCCCTATTAAATGGTTATATCCTCTTGCTTGCATAATCAAAGACTAGTTCACCTTTGAGTGCAATGACATTGGCGCTGAATATGTAGGAGCTCAAGCCAACTGTAATCTTACTGACATTTTTAACCAACATGATTGTTTGAAGTTATATTTATCTTACATCGTCAATTTGATAGATTGTTATAATATGTATACGTGGTTAGACTCGTTCGTTAACTTTTGAGATGAATGAGTTCTACTCAAGCCTATAACTAAATCTTCTTGAATCCCCGGAAATAAAGAGTTGGTGTGAAATAGCTCTTCAGGGTGTAGCACAGCGGTGAAGTTTACTGAATTCAATGCGGCATCCGTTTTCCCTCCGCTAGATTTTAGGATTCCCCTAAGTATGCACTTGCCTCCGGATGACTCCGTCGTTTTGAAGAGGTTTGTGTTTGAATCTTCAAAGATTGCTGAGCTCAAGGCTAAAGCTTCCGATCCAATGGTGCTGCAACCAACTCCGGTTGAAGCTTTGACCGCTTTGATCTGGAAATATTTGATCAGTGTTTCAATATTAACCAAGGGGTTTCCAAGGCTATGATGTCCCACGCGGCCAACCTACAAAAAAGAGGATGGTGCCACCATTGCAAGAACACGCTACGGGGAACATGGTGGGGTTCTTCTTTTGGTCCACCATGTTATAGGTGGTTTGTAAACTCACCACCTAGGAACTCAGCAAAAATGTGGTGGAGACTATTAATGCAGAGAAAAAGACTTGGCTCAACATGTGTGAAATAGAAGACGTTGCGGAAAGAGATGACATAGACTATGTTTTATTCGCTAGTTGGTGTAGATTTGGAATCAATGAGGTTTATTTGAACGTGATGAAGAACTGCTTGAATCTGCTACAGTTAATCCAAATATATTGAAGGATTAAGTTGATGGCTTTGTTTAAGAGTGACTAGCTTGTAAGATTAATAGCATAAATTTAAAAATAAATTTAACTCATGCAATCTCAATCATCAAACTACAAAACCAATATATAGTTTTTATTCAATGACCGCCCGAATACACATATTAATTTATCAAATACGGAATAATTAAATTAGAGATAAAACAAACCTGATTGTCCCATAGTTCAATGCACAAAGCCTTTTCTAAAATCTAGAATGGATCGATTGTTGATCGTAGAGACTGATCTTCCTTTCTAGTGATGCACATACTTATGATATTTTTAAAACTGTTGTACATTTAGAAAGAGAACCTAACCCTTTTAATAATAATTTATTGGGTCCTCTCATTACGGACTCAATAAATTCTATAACCTACACTTACATTGTCATAACCCAAATCAATTAAATAGAAAGTGTAGCAGTCTTTAAAAAAAAAAAGATCACAAAACTCAATAGAAAATCTCATTGAACTGTATTATATATATTTACCTGGTATTTTAAAATTAAAACATAATTAATGTTAGACCATGTACTATACATTTCCAACGTAGCTATCATCATGTTTAATGCTTCTTTAATGAATCTTAGTTTTCAGGCTTTCGAATATTATGATAATTAGTTGCTGTTTTGTAAAGTTAAGATTTGCTGGTCATTTCATATCTTTATGTTTTTCCATTCTCAAGCTAATTAATTATTTCAAATTAACATCTCATTGACATTTTTTTTCCTTTTTCTTTTTTACCAAATTGTTATTACGTAAATTTCGATGATCAAATCAGACAAAGTGACATCGACACTTCTATTTATATATTTTTCTAGGCCAGTTTGAGTTGTTGATGTAATTTGATTAATAATTAATTAATTAATTATTTCTTAAGTTAGCATTGAGAAAAATGATATAGTGGGTGTGTTTGTTTAACTATTTTATCCCTATCCTGCCCAAAATACATACTTGTTTCCCTATTCTGAAAATCTTATTCTATTTTATTTAACTATTTTTAAACCTCTTAAGTTTGTTAATTTAACTAAACACCCCCTAAGAAAGTTTAGAAATTGATAAAAACACCATCACCCACCCGCATTTGCTAGATTTTGGCCACCATCGCTAGAAGGTGATTGAAATTTGGTGTAATGGCACACTACCTGCTGGATCTGGCTGTTAGTGCGTCGATCTAGCCTTTTTAGGCCGACAACCGTGGATCTGGCCTCTTTTGCTTTAGCTGGTCAACAACGACCATATCTTTGGCCGTTGTTGATGACCAAACGTGACTAGAAGGTCACATCTATGATGGATTTGGCTGGAAAAGGTCATATCAGCACACGATCAACCAGATCCAGCTAGTTATCCGCCATTATGGAGACTGTCAACCACCCTCGGACGGTGATGGCTAGCTGCTGACATTTAATGCATGGGTGGGGGTGTTTTTGTTAATTTTTAATATTTATTATAAGGGTGTTTAGCTAAAATAACAAACCTAGGGGGTGTTTTTGTTAACTATCAAATCCTACCTCGTAATAACCACCTAACTAAACTTTTTCAAAAATCCTGCCCAAAATAATAAAACAAACACAATTAATTTTGAAGTTGACTACGATATTTTATGAAAGTTTTTTAAAGCAGATTGATATATCTTTCCAAATTCAAATTATTTCATAATTTGATTATGGAAATAAAAATTTATAAATATGCTCTTAACATAAATTATAAATAAAAATAAATTTAGAATCATATTAAATTGGTTGGACTATTCAAATCCTCAGATTATCTTTTGCCAATTGGTTAAGAAAAATTTACATGAGACATGATGATATAGTCTATTACACAGCAATGCTATAGATACCGAAAGTTGGTATCAAAATTTTGCACCAATCTACATGGCACCTAACTCAAACGTGGCCACGTAAGACACACTACCAGACTTCCGTGAATGAATGGCCGTCCAAAAATTATGGACGTATGGACGGCCATTCATTCACGAATGGACAAGGGTCCAAAAAGAATCAATAAAAATCAATGAACTCCCATCCATATAATATGGACGTCCCTTTACTATGGACAGCTGTCCAAAAAAGCACAGTATGGATGCTAGTCCATCTCATATGGATGGCCGTCCACATGAGATGGACTAGCGTCCATACTTTGTTAATTTTTTTTTTTTTTAAAATAAAAGTTACATATTTTTTTCGATTTATAAAATAAAAACCAATAGCTTGTCTAATATGCTTTACAAATAAGCGCCAAAATTTTAGATGGAATAGGAAAAAAAAAAAAAAAAAACCTTCATTTTTATTTGTGGCCTTCATTGTTTTTCTCATTTTTCTTCTCTTCTCATCTGCGTGTTGTGTTCTGCTTACTCTTCTACATTGGTTTCTTCCTTAACGTACCAACGCAAAGAAAGAATCGTTTATGGTTTTTTTCATAGGAAAGCCACTTCTTTTTATAGAGATAATCATTTAGCGTGGAAAGGGAAATAAGGATACCAAACATTTTAAAGCTTAGAAATATTTGTTAAGGTCAAGAATTTTTTACTTATTTTATGTATTTATTTAGTTTCATATTCTATTTTTGATTGAATATATGTTACAATACAAAATAATTGATAGATAATATTTGTTGGCGACCGTTGTAAACTAGATTAGTGAACACAAAAACTGGTATTAGTTGTGCATGAAATCGTGGTAAATTGTGCTCAGTTTGCCTTGTTTCAATGATGTTGAGATAAATTGTGTTCGAAACTTTAACTTTTTCGTTAACTTGATTTTAAATATGCTGTATTGTATTGTTTCTTATGATGTGTTGTATTAGTATATTCTAATTTTGTTTATTATAAAACCATTAAACAGAAAAATGAATGTGATGAATTAGAAGATACTGGATGTGCAGAGGAAGAAGTGGAGCCTCGTATTGGAATAGTGTTTGATTCAGTTGATAGTTTAGTGAAGTATTACAGAAGTTATGGGAATAAAATGAGTTTTAAAGCAATGATATTTACGTCAAAGAAAGGAGATGACGGGGAGATGAGATACATGACAGTGGCGTGTTCTTGTTTTGGGAAGGGAGATGTAGATCTAGAAATACCTTGAAAAAGTAACCTATTGCTAAAACAGATTGTAAGAGTTGGATTAGTGTAGCTTTGAATGGTGAATGCAAATGGAAAATTAAATCAGTTGTGCTTGAAAATAACCATGATCTTATAAGTCTAACGAAAGAAGATATTTCAAGGTAAACTGAACGATACAACCTTTTATGAAAATGAGGCTTGAAGTTAATGATCAGACTGGGATTAGACTGTGTAAAAAATTTCAGTCATGTTCAGTTGGGGCATGAGGTGTAGAGAATTTGATATTTCTACAAAAAGATTGTAGGAACTACATTGAAAAAGTTAGAAGGCTACGACTTGGAGTTGAAGATGCTTCAGCAGTACTCGGGTATTTTATGAAAATGCAAAAGGAGAATTCAAATTTCTGGTATATGATTGAGTAGATGAAGAGAGTCAATTAAAGCATGTGTTATGGGTTGATGTTAGATGTAGGGCCACATATAAAGAATTCAATGATGTTGTGACCTTCAACACAAAGTATCTGATGAACAAGTATGCTATGCCATTTGCTACTTTTGCTGGGGTTGATCATCATTTATATTTGACATTGTTAGGTTGTGGGTTAATTTCCTATGAGGACACTAAGACATTTGTATGGCTATTTCATTTTTGGCTTGAATGCATGGATTTTGCTCCTAATGGAATTATCACTAATCAAGATAAGGCCATGCAAAATGCAATTGAGATTGTTTTCCCCAGTACAAGACAAAGGTGGTATTTGTGGCATATAATGAAGAAACTGCCTCAGAAGAGGGTATAAGGAATATGAAACTATAAAGTTTGAGTTACAAAATATTGTGTATGACTCATTGACACGTGAAGAGTTCAAAGAACAGCGGAAAAAATTCATTGATGTGCACAACCTTCACGAGAATGAATGGTTATGTGGATTGTACAAAGAAAGAGTACGTTGGGTGCCTGCATTTCTTAAAGATACTTTCTAAGCAAGTATGTCTACTACCCAACGTAGTGAAAGTATGCATGCATTTTTCGATGGACATGTAAATTCCAAAACAACGTTGAAACAATTTGTAGAACAATATGATAATGCATTGCGAGATAAAGTGGAAAAGGAAAGGGAGGCTGATTTTAGATCTTTCAAATCTTGGATACCATGCATAACTAATTACCCTATTGAGAAACAATTTCAAAATGCATACACAACTGCAAAATTTAAAGAGTTTCAAGAAGAGATTGTGGGGAAGATTTATTGTGAATTATCTTTTCTGAAAAAGTGCGATTCGTATGAGGAGTATCAAGTTTTAGAAGATGTTTGGTTTGGAGATAGTAATTGGCGTGTTTGGTATACTTTGAAGAAAGTTCATGTGATATTCATTATAATTTTCATTTGTTTAAGTTCAGAGGGATTTTATGCAGACGTGTCATTATTGTGTTGATTCATAAAAGGGTTTCACACGTTCCAGATAAGTACATTTTATGGCGTTGGAGAAAAACTATAAGTAGATGTCATACAAAAATCAAGGTAAGTTATAATAGGTGGAGCACCAATGTTGAAGGACAATGTTTTGATAAGTTGTCTAATATAATGCTAATGGTAGCTGATATGGCATCAAACAATGAGGAAGACTATAATATGTTGATGGAATTTATGATTGGCATGAGAAAAAAGTTGGAGCAAAAGGAAAGTAAAGGAGGGCTTGGTAGTAAAGATGGGGACAATCCTCACAAAGAGGGGAATAATGTAATTATTAGTCCACAGGCAGTTCGCAGCAAAGGTCATCCTCCATGCAAAAGAAAGCAATCGAAGGTTGACGAAATAGTACGTATGAGTTTATAATAATATTTACTTGATTATTAACGTGTTATGCTACTTTTTAGGGAAAGAATCGTCAGTAGAGCGAGACAACATTGCTAAAAGTGTATCGAGAACTCGTGTTGTTAAATGATGTAGTCTCTACGCAAGTATGTGTTATGTATGTTGTATAATTATAAAAACCTTAAGTTTTCTATAACATGTGATAAATTCTGGTTGTTAAACATTGTCAGTTATCCACTGGTCCAGTTCAGAATCTCGCAGGAAAAAGTAATTTATTTACTGGGAACATTTAAATGATGAACATGTTTAATTAGGAGAGATTTTATATCATTAATCGGTTGAAGCATATAAAATTATATTTGGTAGAAACTATTTGCGATTTGGTTAATTTCTGACGAATGCAGTTGAGCTGTCGAATCAATTCAGTTGTTTTGTTTTTATTATTTGTGTCGCTAGTTGGGTAAGAGTAGGTTGCTTGTTGTAGGGTTGTGAATTCATAATAATAATGTAAATGTAACTTATTTTGAATGTTTTCAGTATATATTATCATCACATTTCAGTATATATTATTCTGTATTTCATTTGAGATTTGAATTGTCTTTTGGTATGTCTAGTATTACATATACATATGCATTGAGATATGTATTGAACAATAATTAATGATATGAAATTGTGGCAAATATAATCTTCGTACATAACATTCATAGTGACAATTAACATTCATATGATATTGGAGAAGTTTAGTTAATTGAGAACATCTTGTGAAATCAAACTTTGTTAATTAACATATTTATAAACAAAAGGCAAATATAATTTGTGTACATAGAGTTTTGTATTTGAACTACACATAATGGCAATTAACATTCATAATGCGTTCCCCAAGGATGTTAAGAAGGTGGAGGTTGTTGAGAAGTTCTTCATCATAGTGCAGGGGGTGGAGGCTAACTAGAGGAGGAGGAGGTTGTTGAGAATTTCTTCATCATGCTGGGAGTTTCTGTCAGGCGTTCCCCAAGGATGTTAATCATTTCTTCTATTCTTGATATAAACGAATTGAAATCACTTTGCAATTGATTATGTTGTTCCTGCATTTTCCTCTCAATACATGAAAAACTCTCCTCTTGAAACCTTTCTATTCTCTCAAATTTGCTTACTATTTCTTCTAAGGTATGAGAAGATAGTTCTTGTACATTATGAGAAGATCCAGGTTCAATACTCATTCTTCTTCCTTTGCACACATAGACTTGTCCTTGATTTTCCCTTTTTGGAATAGGGACACCTTCCAATACCGTTGCCTCTTCCTCTATTTCATCCCTAATCAGAAACCATTCTCCTGCCACATTTTTTTTTTCAATCAAACCCATTCTACACAATGTGAAATCCCCCAGAAATTATTTGCAGAAAATGTAATCTTATTGGCTTTATCAGAAGGGGGTGATCTTTAAACCCAACTTCTCACATATTAGCGTACAAAGCATCCTCCAATATATTTCTCCTTTTTCTCTTTAATCTCTCCCAAATTCTTAATCAATAACTTTGCTGAATTTACTTGCCTCCCTGTTATTGCTGCTTCCATGAACAATAAATCCTTGACTATCATATTTCCATTTGTCTCTTTCCTATCATTAAATGTGAAAGTCAGAAATCTATGAAATACTCTTGTGGCAGAATTCTTTAACTTTATAGATTTACACCTATGTGGATGGCAAACCTCTATTCTAGAAACATCCATCCAAGCTTGTTTGGAATCCCACGTTCTGGATACGTTATCCAAACCTTTAAAATTAAACCCTATCCAAATTGTTAAATCCTGTGGCCTCACTACACAATTTTGATTCGTTAATCTAGAAAACATTGTATATGCTGGAAAATCATCAATATCTGTCTTCATAACTTCCAAACTACTAAAAAACTCATAGATCAAATGCTTATATCCATCATATCTAATACTCACCAATTGATCCCATTTCAAATTACAGATCCAACTATTAATCTCATTACCTAAACCCAAACTTGCTATAAATCCTAAATTTAAACTTCTTCCAAGATAAATATCTCTTTTCGCCATCTCTTTGTATTGCTTTTTATGTTGCATGTCTCGAAATTGGACTCTAGATGACGATGTGACTCCATGAGGAATGGTTGTATTTTTTGCTCTAACCATTTTCTGTTTTCTTCTAAAACTAGCAGCTTCCTAGAAAAAACGTATCCATGAGTAATTCTACAGATATTAAAAAAAGAGAACTATCATGAAGAGTATGTAGAACCTAACAAATTTCCTCAAAGAACAGTATGAAAAGAATAATTTAAATCAATTTTGCAATTCTTTGAAATTAAAAGAACAAAACAAGTCAACAATTAGAAAGAATGATTTACTAGCTACTACCAAAACATATACAAAACATTGATCAACTAGATAGTTACTAATGTATATTACTCGAAGCAATTTATTGAAATTGAGTCCCGTAAGTAACAAGTTCATTCATGCAATTGAAAGGGAGGAACTTGTGATGTCAACTAATGAGAAATCATGTTTAGTGCCATTCATGTCCATTCCAGCAAGAAAGAAAGTAAAATTATCCAATATTAGTATGACTCATAACCATTTTCTTCTTAGAGCTAATGTACCCAAAGTACAATCTCCCATAGTAGTTAAATCCTAGGATAGCAAAGTGATTAGAGTTATCAAAAAAGAGTTATCTTGGACAAGTGAATTTCAAAGTTTAAACCTCATCGTTTAGGGACTAATTGTTGAGCTTTTCAATTGATGACAAAGAAGAGTCTCCCATCCCACATGTTCTATTGATTGGGTTTAATTTGATAAATGAATTGGTCCAAGGACAGATACTCTCTATTTCCTAGTTTTCACTTTGATTATTCCTAATTTAAGCCAATTATTTGACATAAAAATGTTATCAATTGGGACTAATACTCACCAACTGCAGAAGTCATGGGCAAAAAAATCACTAATCCATATTAAATCAAAGACTCGTGTGGGCTATTCTCCATCTCCTTATGGGAGGAATGGGTTACCATGAGTGGAGCAAGGGGAAGTTTTATTTACTTGATGTGTAAATAAAAATTCCCCTCTGCTCAATGATACTTCCAACAACAATAATTGGCCTCCTCAAGGACTTTTAATAATCTGCTCTCCTTTCCCTAAAATCACACTCCTTAATATACTAATTCCCTAAAATCACACTCCTTAATATACTAATTCCACTAACTAAATTATTCCCTCCCCTAGCACACTTACTCTTCACATGAGAATATCACCTAACCAACCTCCACTAACACATGCTCACATGCCACTCACACCTCCTACCATCTTTTATCCTTCTTACTGATGGAACTCCCTGCCAATTTCACACTAACCAACAAGCAATAGGCAACAAAAATGCATATAACACAACAAAAATTATGGAAGCAATCATACAGTGTATTGTAGCAATTCATTCTTCTTGATACTACCTTTCTCAATTGTTTTTCTGAATTCAAACCAATAACATCACAAAAATTGGCAGGGAGACAAACATCTAAAAACAAGTTTCCTCCTGCATTGTGCTTTAGTAGAAGTAGCAGAGCAACCATGAAAAAAGCATTATAGAACCAATTACCAAAAAGTTATCAGACTTCTATTGCTCAATAGCAGCAACTACCTTTCTCAATTGTTTTTTTGAATTCAAACCAATAACATCACAAAAATTCACTGATATGATGAACACAAACCAAATAAACATAATAATGAATCCACACTACTTAATAATAAAACCAAATTCACATTTTTGCATAGATTAAATATGCCTCATTCATCAATACAAATAGCATTATTGCACAACCAATTAACATATATCCTTTTGACAGTTTTGATGCAAATTATTAGGGCTTCTACCAAGCAAACCCCAGCCAAATAATCTTTATACACCTGGAACAATTTTGATGTTCCTATGAACTTTCTTCAATGAACGATAAGCAAGAGAGAAATGAAGTACGAAAACAAAGATTACTCACAGATGTTATATGGTTTAACAGTGTAGTCTAGCTAGAGTCCAGACGATGAAGACAAAGAAGTGAACAACAGCGGCAGATGTAATGTGGCTTCAATGGTTTCTACTGTTTTTCTTTTTTAGAATTAGTTTTGGAACCCTCAATTAGGAAAACCAGTAGCATTTTTGTTTTAAAAATATGTTTTTATTACTTTTAACAAAGTACGGATGCCAATCCATCTCATGTGGATGGACGTCCATATACAAAGGAGGGTCATCCATATAACTTGGATGGTAGTCCATTGATTTTTATTGATTTTTTATGGACCCTCGTCCATTCGTGAATGAATGGCCATCCAAAAAATATGGACGGCCGTCTATAATTGTTGGATGATTGTTTATTCACAAAAGTTTTGTATCGTGTCCTACGTGGCGATGTCTGAGTCAGATGCCACGTAAATCAGTGCAAAATTTCGATACCAACTTTCGGTGTCCATAGCACTTTTGGTCTATTATATTTGGCCACATAAATAGTAATTTTTAACCATTATGGGAGCTAATTGAAATAATCTATATAAAAAAATACATTTATCAAACATCTATACATAGCGTATAAGATCCGATTCTCTCTATATATGATGTGCTCAATTCATTACACTTGGATTGACAGTAGCAAATTCAAGTAAATCTTGGTCGCCTTCAAGTAACGCCATGTCTTCTTCGCTCAAACTTACCATAACTTCTACTCCTTCACCATCTCTCGCGTCCATCATAAACACCGCATTCTTAAATATTAGGCTGGGAACAGTAGCCCATATCGGCTTTCCCCACCCGAAATCAACCTCATAAAGTGGAAATCTGCACCAACTGGTGCATGTATGATAATCTATATCCTCTCTTCCCAGTAAATTTTCTATCCCACACATTTTTAGCCATGTCCTTTTCTCTACTTTAATCTTTTGCAAACCAGTTTTCTTGAATTCTGTTGATTCTTTTCTTAGTTCACAAACCAGTCCCTGCAAGTCTGTCTCCTTTTCTGTCGAATGCGCAGCGAAGAACGCCCCCACAATGTTGCCGATGCAGTTTTCCGGCAAAGGTGGCTCTATTCTTTTACGTAAGTTCACTACGTGGCTTATAACAGATAGTCTCGGAAATCCTTTTGCTGATCTTGAAACATTTATCATGCATTTCCAGATCAAAGCCGTGACAGCTTCCACGCGCGTTGGTTGCTGCACTGTTGCTCCGGCTGCTTTCGCCTTGAGGGAAACAATCTTTGATGATTCAATCACGAACCTCTTGCTAATTAAGCTATCATGACGCGGAATTGTAATATGGGGCTTGGAATCTAATGGAGGGAAAATAGATGCTGCGTTGAATTCAGGAAACTTCACTCCATCGCTAGACCCTGAAATGGCTATTTGAGACCAACTATTTAAGACTGTAGACAGCGTTTCTGTGTCCGCAATTTTATGTGAAATGCAAACGCCAATTACCATTCCACCGCATTTGAAGAAGTTGGCTTGAACAAAGAGCAGGCGGCTGGAGTCAGCCTCCTCGGATTCAATCTCAACAGGAAGAAAACTTCGTAGCATTGATGCATCAGGCTGTTGAAGAATGTCAGATAAATTGCATTTGATCTGAGCTTCAACATATTCAGCCCCATCATCATTACACTCAATGGTGGTTTGTTCTTTGATTATGCCAGCGAGGGGATAGAAAACTGTAAGTAATTTTGATAGGGATGTCTTCAGCTTCTGCGATCTTTGGGTGGCCGGGATTAGATGGTTATTTGTATTATTGTTTTCTGGGTAGAAAAGAAGCAATGGTGTGAACATTACAGGAGCAGTCTGGTCAATAAGGGAAAAGTTGAAATTTCTTAGATGTTGGGGGGTTGGAGAAGATGGCTTGATTGTTTCTCTAGCAACAATCTCAATATCCATTGTCATAGCCATGTTGCTGTATCTAATTGGACGTGTAATTGATATTAAATCAAGCATACTTGGGATAATGTCGTTGGCATTTAATTATATATATAGATATAGTAAGTCCTCCCTTTATGAAACAAATATAGAAAAAATTAGTTAGAGGAAGACGGTTGGAATAAGACTTAGTTTTTCATTGTCAGCAATTATAGTTAGGGTGGCTGGGTCCGGGTACCCGCCCAATTTCACCGGAACCAGAATTGGACAGTTCCTAGCTTTTGGAATCGGAACCATCAATTCTGGTTCCTTAATTCCTGGAACCGTAACCTGGCTCTGGTTCCGGGTACCAGGAAATATTGCGTAACCTCTCTACTATTTAAAATGACATACCTGTAAAAATTACAATACACCCCCAAAATTAAAATTACATATAATTGTTTTCTCTTTCTTCCCTCGTTATTTCATGTAAAGAAGAATTGTTGGAAGCTCCATTCATGCATTTTTCCATCACTTTTACTCTCCGTTTTGCTACATTTTTTGATTTTGTATTTGACTTAATCGTCGGAGGGGACACACCAGAAAAACCATCTGGCCTCTTTAGCGTTAGCGAATCTTAGTGTAAGTGATTGCAGGATCCGTAAAAATCTCCTAGTTTGAGCAAATCTCCTATTGACATTCACATACCTCTGCGCAACAACTTCTGCCTGAGTCATTATTTTTTTGCTCAAACAATGATAATTAATTGTTAGAAATATTGGCTCAACTAGTGAGCCCATCATGATTAGTTCAGGCAGCTCAACAAGATGATCAATTATACCGTCAAAAACTTGTATATCACAATCAAAGCCATAAATTAGCAAGATAGATTTAATATTTTAGCTCATTAAATTAATTCTATTAGACTACAACCTCAGATTAAAACCAGTAATCCAAATGGAACCAGTAAATACTAAAATAGTGAATAGTGAAAGAAATAAAAAAAAAAAAAAAACTGTTTTCTCTTACTAAGGTTGTGAGTACAGGAGTTTTGTCACTGCTTCTTGCACAATTAATTCCTATGTTCAGAATTCTTCATTATATCTAAAGTATTCAGACTCACATTAGAATTTGCTTAATATAATCTAAGGATACTATACACTCGTAATCTCAAGAAAATGCTTGAAAGAAAAAAGTGAGAAAATTGAGTTTAATTAGTTATAGTCCTTATATAAAAAAAACTTTATATTTAACAAAATTATGGTTGGATTTATAAATTACAAACTTTATGTTATAAATCCACTGTTGTAAAAAAATTTTGGACAGCTGAACTTTGAAAAATAAAACATCTTAATATTTTTTTTATTTGAAGGTAAGGTAATTGGCCACCTCTTAGTACAACTCGAACTAAAAACTGGGGTGGGGGTACTTTCAAGTTTCAACCATATGCCCCTCTATCCATCCAGCCACAAGTTGGTGGTTAAACATTTTAATATTTGATTTGTATGTAGCAAAAAAAAAAAAAAACATATAAATAATTAATTAAAATATCATAAGATATTGACAACTTTCTTAATTAATTACATTCCTTATAAGTTTCCCAAAGGAAATTTGGCTTGAAATAATTATAGCTTTGCGATATTGAAATGTTATTTGGGAAAGTGAATATTTTTTGTCTATTTTTGCATGACTTGTTTTATTTGATTATCAATATCCTCCTTCCCAAGATAATAATTTATTTCCTATTTGACGTTTATACTAAGATATATTTTTGCCATATATTTGGCATTGGAAAATAATACAGCCACCGACGGTAGTGCACCGAATTTATGTACCGAATGACGTGACAAAATCCTGACAGTTGATTAATTTTAACTTAATATTAATTAACGGTCAAGATTTTACCACGTCATTCGGTGTATAAATTCGGTACACTACTTCGGTCACTGTAACATTACTCATTTGGCATTACCTTTTATGGCATCAAAATCTTCATATAATATAATAAAACACGAGGATGGTGGTCCAATTATATAAGGGAATGTGGATAATAATATTGTACTTGTTATATGATATCTCTGCTTAGTCAATATCAAAAGATTCTTATAGCTTTTCTCCTTTTAATTATTCCGTTGAGTTTCCGATTCGAATATGCATGTTTGCTTTCTCTTTAGCTTTCACAATAGATGATATATGATTTTCTAAGACCACAATTTTCCCAGGAATTCACCGACAAAAACTAACCACAAATGAAAACCAAATATTGCCACTTAATTTATTCATTTCATTTCCATGGTATTACAACTTATAAAGTTGAAAATTAAGTACTACGCATTTATAACTTACATAACTTATTTATGTACATTGTATAGTACATTGGCTATATATATTATATAGAGTAAATGACATATTCCTACTCGAGATTTGGCAAAATCCTAAGTTGATACCTCTAGTTGCATTTATTTCAGATTCACACCCTTAAAGTGACAGAAAAATGTTTGATTTAACGGTGAAGGGTAAATTGGTCATTTTGTAGGAGGCAGCGCACGTTAATAGACATCGCCCTTGACTTTTTTTGCCCTTTTCCGGCGATTCTTTCACCCAAAATCACCCTTGTCACCACCATTTGAACTCCCATCCTCCCTCTACAAAACCTTTCCCTTCACAACCCCTTATCACTCACCGATTGTCGACCACGGATGCCGTGACATGCGATTATTTTTTGCCGATTTTCGGCCATTTTGAGCAGCTACAACCCCAACCACCACAACGGTTTGACTCCTCGCATCCCCCCTAGAAAATCCCTAACCTTCCCTACCACGACAACTCACAGTTTGCCATCCACCACTTCACCAAAAAGTGATGAACATCAACCTCTTGGTCGGCAAATGGCGACTAAACAGTTGGTGGGGACATAGGGGTTTTATAGAATTGGAGACACTGGTTGAAGTGGTGGTGTTTAATTGGATTTTTACCATCGAAATCCAGCAAAAAATATGGAAACCGTAAACCAAACGGCACCGGCAATTAGAGGTGCTAATGAGTCGAGAACCAAAGGGGTTTAGACGACGGAATATGCGGAAGGTGATGAAGGTGACCAGGGGGGTCAGCACCATCGGAAATAGCCCAAATCAAGCAAAAATCGAGAGGGTGCACAGTCGCCGAAGGTGTTATTGAAGTAATTTAAAAATAAAATGGTAAATTTATAATTGTATTAATTTATTTATTAAGGGTATTATGATAATTGCACTGTTTGTAACATAAAAATTGCTAACGGTGTTACTTTGAGGGTGAGAATTGGAATAAATGTAATCAGAGGTCCTAACTTAGGATTTCGCCAAACCTCATGTGGGAATAGGTCGTTTACCCATGAAATTATAATACAAGCATGTTTAATATTTTGATCTACATTCAAAATGAAGTACATGTAAGCATGTATAATTTAGGTGATAACATAATGCCAAAGTCTTAATGAGTGAGGTGATAAATAGCAAATTGTTTACCAATATATATAAAACTGTCTATACAGCCTAGATAGATCATTATTACGCATGTTGAAACTATTATTGTTTGTTTAATCAAAGTTTGACAGAAAGCAGGGGAATGAAAATAGAAGAGCTATGTTTTGCTTTGTTTGTTCTCTGTTTTGATAGATAAAAATGTTTGTAGGATATATAAAATCTCATTTTTATTGTTTACACTTCTAAATGGTTCCTTTGAATTCTTGAAAGCAAATATATGATATATTTTTACATCACTGGAAATATATGATATATCTATGAGTAATATTATATATACAACTGAGTCATACAAACAGGCAAAAAAAAGAAGGATAAAATAGTCATTTTATATAAATTTTGTATAATTTTTATGTGTTTATATGACTTAATTGTAAACAAGACATTATCGTATGTTTAAACATATAAATATTCAAATTTGGGCCTTGAGGATGTTTTGTTTGCTGAAACAGGCCCATTTCAATTCGGTCCATTTCCTTATCCCCTGCTCCCCCTCGCAGCTCCTATACTCTCTTCCACTTCGCGGCTGTGACCTGTAAGCTGTAAGTTCGTGAGAAATGGAGAAAATGGGTGATCTTGTCGGGTCAAGACAATCGGATCTTAACAAGTCTTTCAAGCTCGCAATTCATTCTCTTCTCACTACTTGCTCAAAACAAGTAACTTTCTTCACTGCTTAATTTTCTACGTTCTTTTCATCTACTTTAACTATCAATTCTCTTATTTACCACTATTTTTTTTCTTTTTTTGAAATGAAAAAGGAATTCAGCAAAGCATTCAATAACTTTACTGCTTCTGAGCAAGACTCCCTCCACCGCCTATTCATCCAGGTCCCCTCTCTAAACATCTACTCAGAGCTGTTTTTAATTCTTTTAAATTTTGTTTTGGTTAATGTTTGAAATTTGAACTAATGGGTGTACAGTTTCAGGTGATTACTTCTTTGCATGAAAACATTGAGGTATGATTTTTCCTTATGCTTTTTAAAGGATTTAAATACGTTGTTACCAGGCTATGATTGTTAATTTCAAACGTTGCCACTTTTGCATATTACAGGGATGAGTTTCAGTCTTTATGCCTTGAAACTCAGGTATATTTCAATTCATTACTTTTGTCCGCGGCTAGATGTGGTCAATTGAATTACTAATTAAATTCATTCCTTTTGATTTTATGAATTTAATTGGTTGGGCATTCTAATGTTGAATTAAATATGATTTTGAAGGCGGGAAACACTCTTGATACTGTGGAGCAACTTGTGGAAGAACAAGGCCTGGATCCATTGTCTTTAGATAAGTAGGTCTATCTAATCCCTTGATGACATGTAAATACTTGTTGAATTGATAAAGTTTTATTGCAATATTCACTATTTGTAATAGATGTTTTCGTCACATCATTGTATGCTTGAGCTACATATTTCAAGCTGCTCAAACCAATACTGTCTGATTTTATATGGTCATTTGGAAAACTATTACACTTGTATCTGTTATAACTACTCAAAGAAAGAATCAACCAACAAAAGCAACAAATCAAGATCAAGAATCATACACAAGACCAACAGATTTACCGTGGTTCACTTGCTCTAAGATTGAGCAAGCTACGTCCACGTTGAACTCGAGAATCACACGAGCTCGCTACACTAATACTGTCAAGATTACAGATTACACACACAGCAGCACAAGTCACTCAAAACCCCTTCTTCAACCCGTAACTAAACCCTAGAGATTACACCCTTTGAATCCCTAAATACAATGTATACTATACACCCAGAATGACCTAATCACTCACTCAACACTCAAGTTACAGGAAACACTCAACCCAAACTGTAGAAACCCTAAAGGCTTAACAATGGTGTTTAACGAAGAAGAGAGAGAGTTCTAAATCGAAAATGAATCGCTCTAATAAACTGCCAAAATAATTCTGCTTTTATATGGTTGACATTAGGGTTGAATTTCATCCGTTGGATCTCCTTTTTCATCAACGCTCAGGATTGGTTCTGTCAATTTGAGCAACGCGACGTCGTTCCACTTAAGTGTCAATACGGTAGCGTTTCAAGCCATCATCCAACAATCTCCACCTTGATGGGTTGAACAATAGCCCTTGTGCTTAGTGCAGCTTGCCTTTAGTGAGTCCTTCATTGTTCTCTTGTTACTGTTGCTTACTGAATGGACAGTAAGTACAAGCAATGCTTGAACTTTGCAATAGTAATAGTCTTTGTACCCATGTCTGCTGGGTTATGCTCTGTGGGAACCTTATTTAGTATTATCTCCCCTCTAGTGATCAGATCTCTAACAAAGTGATAGCGAACATCTATGTGTTTGGTTCGCTCATGGTATACTGGATTCTTACTCAAGTGTATTGCACTTTAACTGTCCGAAAAGATGGTTGGTCTCAGTTCAGTCAGTTTTGCTTCACTTAGTATCCCTTTGAGCCATATTGCCTCTTTAAATACGTCAGCTACAGCCACATATTCAGCCTCGGTTGTTGATAGTGCAACTATAGGCTGTAATTGGGACTTCCAGCTAATGCAGTTGCCTCCCAAGGTGAAGTAATATGCAGTGGTTGACTTTCTAGTCCCCTCCCCACACCTGCAAAATCAGAGTCTACAAAACCATCCAGCTCAAGTGAGGCAGATCTTTTATAATATTCCAGTCCCACATTCAAAGACCCATTAACATATTTGAGTACCCACTTCAGGGCTGTCCAATGTTCCATACCAAGATTGGACATAATTCTACTCAGCAAAGATATCACAAATGATAGATCAGGCCTAGTGCTAATCATAGCATACATCAAGGATCTAATCACATTAGCATAGGGAATGGTCTCCATTCTAATTGACTCAACATCTGTATTAGGGCATTGGGACTTGCTTAAGGTGAAGTGGTTTGCTAAAGGCATAGAGACTATTTTGGACCCTGACATTCCAAACTTTTCTACTAACTTATGCAGATATGAGCACTGGTGAATTTTCAGTTTACATTTACTCCTGTTTCTATCAATTTGCATTCCTAAAATCTTTTTAGCATCCCCTAGGTCTTTCATTTCAAATTCTGCATTCAGTTTCTTCTTTAACTCACAGATCAGAGGCTTTGACTTACTTATCAGTAACATGTCATCTACATACAACAGTAAGTAAATAGGCATTTCATCTAAAACAGCAAAGTAGAAACAACTGTCATAACTACTTCTAGTGGATCCTATACTTACTATAAAGGTGTCAAACCTCTTATACCATTGTCTAGGGGATTGCTTTAGACCATATAAGGATTTCAACGGTGCATACATGGTTCAGGGGGCCCTTTTATCTATGAAACCTAAGGGTTGGCTCATGTAGATCTCTTCCTCAAGATCTCCATGGAGGAATGCAGTTGTGACATCTAGTTGTTCAAGCTCTAGATCCTAGTGAGCTACTATGGACAGCATAAGCCTTATGGTCTTGTACTTAACTACTGGGGAAAAGACTTCATTGAAGTCAATTCCCTCTCTTTGGGTGAAACCCTTTGCTACAAGTCTAGCCTTATACCTGAGGGGATCCTTATCAGTGATACCTTCCTTTAGTTTGAAGAGCCATTTGCATTGTATAAGTTTCTGATCCTTGGGCTTTGGTACAAGCTTCCAGGTTCTGTTCACCTCCAAGGATTTCATTTCAGCTTCCATTGCAGCCTTCCATTGGTCACTTTCTTTTGTTTGCATGGCTTCCTCATAGGTTTCTGGTTCTCTTCTTTGTACTTCAGTACCTGCAAGAAGGGCAGTGTATATTAGGTCAGCATAGAAGTATCTCATGGGTGCCCTTACCTATCTTCTGTTCTGCTCTCGTGTCCGGTAGTCTTGCAAGTGTTCGTGTTGGATCTCAATATCATCTCTTTCTATCTCATCCTCATGTTCGGATCGGCTTGGTCCAGCTTTCTTCCCCATGTTCAGTAGCAGCTCCAGTTTCTTGACCTGGTTTGAGTTAGGACAGGTAGCTCCACCTCAATTGGTGTAACTTCAGATTGGGTAAAGGGATCATCTGTTCTTGACATGTGGTCGTTCTGCTCGGTTTCCTTACAAGGAAAAACTCCCTTATTGAATATGACATCTCGCTCCACAATGATTTTGACCCCAAGTATCTCTTTCCCAGAGTCTATAGCCTTTGGTCCCTTCTCGATACCCCAGGAATATGCACTTGGTTGACCTAGGTTCCAATTTGCCTCCTGTGGTGTGTGCATAAGCTGCACACCCAAAAACTCTCAAGTGGCTTAAGGCTGGGACTCTTCCTGTCCACATTTCCTTAGGGCTTTTTAAGTTGATAGCGGTAGATGGGCTTCTATTTACCAGGTAAGCAGCTGTTGAAAGGGCTTCTCCCCAGAATGAGGTAGGGAGTTTGGAGGTTATTAACGGGCACCTGACCTTATCAAGGAGGGTTCTATTCATTCGTTCTGCCACTCCATTCTGTTGTGGGGTATATGTCACTGTTCTATGTCTTAAAACCCCTTGGTCACTACAAAACTTATCAAATTCTTGATTGTAGAATTCTAGCCCATTGTCTGTTCTGAGAACCTTCACCCTTTTTTCCCATTTGGTTTTCTACTAAGGTTTTCCAATCCTTAAACCTAGCTAGGGCCTGATCTTTTGTTTTCAACAAGTATACCCACACCTTGCGGCTGTAGTCATCCACCAGAGACATGAAGTAATTATTTCCTCTATGAGACTTCACTTTTCCAGGTCCCCAAAGGTCAGAGTGGATGTATTCTAGTAGACTGGTGGCTAGATGTGTCCCTTTGGTGAAGCTATTTCTATGTTGTTTCCCTAGAACACAATTCTCACAGAATTCAAGGGAAGTCGTCTTGTTCTTTCCAAACTGCCCTTTATTCTTCAGAATGTCCATGCCCCTTTGACTCATGTGGCCTAATCTAAGGTGCCACTTTTTTGTATTGGACAAGTTAGTAGAGGTAATCATAGAGTTAAAACAGTTTTGGGAATAATTTCCACAAAGGATATAAAGGCCATTTCTCTTCTCTCCTGTCGGTATCAGGTTGTTACCTCTATATATGTTCAAGCATCCATGTTCTGCTTTGTAACAACATCTTGATTCATCTAAGGTGCCTAGGGATATCAAGTTGCTTTTAAGTTCTGGTATGTATCTGACCCTAGTTAGTCTTACCACTTTTCCTGTGTTAACCCTTAGAGTCACAGTGCCTACCCCTTTTACTCTGCAAGCATTATTGTTTCCCATGTACACTTTCATTTTCCACATTTTCAAAGTCCTCCGGAACCTCTCCTAGGGCTTATGTGAAATGAACAAATTTGAGTCCAAGACTCCACTCTTCACCGGTGTCATTCATTGACACAAGAAGGACTTCTGCTCTTACCGAGTTTCTAGTAGTAGCTAGGTTATTCTCGGTATTCCCTTGTTTTTGCTTTTTAATCCACTCAAAACAGCTTCTTTTTAATATGCCCTGTTTTATTACAAAAGAAACATTTTCTGGATTCTCCTCTATGCTTGTTACTGCCCTTCCATTTTTTCTTATTTCTAACCCCCTGATTATTCTGATTTCCTTTCCCAGTGTGACTAGGTTCTGGTCTACTCTTAACAAACAGATTTGTGCCATTCCGTTTCTGAGTTTTCACTTCTAGTTCTCTAGCCCTAAGTCCTGCTGTTATTAGGTCAAGGTTTGCATACAATAGAGTATCAGAAGGCATTCTTGACTACTTGGTAGTCTTCAGTCAGGGAATTCAATAGAATCATAGCAAGGCTAGTTTCTCCTAAGGCTTGATCTGTCCCTTTTAGAACCACTCATTTTCAGAAAATCATCTAAGTTTTCATCTATACTCTTAGCACTATCCATTTTATAAGAGAATAAAGCCCCCTTTAGAAAAGCTAGGTTGGGGGCAGATTGCAAAGCATACAAGGTAGTGAGTTTACCCCAGAGTTCAATCGGTGATTCAATTCCATCTACCTTCCGGAGGACGTCGCGACAGTTCATGATTATCAGATTGTATGCCTCCTCATTGATCTCCTCTTTCTTTTTCAACTTCTCCTCTGGCCATTTTTCGGAGTCCTCTTCTAGTGCGATGGCAACCTTGTTGTGGGACAGCAGTGCTTTCATTTTTTTCTTCCAACTCCCAAAATCGATCTTCCCATCATATTAGGAGATCTCCATACGAGTGGTACTCATTACAATATAATGAAAATAAAGAAAAAAAGAAAAACAACAAAGAATCTTTGAAGGTACGTGGCTTTGTTACACCGCATTCTTTGCCAACCATCGCAGTGCTTTTAAGGTCAATATCGGTTTCCAGCCTATATACCTTTGAAGATCTCCGTACGAGTGGTACTCAAAAGTAAAGAAAGAAAAACAACAAAGAATCTTTGAAGGTACGTGGCTTTGTTACACCAGAATTTGCCAATTACTGCCAAGCAGTTTTTAAGGCTGTTACTTGTTTCCAGCCTATATACCTTTGAACTTATCCAAGATTTGACCCCCTAGATCCTATTGGAGACTAAAAGGAATCACAGTTTCGAAAAGCCCCAAATTTCAGAAACCCTAATTTCGAAACCCTAATTTCACGAAACCCTAATTTCTCGAAACCCTAATTTCACAACAAGAAACCCTAATCTTCCAAGAGATAGCTCTGATACCACTGTTATAACTACTCAAAGAAAGAATCAAACAACAAAAGCAACAAATCAAGATCAAGAATCATACACAAGACCAATAGATTTACCGTGGTTCACTTGCTCTAAGATTGAGCAAGCTACGTCCACGTTGAACTCGAGAATCACATGAGCTCGTTGCACTAATACTGTCAAGATTACAGATTACACACACAACAGCACAAGTCACTCAAAACCCCTTCTTCAACCCGTAACTAAACCCTAGAGATTACACCCTTCGAATCCCTAAATACAGTGTATACTATACACCCAGAATGACCTAATCAGTCACTCAACACTCAAGTTACAGGAAACACTCAACCCAAACTGTAGAAACCCTAAAGGCTTAACAATGGTGTTTAACGAAGAAGAGAGAGAGTTCTAAAACGAAAATGAATCGCTCTAATAAACTGCCAAAATAATTCTGCTTTTATATGGTTGACATTAGGGCTGGATTTCATCCGTTGGATCTCCTTTTTCATCAACGCTTAGGATTGGTTCTGTCAATTTGAGCAACGCGATGTCGTTCCACTTAAGTGTCAATACGGTAGCGTTTCAAGCCATCATCCAACAGTATCCATACACAGTACATTAACAAGAATGCGTGAAATGATTTTACTCATGATGTCTTCTGTATTAGAGCTCGGTCTTATCGTATTATTTGAAAAGGGTAGTGTGCGGGTTGGCTTCTAAACAAGATTTGTTTGGTTTTTTCGCTATGCATTGATTCTTCACTTGGTGGATAATTAGCAGTATTATAGAATTCAATGTTTCATGTTACTTTTAACGTCTAGAATGTTTATTTTGTTTAGTGAGAGGACCCCTCAGATACTTGAAGTCGCATACCCATTTCCCCTGGACATGGTTAGAGCAGTATTTCATGTACTTAACAGCTCTAGATTCTATGTTCACATTCTGATTTAGCTCTACATTTGGCTACTCCTACCTCTAAATTAGGAAAAAGTTTTCTGCTATGAACATGATACATTCTGCAAGGCCTTTTTCTAAGTTCACTTCGCTATACATATATTAGACATGTAATGGCCAACTTAACTTGAAGAATGCCATTAGTAGCAAACAGAGACACATACATTGGTGGTTAGATCCCAGTAGACATTATGGTTTGATGCTTGTAACCATTTTTCTAGGATCAACTTTTCACTTTAATCTCCTACGTGTGATTAATTTTAAGATTTTATCTTCCTTCATCAAGAAAGAAACAGAGAATAAAACAAAGAATAACACGGTTGCAATCTTTTCGAGTTGTAGACCTACTATTGAATGGTATTAAGGAATATTATGTATGAACTAAAAACAAATAACCACTGATGGAGAAATGCTGACAGTGTATGTTTCTATACTCTCATCATCATCCATAACTCTGATGCAGTCACTATCATGACTTTGTAACAAAAAATTAAAGGACTATCCAACTATATTTGTTTCGTGCTGGAACTATGTTGGTGTGATGGCTTTATATGGTGACGTTTCATCATTAAATGGAGTGACGTCGTTTTGAGCCAAGTGAAAGATTAATCCCGATCGTTGGCTAGTCAAGATCCAATAGGGTGGAAAAGAAGTCGAAGGTCAACGGTATATAAGCGAGCAAATAGTCTAAATCGATGATGATTAACCATTTTTTGTATCTCTTTCTTCTCGTCGAACAAATCAGATCGTTAGGGTTTGGGTTTATTTGTGGTCTTGAATCTTGTAACTGTAAGTTGAGTGGCTGGTTTTCAGGCCATTTGAGGGTACTAGGGTTCACAGGGTATTTGGGATACTAGATATGTGTTTCTAGGGTGTTAAGGATTCAGGAGAAGATTGTGAAGGGGTTTAATCGAGGGTAGAGGTTTGTACTGGAATCTTGATTAATATAGTGCAGCGAGCTCGCTGGTTTTCCGAGCTCAACGTGGACGTAGCTTGCTCAAACTGAGCAAGTGAACCACGGTAAATCTTGGCGTTGTGTGTGTGTGTGTATTTGCTAGATCTGTGTTGTGCGTGTTTGCTGTGTGATTTGGTTGATCTGGTGTGTGCATTATAACAAACTGGTTTCAATGGCCCTTGGATTACTACTTGATTGATATGCAGTTCATTCTATATGTTGCAATGGACTTTCTTATTTCAAGTGTCCTGACTGACATGCAGGACAAATATTATGGATGTTACATGTATCTGTCAACAGCGAAGAAGAATGAGATCTAGTACATGCATGATGCGTATGCTGGAAAGGGTGAGTAATGTTTAGAAAAGATCAATTTTCTTCATTCAAAAGTATAGATTTATTATTTTTGTTTGTTTTCAAGGTCTCTCCTCCCAAGGTCCAACGGTGTCTTTCCCACGAAAGGCATTTCTTAAAAGATCTCCTCCAACAAAATTGCCACCTGATGTAACATAATAAGAAAATTAAGGCATTATTCATATTTGAATTTCTGAGCAATGAATATAACTACAGTTACTGAACACAAATAAAGAGATTAAGATAGGTAAGGAGCAGGGATTCGATAAAGCCAATCAAAGGAAATATGCAGTGAACTCGAGAAATTTTTATATTTGCTTACTTGGACAAGATTCAAGCCAAAGCTAATTTAGTATATAAATGAAACATCATATTACAAACTCTTGAAACAATTTATATCCTCAAGGCATAGAATCAGATCAGAACGTTAAACATGTCCAATCCATTAAAATTATTAAAGGAGTAAATTTGTCTCAAGAGTTGAAATTCTATTTCACGTAACAATCCAGCCAACCTTTGCCTTTTTCACACAAGAGAAACTAGAAAAGAATAAATCTAACTACAAGAATAGTACTCCTTCACATTCGTTTACGTTTGTTTCAAGTTATCACCATTTGTTTTATTAAATGACAAATTATAAAATTAAAATTGTATATCTTACCAAATTAAAGATCAAATTTATATAACACATGTATGTAAAGCATTAAGTGAAACGAAATGAATAAAGGCAAACAATTTATATTTACAAGGAACTCTTACAAATTGAACAATGATATCCAACCTTTTATCCATTACAAGAACCTCTAAAACTTTGGTTTAAGAAAATCATTTGAAAAAAGGTTATGAACCCACACAAATACAAATGAGTAAATAAACTATATATTTGCTTAAATAAAGGCATTAATAGTTAACAACTTACTATAAAATAGATAGCGTAAAGGCATTAATAGAAAACAAGTTGAATTAAAATACATTTTTATGGCAACTCCAAATATTAATATAAGAAAAACAATATCAATCACAAACGTCAAACGTCAAAATGAAATACAAGGTTTTCTAATGTGATAATTTAACATGAAACAACTTCACTTGCGCAAAGAAGCGCCTACACCAATAAATCTTTGTATACCTGGAAATCTCAGGAATCGAGGTTTGATATTTGCAATCATTTCATAAAGATCATTTCTAAAGCCATGCCCCTGCGACAGGATACAGAAAGTCTTAGATACATGTGGAGGGTAGTTACTAGTTATAAGTAATAAGAAGAAATGCGTTGAAAAAATTATGTTCAAACAAAAGCAAAACCCCTACATGCAAAGTTTACATTTATCATTCAGCTTCAAAAGACAAACTAGAAGCTCATTTTGAAACAATAGTTAACTCCATCCTAACCCAATCAAAGCAATTAAAAAAAAAAAAAAAAAAACTAGGAGGACTTAAATTTTAATGAAGATTGCATGTTGAATTTCTTTTGTAATTACCTTGTGTGTGTCCAAGGGGATGGCAGAGACCTGATCAATCCACATTACCCCCTTCTTTGAAGTCTTCAGTTGAAGTCTTGCATTTGGATTTGTTTCTTCAGCTTCCAGCAAAGTTTCCATCTTTGTCCAATTTGAGACATCACGAGCGGAAGCACTGCAATGAAATCAAATTAAACTCTAAATTATAAATAAACAAAAATCTTTGCAGAAGAAAATTAAGCAAATTAATTATAATGCTCACATGAGATTGGTAATGGCCAGCGTCCGCAATCCATCCGAGCTCGTTAAAGATACTGATATATTAACTGAGCACAATGAACGGAGGTAAAAGACAATTTTGTAAATCTTGCGTTGTCTGATGTCCTACAAGAAAGAGAATAAAATAATTAATAATTCATACTTAAAACAACATATTCAAATTCATTTACTTTTTTGTGTAATAAAGATAAACTATTTCTTACCATTCCCCAGAATCCTGGGTTATAGACACCAACTCCTCCAACAGGACACGTACCACCACCACAAAGCACCTCCATTCGAAGTGCAATCTTATTCCGCTTGAAGCATGATGATCAGTCAGTTGAAAGAATTATGGATGATTCATCCCCGATAAGAGACCAAGGGTGAATATTCAAGGATTTGTTTTGTCTTACAGCTTCAAAACCTTAAATAAACATCTCATTAAAAACCAATTGTAAAATATAAACCCCTAAAAAATATTGTGTAGCATATGCTTTAATACATTATGGGCTTGTTAAAAACATTTCATGCAACATGTCTGAGAAATTTAGAGAAACCTAAGAAATTGAAAGAGAGAAAGCAGAGAATTAACAAATCGAAAGAGAGAAAGCAAATAACAGCCCCTGATGTTTATATACACTATTACAAGTACACGCTGACAATCCAGCATATAACTTAGCTACCAAACATCAAATATATAGATAGAAGAATAAAGAATGACCTCTGTTGCTCACAAGCTCTGACCACAATCCACCAGCACCGGCATGATTGATCTCCCGGAGAAAAACACAGTAATATGGATAGTTAGTTTCTTTAAGCACCTTGCCTTACTTTTTTCTCCCTTATGTATTTAATAAATTAATTAGTAGCAGCGTGTAAGTTTATGTGCAAGTCTACCAACATGAATGGGATAAAAAAATATAAATAAGGTTAACATTAAAACAACATTACTCCAAGTGCAAGCTAACAATAAACTACCTCAAAGAATATTCCAAAGAATGTTTCAGGAATCTGTCTGCCTCCAGAAGCATTAACAACCAATTCTGCTTTCTGATTTCTGTTGGAGACCGAAGCTTCATAGAAGAAAAAGAACAAAATTCCCCAGAAGAAAAACAACAAAATAACAGCGCAGTACACCTTGTTGGGACCCATACCTAACAAACCATGAATGGTAAAGGTTACATTTTGTTCACTTAACATGAAAAGGAAAGCAAAAAACAACCTCACCATCTTCTTAGACAAAACAGCTAATTCATAGATCAAGTTAAAATAAGTAAAGCATCAAATAATTCATAGATCAAGTTAAAACCAAGTCAAATTCCCTTTCTAATTCCCGTATCAACTAAATCAGATAACTTCTAAACATAAACCCATGGAATACCCAAAAAAATAAAAAATAAATGAAGTTCTGGATGCCACCTCGTCTATATCCCTCTCTTCTCAAGCACTGTATTACAAAACTAATTAAAACGATGTATATATAATAAAATACAAATACTTCTGTTTGTTGGTATTTGTTAGAAGAGAGAAGGGAAGATGTAGAGGAGGAAGAGATGAGTATTGTTGTTGTTTAATTTTTTTAATGAGAAGAGAAGAAAGAGAAGATGAAGATGGAGTGAAGTGAGGTGAGTCTTTTCTATACAAAGAACACTCTTCACGGGCGTGCCATGCTCTTGTATACTTTCCGTTTTTATTCTTAAGAATTAGACATCCAACTACTTACTATTACTAAAACAAGTGAAGAAAATTGCTGAGGGAATATCAGTCAACCCCCGAGGTATACCTCAATTAATGAACCCCCACTAGTTTTAGAATTAGACAGAGGTTTTGTGATGATCTTTCTTTGCATACAAAAGGTTTTGTGGTCAACTTAAAAGAGTAGCAGTAGAAGAGACAGAGCGGTTTTGCATTAAAAGAGTGTGTTTTCCAATTCCATGCATGAGAAGGAGACACCCACTAACATATAATACAACAAAAATATCCCTTTACTTGTTATCTTATCTATGTGTAAAGTAGTATTTGTTGGCACATCATCCATCCACCATAAATATAATTTTACCTCTGAGCAAATGTATAACTTCTTCCATCTTTTGTTCCTGTAAGTAACAACCAATTGTATAACCATAAGATCAAGAAAATCGCTCCAAATAATTACTACCCTAAATTAAATACAACAACAAATGAATTCTATGTAATTTGGAGGGATATTATCAATCAGAGACCATGTTTTCTTAAAAAGATGAGTTTTAAAATGCACAAAAAATCATGTTTAGTGTTGATAGAAAAAAGTCTAAAAGATTCATACAACTAATATATTTATTTTATAAATGTAACTTAAGTTTAGAATTTTAAATTTTATAAAATTAAAAAAAAAAAAAGATAAATAAATCATTAAAACATCGACTATCTAAACGTCAGACTCTATAATCACTTTATAGAAGTTAAATTAATAAAATAATTTGTTTTTTCTTTTATTATTTTTTCCCTTCCTCTCTTCTCTCACTTTCTCTTTCCCTTTCCTTCAACTCCATCAGAAAACGCAGACCCAAGACCTACAAAACCAGCAGCACCAACACGCACTTGCACAGCTAAGCAAAGATTTGATATATATTTGAGTAACATAGAGTTATTAGAGAGAGTTTACTAACGTCAAATGCCCACTTTAGTTTTCCAAACTTAAAAGATTTGATTTGATGGATATGAGAATAATTATAGGTCCCACTTAAATATTTTTACCTGATATCATGAATTGAAACAGCAAGATAAATTCCCGTTTTACAGTCATATGTCATCTTTTATTAATTTCATGTCTCAACTGGAGACAATTATTGCTTCTATTATCCAGCTAGATGATGTAGAAGTCTTTTCCTGTAAGTACAAATGATATTACAGTTCTCCTAATGGGAAATTTGAAATGCAGATAAAATTAATTTAAAAGGAAACAAGATAATAGAGTGGGCATTACCAAAGCTGGTGTAATATTGATTATTATTTCAACATCACTGCAGGAAATATCATAAATTGACGAGATGGGGGATGCACATGGAAATTTATCAAAACTGTACATTTATTTCCTTGAAAAAGGAAAAATTATATTGCAGTCAAATATATACATATATCCAATAAAGAGTTGAGATTCCAAGTTGTGCTAAAAAACTATCCACCCACCACGATTTAAAACAAACCTTCAAAACCCTTAGTTTATAGTATTATACACTATTTTTGGATAATATCACCAAACCCATTACTCTAGCTATTTTTGCCGAAGAACATTGAAGGTTAGTGCCCATATATATAAAATATAAACTCATCTCACAATAGATGTTGACCAAGAATTATTTCAAAAATTAAGAGTCTAAGAATGCTCCCAAAAGTATCGTATATGAATAAAAATCGAAAACATTCCGATCTAAGAGTGCAGCTTTTTAATATATGCATGTATTTAAAAGCTTTGCAAATTATTTTGTATTATCATTTATGGACATGGAAATATCATATATTGATGAGATGGGTGATGAGTTATAAATTAAAGACCCGTTAAGTACAACTACACCTAGCAGCAGTTGTTGCCGTATGAAGAAAATTATTTTAAGACTCCAGCTAGATGATGCCGAAGTCTTTTCCTATAACTACAAATGATATTACTTCTATTGGGGAATTTGAAATGCAGATAAAATTAATTTAAAAGGAAACAAGATAATGAAGTGGGGTGGGCATTACCAAAGCCGGTGTATTGGTTATTGTTTCAACATCACTGCAGGAAATAAATTAAATAATCCTTTGTAGCTTTGTCAAATTAAGTTTGTATACAAAATTAGAAAAGTGATGCACATTGAAATTTGTCAAAACTGTAAATTTATTTCCTTAAAAAAGGAAAAATTATATTGCACTTAAATATATGATTATATACATACATTCAATAAAGAGTTGAGATTCAAAAAGTTGTACTAAAAAACTACCCACCACCATTTAAAACAAACCTTCCAGACCTTTAGTTTATGTTAGGGCCAAAAATCGTCCTCGGCCCAAATAGGGAAACAAGATCACTGGTGAAGAATGACCAGGCCCAATCTTGCAGAGGCCCAATTCAGATTAGCCCTATTTGATACGAAGTATAACCGGCCCGAACTACATGGGCGCAAGCCTCTTAAGTCTTGTCCAATATCTAGGCCTATGGGTGAGTCCAGAGCCTATAGCCCCTTCAACATTTTCCTATTCTTGATCAATCTCCTATTCAAGGTCGTCTTCCTCTTTCCTGGCGACTTTCCCACTTGAGGGTTATTCTCCTAAATGGAATTAACTTCCTATCTAGACACTGATAAAGACAGCTGATTACGGCCCTGATTCTTCTAGGGTTGGCATCAGAGTCACACTAGGACTCCTACTCCCATCAGGATTGGAAGACCAGACGACCACTATATAAGCAGAGGCCAGCCCTCTCACAAAGGACATCGACATTACACCTTCACACCCAAGACTCTTTACTTGAGAGTCTCGCTTATTCGCCGTAGTCACAGTCCCCGACTAGACTTTCGGTAATCTCTCATTCCCTAGCCCTCACTATATTAGCCTTTCAGTCTTGCTGACTTGAGCGTTGGAGTGCCTACGGCAAACACCACCCTGGTGTTTCCCGTTCGCTTCACGCGTGTGTTTCTCTACGTGTGCAGGTACAGCAGATCGCTAGTAGCCTCAACCTTACAGGATCAGACCCCCCTTTCCGTACAGGTAGATTTTTACATCTACAGTTTTTATTATTATAAGCTGTTTTTTTTGATAATATAACTAAACCCTCTTACGTATTTTGGATATAATTTTTTCTATTGTAGATTATAGTTAGCTGGTCGTGGAAAATAATTTATAGTGAGAGGAACTCACGAAAAGAATGGATATAATAATAATTTATATTCTTCATTAAATTGTTATTATTTTATCATGATATAAAACATGGACTATCTAAAGGTCAGACTCTATAATCATTTTATATAAGTTAAATTAATAGAATAGTTTGTTTTTTCTTTTACTATTTTTTCCCTTCCTCTCTTCTTTCACTTTCTCTTTTGCTTCCTTCAACTCCATCAAAAAACGCACAAAACCAGCAGCACCTAAACCCACGCCAACACCCACTTGCACAGCCAAGCAAAGATTTTGTCTTTTTTTCTTATTATGATCTGATATATTTGAGTAACAGAGATTTATTAGAGAAACTTTCCTAACGCCAACTGCGCACTTTGGTTTTGCAAACTTAAAGATTTGATTTGATGGATAATATTTTTACTTGATATCATGTATCGAAACAGCATGATAAATTCCCGTTTTGCAATCATATGTCATCTTATATTAATTTCATTTCTCAATCAGAGACAATTATTTACTTCTATTATCTATTAATGAGAATTTGGAGAAAATTATTTGAAGACTCCAGCTAGATAATGTCCAAGTCTTTTCCTATAAATACAAATGATATTACAGTGCTTCTATTCGGATATTTGAAATGCAGATAAAAGTAATTTAAAAGGAAACAAGATAATGAAGTGGGCATTACCAAAGCTGGTGTATTGATTATTATTTCAACATCACTGCAGGAAATAAAATATATTGATGAGATGGGTGATGCCTATCGGTGAGCGGTTTCGGGTACCCTATATTTTTTGGCAAAACCAAAACCGGAACTGCATAGTGCAGATTCTTAAATTCAAGAAACCGGAGAACCTAAAATGCAGGTTCTGGTTCTTTTCCCGAGTACCCTATAAAAAATCAATTATCCCTTATTAGTTTAAAAATGACAAAAATACCTTAAAAGTTTACAAATACACCCCTCACAAATTTTGATTACTCATTCATTTGTGTCCAATGTAACTTATAATCATCTAATCTCTAGGCAACATTTGAATTCAATCAATTCACGTAAAATTCCTCAATCAAAACCAAAGCACAAACAATTATTCATCACAATTCACATCAAATAACTTCACCAAAATCATTCAAACAAACAACAATATAAAAATTAGAAACTGTCACCAACTTCTTTGATTCTCCCACTACTAAATACTAATGTAGTAAATTTAATGTTATAAATTATTAATATTTATAATGTAATATAGTAATGTTGTAATTAATTAAGTAATTATTTAATTTTAATGTAATATTATAATTAATTAAGTAATCATACTATACATTTATAATATAATGTTATAATTAATTAAATTTCTAATTATTTAATTAAATATTGTACTAATGTTTATAATGTAATGTTATAATTAATTAAGTAATCATATTATAAATTTATAATGTAATGTTACAATTAATTAGATTTTTTAACCATTTAATTAAGTAATGTACTAATGACTAATGTAGTAAATTAATAATGTTTATAATGTAATGTTATAAATTTATAATTAATTAAGTAATCATTTAACTGTGTAATGTTATACATAATTTAGTGATCATACTATAATGTAATGTTATAATTAATTAAGTAATTATTTAACAATAATGTAATGTTATAATCAATTAAATTTCTAATCATTTAATTAATTACTAGTGTTTAATGTTTATAATATAATGTCATAATTAATTAAGTAATTATTTAATTATGTAATGTTATAATTAATTAAAAGATCATACTACAATATAAATTGTAATGTTATAATTAATTAAGTAATATTCTAATCATTTAATTAATTACTAATGTTTAATGTTTATAATATAATGTCATAATTAATTAAGTAATCATTTAATTATGTAATGTTATAATTAATTAAAAGATCATACTACAATGTAAATTGTAATATTATAATTAATTAAGTAATATTCTATTTAACTATAATGCAATATTATAATGAATTAAATTTCTAATCATTTAATTAAGTATTATACTAATGTTTATAATAGAATGTTATAACTAATTAAGTAATCATACTATAAATTTATAATGTAATGTTATAATTAATTAAAATTCTAATAATTTAATTAAGTATTGTGTAAATTACTAATATTTAAAATATAATGTCATAATCAATTAAGTAATCATTTAATTATGTAATGTTATAATTAATTATGTGATCATACTATAATGTAATGTTATAATGAATTAAGTAATCATACTATAAATATATAATTTAATATTGTAATTAATTAAATTTCTAATCATTTAATTAATATATTAATGTTTATAGTAAAATGTTATAATTGATTAAGTAATCATACTATAAATCTATAATGTAATGTTATAATTAATTAAATTTTTAATCATTTAATTAAGTAATGTAATAATCTATATATTTATATAATGCTGAAGCATACTGCTTCTTCTAACGCTACGTAGGATTGATATATGATCGTCATATAGAATGTCGTTAATTGGTCCATGTGCTTGCTGTTTATTAAGCTTGCTATAATAGGGATTATTCACATGCATTCAATTAATGTATTCAATACAATTCTTTCACATTCTTCTTTTAATTTGATAAAGATGCAACATATCTTTTGACATTCATGAAATTAAATAATACACTTTATTAATCCATTAATATTCAACGTTCATTCATGCATATTAATTATTATTATTAATTAATATTAATATTTTTGTACCCCTTCACATTCAATTGATAATTATTAATATTAATATATCTTTATCCCTTCACATTCAATTAAATGTTTTTTATAAAACGTATTATCATTTAACATTTAATATAAATCTGAAAATTTTAAACACATCCAATAACAATAAAACATTAAAATCAAAATAACCATAACCAATAACATGCAAACACTTACTAAAAAATATCAAAAGTCATATTAATTAACAATAATCCAATTACATTGAACATAACACGAACAGTTGTTGTAATCATTAATTATCATATAATGTTACTTAATGACATCTAAAGCTATATAAGAGTAGAGAATTCAACAATCCATACACCTTCAAATATTTCTTTCATTTCACACAGATACCATTAACAAATGGAAGACAAAAGACCAACTATTGTCAATCCAAAATCCAAACAAACAGAAGCGTGCGGTAAATAACATCAACTAATTACTCTTATATTCCTTCTACATATCTACTTTTACATGTCCATTTTTTTTTTTTTTTTAGCAAATCAAGCAGCAACATCAGATGGTTCGCCTAAACTAAAAGGTATTCTATAAAACCTTAAAGTCACGCTGAACAAACTCAACACTGCTAGAGTGATGAACAGAGATATAATGAATGCTTTATTAGAAATAATAGGCTCAACCATACATGTAATATTCGATTTACGGAAACGTGAATCCCTGATTATTGCCAAAGAAAAGGAAGTTGGTATTCCTCAAGGAAAAAGATAGAACTATATATATAAATAGTTCTATTATCAATAAAAAATTCACAGTTTATTGTTCCCACTGAATGATGATACTAGAAGCTAATATAAACACTGTTTATTCTACAGTTAACGTATAATTCTACATTACTATCTTACACCTTTTAATCCATTTCTTAAATATTCCATTTCATTGTATAACTTAATGGGTTGGATTTAAATTTTAAAAGTTTTTTAATTAAGTAGTGAATAAATTTCTCAGCAATTGAACTTAAACTTATTTTATATGTGTTGAATGATTCATTTCTTTGTATAATTCAATGACTTAGATTTAAATATTGATTTTTTTTTTTTTATATGTTCCTTAAAATGATATGAGAACTAAACGTCTACAGTTGCTTTTGTTCTCAAAATGATCCAAAATTGTCTTTTTGCAGATTGGCTATATGGTAATATGTGGGATTGGTTCCAGTCCGGGTTTGGAGGGTGTTGAGAGATGGAGTTTAAGTGGGAATTTGTGAACAAGGCTGATTAGTAGGCAGTTTGTGGGAAGTCAAAGTCATGTGTGATGTTTCAGAGGAGAAGTTTTGGAGTTCAGTGTTCATCTTCGAGGAAGGTTGTTTCTTGAGTTGAATCTGAGGTTGTTTCTGTGGAGGAAGAAGAGTCAGGGCATGTTATGAGGTTCAAGATGTCTGATTTCAATATTCTTGATCGTGTTAGCCTTGGCTTTGCTAGGCGGGTATGTTTGTGTGAAGAATTCAAATGTTTATTGGAAATTTGATGGCAGTGTTTGATTCTTTTTGTGATTTAACTGAATTGGGATTTCCTGTAAGTTGGTGAGGTTGTTTTTGAAGCCATTGTGAATGATTCTAACAGGTTTCATTTCTTTTTTGTTTCCTTCTCATTATTTTCTGATGATATGTTAGACTAAGGCATGAACTTATGATGTTTGTATTGTGAGATTGCAGCCCTTTGTATAACACAAGAGTGAGTAACTTCTATTGCTACTGGTAGTACTTTTGGGAACCAGCATGGTTATTGGTGATGGCATTCTAACTTCGTCAATGTCTGGTATTATTTCTTTCATACATTACATATATTTTCCATGTGAAGTTATAGATTGATTATGGTACACAGCATAATGGTATGGTTTTGTCCATAGATCTCCATCAAATTGGATATGATATGTTTTAGCTACTGCACAATGCATTAGCTTCCAAGAATTGCACAACTTTCTCTTACTTTGTCACATTTAATGCATATGCAGTATGTGTTTATGTGTGTGCATGTGCATGTGTGTGTGATAGGATAAATGAGTAACATCCTTTTAATTGTGTTTTTTTTAATTTTTAATTTTTAATTTTTATTTTTTACCATAAATGAACTTGATTAGTTCTCAAACCTAGCAGCTAACATGATGGAAAGCAGAGACCATATTCGAAAGGTAATCTTTTCTTTTATAGAGTAAAAATTTGATGATTTATGTGGCAACTTAGTGTAATCGTAAAAGCACTTACTCTTTAAGTTTTCTTAATGTCTAAATGCAGTTGAAATTTTTTTTTTCTTGGTGCTTTTATGCAACCAAACTAAATTTAGTAATCCATTACTTTCTTTGAGTATAAACTCAAACTTCTTGCAGAAAGAGTTTTTCAAATAGAAATTTTTAAGTTTTTAGTGAATTTTTGCGTAGAACTTAAGTTTGGATTAAAACATATGTGGATGTTTGACAAATTCTTGGATATTCATATTCATATTTGGCTAATTTGATGTAATATCCCACTTGAGGTACGTACTTAAGATTTGCTGTATTAGTTAAAAGTTTACTGTTTCAGTTTCAATTGAATTTGTTTGTTGTCATGTTGAGTTGGTTGAATTTTGGTGAAGTTTGGAAATCCAATCTTCGCCGGGGCGAAGAAGAAGCTTCGTCGCGGCGAGGAGGAGTTGCACCCACGAGTAGGTTCGGCCCTGTTTCGCCGGGGCGACGGAAAGTTCTTCGCCGCGGCGACGAGCCTAATACAAAGTTTCTTGAGTTTTCTAGAGAATTCTTCTTTTGGGGCATAATGACCATTCTACCCCTAATTAGTAGGAAAAGTGGGGAGTAAAATGTAAGGAAATTGAGTAGAGATTGTGTTTGGATGGGGGTGTATTTGAAAAGAATTAAAGGATGTAGATGGAATTTCTAAGGAAGGGCAAGGGCAAAATGGGAAATGATGCTTATAATATGAGCTAAAAAAGAGTTAAGTGTAGAGAAACCCTTTATTCATTCATTCCACCGCCTCTTCCATTTGCCTAATTTCTCTCAATTTCTCCATCCAATCTTCCAAGATTTCCAAGGGATTTAAGAGAGCTTTTGAGTAATTTTGAGTAGGGATTTCATCTAAAACATCCTAAGGTAAGGATTCATGCTTTAGATGTGAGCTTTCTTATGGTTATAGTGAAGTCTTATTTGGTTGTTATTGTTCTTGTTGTTGTTTTGAGTTGTAGAGAAGAGACAAGACAACAAAGAAAAGGAAAAGTGCTAAAGAAGTCACATTTTCACAAGGTAAGTAAATCCTACCAACTTGAGTTTGCTAAGTTTTGAGTAGAGAAGTAGAGATTGAATAGAGATGTATGCTTGTATAAGTATGTTATGTTGTTGAGAATTGAGTTGAGATGAATATGTTTTATGAGAAGTGTTTTTGATGTGTGATGAGAAAATGGAATTTGAGATGAAGTTTGAGAGATGTTGTGTGAACCTATTTGGAAGTGCTTTTCTTGGCAGGGATTATGAGTATATGAGGGAGTTTTCTCCCATTTTGGATGGCTAGAGAATGAAGTATAGTAGTAATTTTAGTAGAGCGTTTTTATGCACATGAGTTGTTTGATGAAATGCCTAGGTGAAATCTGCCCTGTCACTACCGTGACTTTCTAAGTAATTTTGGGCATCTTTCGGGTTGAACTGGGCTGAGACCAAAACATAGAAGTTATAGCCCTGTTTCTAAGCTTTGAAACGAGACTAAAACCGTAGCAATCTGAGGTGTATAACGCAAGTTATGACCTTTTTAGTGTGACCTGTGCAGAATGACTGTTTTGAGGAAATCTTGTATTTGGCATTTCATAAGTGCATTAGTGAGTATGAGCTAGCTATACACAATTGTTTATACACTTAAGAAGTAGCTTGAGACATAGTAAAGAATTTGAGTATAAGCTACTTTAAGAGCTAAGAGAAAGAGAATAGAGTAGGTTGTGCGATGGGGAACCCGTGAGTAATGGGTAGAGTATTCCCGCATGTACGCCGCATTGAGAGAGCGGCATGAGTATGAGATAGAGAAGTGGTGTAGCCCGTGAGAGTGCATGCGGATGAGGGCTATACCCGAGTACCCGAGAGAGAGATTATACACTCACATGGCCAAGGGTTCTGAATCCATGCATAACCGAGTCCGATCGGCTAGAATAAGTAGAGGTCACGTAGAGTGGGAGCGAGTCCCGGCCGTGCCCCCGGTAAGATGGGGTCATGACTTACTAAAGATAGATAATAGAAAAGAGTTCTAAGAAAGAGAAAGAGAAATAGAGAAAGAAGTACCAAAGAGAAGTTGAATGAGAAGTAGTAAGGAAAGAATTAGAGAGAGAGAGTTACGGGGATAGATGAGTAGAGGATTTACTTACTGAGCATTATTTTAGTGCTCACCCCGTTGTTTTCCTATGTTTTGCAGGGGATCCGGTGAGGAGCGTCGGATGGACGGGCGTCGACACGCGAGGGGAAGCGGTTACAGCGTCCCACCATGTTTTAATATCTTTTGTATACATTATAAGTTTGTGTAAAATGTATATGTTTGTAAAGAATATATATATATATATATATATATATATATATATATATATATATATATATATATATATATATATATATATATATATATATTTAATAAAAAGAAAATTTTGGGCCCAATTTCTTTATATTATTTTATATGTATTTCATTATGAGTATGTGAGTAGAAAGTGGCTATTACATTTGACTAACCTCTTGACTTGAGGACAAACTAAGCTCCAGCATCAAGCTCTTTGGAGAATCAATGATGCCTGTTTCATTATCAGTTTTTGATATATTCATGGAGCTTGGAACTATAGTTCCCATCTTTCTCTCTGTGCTTGACTAAGAGTTGTTCCACCTACAACAACAACCTATACACCACCTGTTGAGTAACCGGAAGTGGTCATTCCAAGTGTAGCCAACCATTGCCCCACTCACAGGTGCTTACTTTAAACCATTGTTTGTTTATGAAATTTCATATTATTATTGATTTATTTCTGAACGTAAATTGATTCAGTTTTGATTCCTTTATTATGCAGCCAACCTTTGGCAACGATGGTCACAGTAAGCATTGATGGGGGTGACATTCGGAATAATTTAATGAACACTTATTTTTTGGCGGAGACACAGTATGAACCATTTAATAAAAAAAAAATATTGTCCATTTATTTTGTTTTTCTGTGTCTTATAAATAATGTTATATTGCAAAGTGTTTATCAATGAAACATATTTTATTATCAAAAAGTTGCAAACTTACATTCTTAGATAGGTTATACATGTTTTTGTTGTGGACTCTGTAGCCAGTAATAGTTTGTGTTTTGTGGCAAATAGAGTTTGTGTTAGATGATGAAGGATGACAAGTTTTATTTTATTTTATTTTTGCTCATTTCATGGTGCTGGGCAGCCTTTTAAAATGGTGAAAGATTAACTATTAGACCTCAAAGCAATGGTTAATTATATTCCATGCAGGAACTACTAATTTTAAGAAGGGCAAAATTGTCATTTCAATTATATTATTATGTACCAAATTGTTGTAAAAAAAGTGTTGCAACTCTTCTTTTGCTTTGAAAAGGGAATATATTCCTATCACTAAAATGTTTCAGTATTATTTCGTTCTTCAATTAATTAATTTATTTGTGTCAAAACCACTTTCATAAATTGCAGGACTTTCAACTTCTATGTATTGAATTCAATTAATTCAATTCCTGCTGAACTACAAACTGACCATGTCAATCTTCCATCACTTGCATTTTATCAAATTAAAAGAGGAATGTGAAAGATCTGTACTGCATACATTAATTGAATGCATGTGAATAATCTCTATTTTATCAACACCAATAAGCAACAAATACGGGGACCAATTAACAACATCCTAAATGGCAATCATATAACGATTCTCAGCAATCTTTAAACATAAAAAACCGATTAAAAAAAAAAAAAAAAAAGGAACAATAACAAAATGTTCTATTATAATCAATATTTGACATATTTTTTTGTGAAACAATAGTCGTTTACAATTTCTTAAAATATAAAAATTCGATAATAAAATAAAAACAATATAATAAATAAACCCGCGCAACGCGCGGAAGTGCCATCTAGTGTAGTAAATTGTTAATGTTTATAATGTAATATTATAAATTTATAACTAATTAATCATTTAACTATGTAATGTTATAATTAATTAAGTGATCATAATATAATGGAATGTTATAATTAATTACGTAATAATTTAATTAATTAATTATTTGTTTATAATATAATGTTACTATTAATTAAGTAATCATACTATAAATTTATAATGTAATGTTAATATGTTATAATTAATTAAATTTCTAATCATTTAATTAAGTATTGTGCTAGTGTTTATGTAGTAAATTACTAATATTTATAATATAATGTCATAATCAATTAAGTAATCATTTAATTATGCAATGTTATAATTAATTATGTGATCATATTATAATATAATATTATAATGAATTAAGTAATCATACTATAAATCTATAATTTAATATTATAATTAATTAAATTTCTAATCATTTAATTAATATACTAATGTTTATAATGGAATGTTATAATTGATTAAGTAATCATACTATAAATCTATAATATAATATTATAATTAATTAAATTTTTAATCATTTAATTAAGTAATGTAATAATGTAGTAAATTGCTAATGTTTATAATGTAATGCTATAAATTTATAACTAATTAAGTAATAATTTAATTATGTAATGCTATAATTAATTAAGTGATCATAATATAATATAATGTTATAATTTAATTAAGTAATTATTTAACTATAATGTAATGCTTAATTAATTAAATTTATAATCATTTAATTAAATAATCATTTGTTTATAATGTAATGTTATAATTAATGTTTATAATATAATGTCATAATCAATTAAATAATCATTTAATTATGTAATGTTATAATTAATTATGTAATCATATTATAATGACTTAAGTAATTATACTATAAATCTTTAACATAATATTATAATTAATTTTTCTGTAATAGAATGTTATAATTAATTAAATAATCATTTAATTATAATGTAATGTTACAATTAATTAAGTAATCGTACTATAAATTTATAATGTAATGTTATAATTAATTAAATTTATAATCATTTAATTAAGTATTATACTAATGTTTATGTAGTAAATTAGTAATTACTAATGTTTATAATATAATGTCATAATCAATTAAGTAATCATTTAATTATGTAATCATACTATAACGTAATGTTATAGTGAATTAAGTAGTCATGCTATAAATATTTAATGTAATATTATAATTAATTAAATTTTTAATCATTTAATTAAGTATTGTACTAATGTTTATAATGAAATGTTATAATTGATTAAGTAATTATACTATAAATCTATAATGTAATGCTATAATTAATTAAATTTCTAATTATTTAATTAAGTAATATACTAAATGTTATAAATCAATTAATTAAGTAGTAATCAATTAATGTAATGCTATAATTAATTATACTTACTTGGTCATGGTTGAATATGCTTGTTCATGTAATAAGTCAATTAATTAAGTAGTAATCAAGAAGAATTACAATACACCCTCCTCTGTTTTGAGGGGAATTAGACATAGGGCTTGTGATTACTTGATTAAGCCTATACGTGAGGAAGAGCTTAAAAATTTATGGCCGGCAAAAGTGGAATTAATATAAAGACATTGAACATTCAGGAGGCAACAGAGCAAGCGATGAAGTTGAATACGCTTCTTCTACTGATGAAGGAACTGAAGGAACATTGAAAGCTCAGAAGAAGAGAACCATTGTTATAGAAGAAGATGACGGTGAACTAGCTTCCAAATTGTAAGAGTGAACAAGAACCCTAAAAACATAAAAGAGATTGTGAAATTAAGTGATTGTAGATGCAAAAAATCTACCGTCATGAAAATAGGGTCTAATCTCGTGAGTTTGAGGCCACTAACAATCCGCTAAACTTGCACACATGAAAAGGCATGTGTGAAGCTTCCAGAAAACACGGGGTGGTGTTTGTCGTAGGCACTCTGACGCTCAAGTCAGCAAGGCTGAAAGAGATTATTTGATAAGAATTAAGGAGATGAAGAATTACCAGGAGTCTTGTCGGAAGCTAGGACTACGACGGAGGCGTCGGGTTCTTGGGAGCAAGAACTTTAGGAGCAAAAAGATGGTTTTGAGTAGTGTAGATTGACTATAGGAGATTGCCTCCCCAATGAGAGGGCACGCCTCTGTTTTTATAGTGAACCCAAGGGGTTAGAATCCTAGTAGAACATTGAGTCCTCTTTTTTAGGAGATAATCCCTATCAAGAAAGAAATATGATTTCTTGACCTTATCAGATTAAGTTTAATAGTTTAAATAAGATTTGGAATCTTAGTAGGACACTAAATCATATTTTGGGAGATAATCCCTATCATGAAAGAGATATGATTTCTTAACCTTATCATATCAAGTTTAATAGTTTGAGTAAGATTTGAAATCTTAGTAGAAGAGGAAATAAAATGGGATTCTGATTTCCTATTTATAGACTGTTGCAGGCTAATAGGCTGAAACCCAGTTAGCTTAACTTAGAGGATAGCCCAACTCATAGAGTGGGTAGGTCGCAAGGTGATTTTAAGCGTAGGCCAATCGGGATTGGGTTGAGGCTTTGGGCTGTGACATGTTTATTTCGTTATTGGGCCTCGTCAAGCTCAAGACGATTTTTGGCCCTAACAGTTAGCCCCCCACTCTAAGTTAAAGAGTATTTAGCTTAGAGAGTAGATTTAATTGAATGAGTGTAGACTAAGCGAATTTGTGATAGCAACTCGTTAGGTCGAATGGATCGTTGTGTGGATTGGGTCGATGACTTGTCGATTTGAGGTGTAAGAACCCTTCAACCGGTCTGGCCGACTGAATGTGTAGCTTTATGGACCGGGCAAGGCCGATCGAAGGTGTAAACCTGTGGATCAAGCAGGGTCAATCCGAAGGTATAAACTGAGATCGGATGGGGTCCGATCCAATGGTGTAAATCCGTGGATCGAGCAGGGTCGATCTGAAGGTGTAAATCTGTGGATCGGGCAAGACCAATCCGAAGGTGTAGATCCGTGGATCGAGCAGGGTCGATCCGAAAGTGTAAATCTATGGATCGAGCAGGGTCGATCCGAAGGTGTAAATCCGTGGATCGGGCAGGGCCGATTCGAAGGTGTAGATCTGTGGATTGAGTAAGGTCAATCCGAAGGTGTAAATCCATGGATCGAGTAGGGTCGATCTGAAGGTGTAAATTCGTGGATCGGGCAGGGCCGATCCGAAGGTGTAGATCTGTGGATTGAGAAGGGTCAATCCAAAGGTGTAAATCCGTGGATCAAGCAGGGTCAATCCGAAGGTGTAAATCCGTAGATTGAGCAGGGTCAATCCGAAGGTGTAAATATGTGGATCGAGCAGGGTCGATCCGAAGGTGTAAATCTGTGGATCGAGCAGGGCCGATTCGAAGGTGTAGATCCGTGGATGGAGCAGGGTCAATCCGAAGGTGTAAATCCGTGGATCGAGCAAAGTCGATCCAAAGGTGTAAATCCGTGGATCGAGCAGGGTCGATCCGAAGGTGTAAATTCGTAGATCGAGCAGAGTCGATCCGAAGGTGTAAATCCGTGGATCGGGCAGGACCGATCCGAAGGTGTAAATCCATGGATTGAGCAGGGTCGATCCGAAGGTGTATGCCAAGTAGAGCTTGTATGGAGCTTGCAGTTGAGTCGACATGACCGACTTATAGTTGAAACCTTTGAGGGCTATGTGGCCCAGTCGGCGTGACCGATTTTATAGTTGAAAACATTTGATTGAAGCTGGAGTAGTGACATGCATGGCATGAATGTTTTAAGTGCTGGACCGAATGGAAAGAGGAGTGTTACTTTCTATGTCGAAGCTGAACCAATTGAAGTTGAGTGGGCACGTGATTCACTTTTGGGTTGAACCGAATGGGCACGTTGATATTGTATGTGCAGACCCAAATATCATTGAGTGGACTATTCGTGTTGTTTAGTGGTGCTGAGTGATGTGAAGGTATATGAATGGAAAGGAGGCAACAAGGTCGAGTGTGGCTTATGGAACCTAATGGAGAAAAATCTGGAATGTTCTAATTTACGTGATTGATATGACTGCCAAAATGTTTGGTGTAAAACACCATTCGACATATGGGGTTGAGAGGAAATTTTACTGTTTGGCCAAGCCGAAAGGAGCTCAATTGAGTAGGTGCTTCGTGGAGGACGAGCCGAACAACTTTCAAGTGATGCTATCATTGACTAGTGAGTAGTGACCATAATGGAGGTGTATAGTCTATTACTTGACGTCTACTTGGCCAGGTAGGACCGAGTGGTGCTGTTAACTGTCTCAATTTCGGCAAGCAAAACAATTTCCAAATAAAGCTTTGATTCATTTGGCCTCTTTGTCAAAGAGTATCAAGGCATGTGGGCATGACACGGGGAATCTGGATTAATTATGCAAGAGGTGGGAATGAAAAGCTCTTTTTTCCAAATTAAGTTTTGACATGTGGCATTTTTGGAATGGTGTGCATTGAATGGCATAAAAAGGTGTTTCAACTTTGACTTTCAAAACCATTTTCTTTCCTTCGTTTCTTTTTGCTTTGAAAGAGGGCTTCTTTATTTTTCTTTGGAAAGAATAATTTGGGAGAGAATTCGCACTGCTGAAGATTTCCTAGACGTGTTTCTTCGAGATTTCTTGGCAAAGTTCCAATTCTTTTGCTTTTTCTATGATTCTTTTTGAATTCCAAAAGGTGTTGAAGTGTTTTAGCGATTCTTGAGGAGTTTTGATATTAGGTTTCGAAAGAGGCGGGTTTTATGAGTCTATTGAGCTTTGTGTATTTTTGGAGGAGAAGGCGAAAAGGAATCTTAGTGAAAGAGTCTTTATTGTTAGTTTTCTTCTGGTTTCTTCCTTTCTTCTGGTGGGTTTTGGTGGATTCCTCGTGGGTTCTCGATCTTGAAGGAGCAAGGAGGAGAGTTCTGTGCTTCTAAGATTTGGGTAGTGGTTTGAGGTGTGAAGCACAAAGCTGAGTATTCCCTTGAAAAAGTTAATTGGAATATGCCCACTTTGCATCGTCGAATAACATCTGTACTTTATCTTTATTGCTAAAAAGAAAAAGAGAATCATATGAACTTATTACGAACATGGGAGACGTGTTTTGAGGCTTCAAGGGATCATACTACTCGGGGATAGTCACAATATAAAACAAATTATGACATGCCGAAATAGATATAATATGATGTAAATAGGTAACACAAAAAGAAAAGTAAAGAAAAAATTTTCTTATCATGATGGAACTTTCTGATTAAGGATGTTAGTCAGCGAGAGTTATGCGTCTCTTCTCATGTTGCAAGTCGTCAATGGTAGATGATTGTCAGGGCCCCACGGTGGGCGCCAAACCGTAGATGCAAAAAATCTACCATCATGAAAATAGGGTCTGATCTCGTGAGGTTGAGACCACTGACAATCCGCTAAACCTGCACACATGAAAAGGCAAGCGTGAAGCTTCCGAAAAACACCGGGGTGGTGTTTGCCGTAGGCACTCCGATGCTCAAGTCAGCAAGGCTGAAAGAGATTATTTGATAAGAATTATGGAGATGAAGAATTACCAGGAATCTTTTCGGAAGCTAAGACTACGGCGGAGGCGTCAGGTTCTTGGGAGCAAGAACTTTAGGAGCAAATAGATGGTTTTGAGTAGTGTAGATTGACTATGGGAGATTGCCTCCCCAATTAGAGGGCACGCCTCTGTTTTTATAGTGAACTCAAGGGGTTAGAATCCTAGTAGGACATTGAGTCCTCTTTTTTGGGAGATAATCCCTATCAAGAAAGAAATATGATTTCTTGACCTTATCAGATTAAGTTTAATAGTTTAAATAAGATTTGGAATCTTAATAGGACACTACGTCCTATTTTGGGAGATAACCCCTATCATGAAAGAGATATGATTTCTTGACCTTATCAGATTAAGTTTAATAGTTTAAATAAGATTTGGAATCTTAGTAAGATACTAAGTCCTATTTTGGGAGATAATCTCTATCATGAAAGAGATATGATTTCTTGACCTTATCAGATCAAGTTTAATAATTTGAGTAAGATTTGAAATCTTAGTAGAAGAGGAAATAGAATGAGATTCTGATTTCCTATTTATAGACTGTTGCAGGCTAATGGACTGAAACCCAGTTTAGCTTAACTTAGAGGATAGCCTAACTCATAGAGTGGGTAGGTCGCAAGGTGATTTTAAGCATAGGCTCAATCGGGATTGGGTTGAGGCCTTGGGCCATGACATGTTTCTTTCGTTATTGGGCCTCGTCAAGCCCAAGACAATTTTTGGCCCTAACAGTGATTAATATCTTGAATGTGAGAAACTAAAACCATTAATTGTATCTTTGTTGTTGTTGTTGTTGTTTTTTTTTTTTTTTTTTTTTTTTTAACTCTAATGAAATCAATAGCTTCCGGTGATCTTAGTCATTTTCGACGAAGCACGGAGGGATGAAGCTAGAGGGATCGAGGAAGGTCACTTGACCCTCCTGAACTTTAAAAAAAATTCATATAAGTACATTTTCTATTAATTTAATCCTATAAATTTTTATTTTCACATGAATATCCTTAAAAACTTCAAGTTAATACTTCTAAATTTGGTGAATTTTTTTAAAAGTTATAATAAATATCTATATCTGTAATTCTAGTAATGCAATATTTGATCAATTCCAAGTTCCAACAAGTTTCTCACCAAGTTTTATTTCTTTTACTTACACAAAACCCTAAAATGAGTAAAGTTTTCTCGTTTCTTTTCACTTGTTTCTAAAATAATAGATATTAATAATCGCATTTAAAATTTGTTAGTTAAATTTAACTATAATCAATTGGTTTGTGTCTCAATATTTCTCCCTGAAAAACTGAAGAAGTAATCATGTTAAAATATTGAACCTTATGAATGCAACATAAACATCGAAACTGATATATCAAATTGTTAATAATTCGAAATTATAAATTTTATTAAAATATTTATCAGGTTAAGATATGATAATGAGATTACTATAAAATTGCGTTTTACAATAAAGCTATATGAAACTTTGAAATATTTATATATGTGATTTATATTCTGACTTAATTTAATTATAAATTATTATCTTTGTTTTAACTCAATTAAGTGCTTATTAATGAGTTTAATTCATTGTGTTTTACACATGTTGCGTACAATTAATATTAAATGTATTACTTATAAAAAAAAAAAAAAAAAAAATCAATATTAGAGTATATGTTATACCTCAAATTCCTTATAATTTCATTTATAATCATCTTCTAATTATTTGTAATTTGACCTACCTACCTTATGTTCCCTACTTCGTCCCTGAAATCATGTAAAATTGCTTGAGTATTGTGTTGCAATTGTTTTTTTTTTTTTAATTGATTAATTGTATTTATTGTCATTTGTATTATTTTAATTCATTAAGTCTATTCAAATAAGGTTTTAAAGGTTTTTTTTTTTTTTTTGTCCACAAATTGTTCGACAAAAGTCCCCAAGTGAAACACACAAGATCACACTAACATAGGTTTTGGGTATGTCGTAACACTTCTAGGATGGGGATATGTATAGATACAATATTCCTCTTAGAATTTTTTGTGTTCTTTCACTTTATCACATTAGCCAAAAGCACAAATTGTTAACTCAATCATAGATCAAAGTAATTTTTTGATTTCTTAAATTTTAATTATTATATATATTGTTAATATTAGTTTAAAACAATTATGACATAATTATTATATTTTATTTATGTATCTTTATTTTAATTTTTCTCCCCGATTTGTAATCTAAAATTTTATAATTTACACATTCTTTTAACATGTAAAATATAAAACTATATTAAGTAAATGTTTATAGTTATAAAGAAAACCAACCTAGCCCTTAATTAAATAGTTCAGACTCAAACATTTTTATTTTAGAAAATATTAATCTCATTATATGGTAATGGTACATAAACCGGTTATTGGTGTAATGTTTAAAATACAAAAATTCATTTAAACTTTTATATTAAAAACCACAAAATTTTGTAATATAATATTTAAAAATTATGTGTCACAAGAATTTAAAATTTAAAGGCTGCGTTTGGATGAATATTTTCATCCATATTTTGAGTCAGATTTTGAGAATAGTGTTTGGTTCAATATTTAGACAATAGGATTTTCAAAATTCTATTCCAACACTTTTCTGACAGCTTGACCGTTTGAATTTTTTTTTTTTTTTACAGTCTTCCCCTTTTTCATGCGTTCTCTTTTGACAACTTATGACACGTTTGAATTTTTTTTGTAATTGTTAATAAAGTGTACGTGTAAAAATGATTGTAAGGGTTGATAATTAGTACTTTTGTCATATATGTATTAATATGATGTTTTTAAACAGTTGAATTAGTACTTGAAATTAATATGGGTTTTAATATCTACGGGTGACAAAATTACCAATAAAATATTTATATTATTAAAATGTAACTTGATAAGTTATATATATAATAATACATTATTTTAACAAAATTCAACAAAATATTACATTAATAAATCATTTATAAAAAATATATATTAATAAAATATTTAACACAAATATCAAGTATCAAAATACTCAACCAAACACATATTCTGTAAATCATATTCTCGTAATCATAACCATATCCAACTATCCAATCCTATTCCCAAAATCTTATCCAAAATACTGAATCAAACGCACCCAAAGATATCTTATAAATCCTATGTCACAAGAATTTTAAATTTAAAATATCTTGTAAACTGTGGCATCTAAAAATTTTCCAAATGTCTTTCACATACATATATATATAACTTAGTAATTGTCTCTCCTGCGATTCGAAGACAAAACTCATTAAGTATAGCTAATCTCAATGGCTAAAGAGTTTACCATCCGCCCACAAGGGGTGAGTTTATTCACATGGAATTTAGTCTAGCCAAGACAGTTTACAATTATTATTATTATTTTTTTTTTAATTCATTCACTTGCTTAATCTTTACATACACATATATCGGTCATCAAAATCCCACATATTTCTGGGAATTTATCTCATTTCTTTTGGTTTTATGACTAATTAGCTTGAACAGTACCAGGAATTATTTGTAGAGATCTTCAACCAGTCCTACAATACCAAAAGCAAGCAAATTGTCTTTATTCCTTTCCCTTTCGTGAGATTGAATCATCATCATCAAAATCCATGTGCTCAGTTCAGTAAACTTGGATTGACAACAGCAAACTCAAGCAGCTTTTCTTCCCCTTCAAATACGGTCATGTCTTCTTTTCTAATTGTCACCAGTGCTTTTATTCCTTCACCACCTCTTGTATCCATCAAAACAACCAGATTCTTTAGCATTATGTTGGGAACACTCACCCATATCGGCTTTCCCCACCCAAAATCAGCCTCATAAGGTGGAAATTTATGTTGGATATAGTTCATACTTTCCATGACCTTGATGGATTATCGACTTATGTTGACGCATTCGTGAGTCCCGCTCTCCTGTAGGCCTAATTAGTAATTGAGTTTAGAATTGATTTGCAAATATTTGGGCCTAGGTCAGGTTAGATCGGGTTAGCTTAAATGGGGTTAGGTTTACTATATATATGCATATTGTAATGGTGAAAAATCTAATGTGAGAAAATATTGAGAGAGATGAGCGAAAGAGTGAACTGCCCTCACTACTATTATACTGCTGCAAATTTTTGAAACTTTGTAAAGTCTTCTCTATCTTGAATATTGGACGTAGTTTCTATGTTGGGAATAAACCAGGGTAAATTGATTGTCTTATCTACTTGTCTGCTTCACTATTGCGTGTGTTTTGGCATTATTTTTCAACATTTTGGTAGCAGAGCCAACTATTCGTGGTTGTGATTCCTTCCTTGATTGAGAACGGATCACTTGTTTTCTAGAGGGATGCCGATTGGTCAAGCATGTTTGGAAATTAAGAAGTTTGGAGGGAAAAATTTTGAATTATGGAAACTAAAGATGGAGGATCTACTTGTGGACAAAGATTTGTGCCATGTTATTGAAGATCCAAAACCAACGGTGGTAGAATCTTCATCTTCTACCGATAAAACTGCAACATTTGCAGATAAGGAATCCTCATCAAAGATAAGAAAATGGGATTGACAAGATCAGAAGGCGTGAGGCTTAATCAGAATGTGTCTTGTAGACTCTATGTTGGTGAATGTCTCGGGTGAACAATTCACAAAAGATCTCTAGGACAAGCTGAGATCTCTTTATTAGAGTAAGTCTCCCGTTAATAAACTGTTTCTATGAAAAAGATTTTATAATTTGCAGATGAGACAGGGTGATTCATTTTCGGCACACTTGAATGCATTTAATACGCTTATAGGGTAGTTGCTATCAGTGCGTATAAATTTTAGTGATGGTGATAAAATAATTACTTTGCTGTGTTCATTGCCGGATTTTTGGGATAACTTGATTGTTGCTATTGGTAGTGGATATAATTCTTTGTCATTTGAGAGTGTTGCTGTGACTTTAATTTCTAAGGAAACTAGACGACAATTTATGGATAGTTCGTCCAAAGAAGCTTTAGTTGTTAGAGGGCATACTACCGAAAGAAACAAAAAAGTTGGTGATAGGGTTAAGTCCAAAGGGAGATCCAAGCGTGGAGATAAGTTAGGAGCAAAGCATTGGAAGTGTGGAAAGATTAGGCATTTAATGGCTGATTGTAAGAACAAGACTACAAATACTAGAAAAAGAAATTCTGAAACGTCATCATCTGACTAGAAAAATAAAGAAGTTGATGGTGAACTTGGAGCTTTGTTTTTTATGTAATGTCTTATAGAAACTGATCAGAAGCGTTGGTGTTAAGACTTAAGAATGATGAAGAGGCTGATTTGGGTTAATCGATTTATGGGTTTGATTGAAGAAACTGATGGATTTCATCAAAGAAATTAATTAATGTGATTAAAGAAATTTATTTAGGTTTTTAGGTGTTAATGAAGAAAGTGTAAAGAAAGTTTCTAGGTTTTTGATAGAAGAAAATGATTTTATCATGCTGACATCACTGATCTGACATGTCAGTCAAATCGGCTTAACTGTTTAGTCTAGGACACAATCGCCTGACTAGGTTATTGTTTGGGTCGGTTTCTGAACATTGATCTCATGTAAAATAGCAAATAGAAGGAGCAGAAGAAGATAACAATTTTTAATTTGTGCTGTAATTGGGAAGCACGTAGATTGATTGCGATAAAGTTAATTTCGAATATTATGTGTTTATAACTTTGTACAGTGCCTTCCAGCAGGGATAGCCGGTTAGTCAATGGCGGATCTAGGAATTTCCCTCAACGGGGTAAAATATATAAAAAAAAAAAAAAAATTTAAAACCAATCTAATTACACTTTTTTTTTTTTCATTACAATAAACATCAATGAAAAGTTATAAAATAGAAATAAATATCTTCAAAAAAATTATTTTTGTAAAAATAGAACAATTTTTCTACAATTGTCTTTAACTAGTTTTCTTATTCTGAAAACGTTGGATAATCATCTCATTGTCAATTGTATCAGATACATATTTCTCAATATAGATGACCAAGCAATCATTCATTCATTGATCTCACATTCGATTGCATAACTGATTTTTTACAAGATTCATTGTAGAAAAAACTCTTTCAACAGTCGTAGTCACAACTGATAAAACCAGTGCAACTTTCACAAGCTTATACACCAATGTATGCAAAATTCTTTTTTTAAACTGAACTAAATTCTTAACCAAATCATCAATTCCTTGTAACTCAATAAATTTATCACAAGAACGGATGTTAATAACATAAATCTCAATCTGGTTCTCAAGTACCATCAACTCAAGTGTAGAAAAATCAAATAGATAAAATTGACCAAACCCATTTCCTTTTCCTTTGATTCTTCTTCCTTTCTTCTTTATGGGCTTTTCTCTCTTTTTCTTCATTTTTGACAAACAACCCAATTTATATATAAAACAACTTCTTTGAATTATGAAACTGCCTCAAGATTCTCTTATTCACACCATGATCTCACCACATTAGCTTTTTGATGTAAAAATGCCCAGATTTCTCCCCTCAGTTAAATGCAAACCTAACAATTCTTATTCCTTTCATTTTCACTCCTAATAAAATTTTTAAAAACTAACAGATCCTCTTGCATTAAAATAAAAATCACAAAAAATATGAAATATATATATTAGGATTAAAAATACGGTTTTACAAAAATAAAATCCAAACTACTCATGAGGGCTGTTCCCAAAATCTCATAATTCTATAAGTGTAAAATTTAAATAAATATAAGATATGGACTTTTTTCAAAAGTTGAGTAGGCCCACAAGTCATTAATTGGATCCGCCACTGCAGTTAGTGATAAGGATAATTAATTAATTCAATTCAATGATGCGGATTAATCTACCATTATCTCCTATGCATTGATGGTCAACTCATATTCTTTTACAATTTTCCCTTCGTTCATGAATTTCGCGTTTTCTTCTATTTTTCTTGTAATCTGTGAAATAAGCGTTGTTGGGCGTTCTTTAAAACTTTCTATCCAAAATGTGAGAAATCTTTGGAACAAAAAAAGGTAATGGAACCCACTATTAACATAAACTTAAGAATATTTTGAATAAATAATTATATATTCTCTCTTCATTGTTTTCCAATTTTTTTAAAATAAAAATAAATCAATATTTTCTGCACAAAATTGTATTTTTGAAACCAACTGTTCGGAATGAACAAAAACAAATGGTGGTTTTATTCGTGAATGGAAATAATTTTTTTTTTTTCAGATAAATATACTTAACATATTTTCATTTTTCACGTTTTCAAATAAATATATCAATGTATTTGCATTTTTCACCATTTCCAATAATTTTCAATATTTTCAAAAATAGCAAAAAATAGATACTCAAGATTCACAAAAGAATACAATCTTAATATATGTAAACTAATTCATTAAAATGATTAAATTATATTTAAGTTTTATCTTTTAATTTCAAAATACATTAATTATATATAAACTGTTGATATATATGTTGATGAAATGTTGGATACACATAACTTCAGAAAATGAAAAAAGAAAAATAGACTCGTTAATTAAATTTATGTCATTAGAATATTTAATTCTTTGTTATTTTTTCAAATATCTGAGTTAATTAAATTTATGTCATTAGAATATTTAATTCTTTTTTATTTTCTTAAATATCTGAGTTAATTAAATTTATGTCATTAGAATATTTAATTCTTTTTTATTTTTTTTAAATATCTGAATAAAAATTAAACATGAGAAGAATAAATAATAAAACCTGATTTGTATATCTCAAAATAGCTGTCATATAAGTACAAAATCAAATGGAAAGAGATATATGCATGCAAAAAAACAAAATGCATAGTAATTAAAAAAAAAAGCATTTAAAAAGTTTCATATACAGTACAACCTCTCTATAGTGATATTCTATATACAAATTTTTTATCCCAACTTAAGCCAGCTATAAATAAAAATAATTTTCACATTGTAATAAATTATAATTTTTCTAAATCTCATCTTAAGAAACTTGTCTCTACATAGTAATAATTATATATATATTGTAAAAAATATACGTTATGTTATGTTAAAGGTTTAACATGAAATAAAGTATTTATCTAAAGTTGTTTAGGATAATGATTTATGCTTTAGAGTTGTTATCACATCTTTTATCTTGCGGATACATAATAAGTTGCGAGCATGGATATCTTCTTGTTGAAGCTAAAATATTTCTAGTTTCTCAAGCATGGTTAAAGCTTATTGTAAACTTTTGATATTTTCGTACTATCATCCTCATGATTATCTCTTCTTATCTAATTCCAATAAAGATTTCTTCTTCAGTTAAAGCATATACGATTTGTTGTTCATTTGGATGATTGAAAAAGACATTAAAATCTATTTGATTAATGTAGTAAAATTGTTGAATTTGATCACTCAATTTATTTGTATTACTAAAACATGAATTATAAAATAAGAAATCAAAAAATAATTCTTGAACCAAAATAACAATTTGTGTAACTACGCCTCTATTAACTTATAACTTCCTCATAATAATAAATTTAATTGATCTCAAATATTATAACTATAGGGATAAAGATGTTATATTGTACATAGCTTCAATTAGAGCAAATAATTCTTTATTGTTAGTCCACAGTTGGCAGACACTTGCATGAAGAATATAAAAAATTATTTTAGCTGGTTCTAGATATATCTATATCCCGATAGAATTACAGGTAAATCAGAAGGGGCGGATCCAATGAATGACGAATGGGGACCACGGTCCCCACTCAATTTTTGAAAAAATTTAGATTTTAGATTTATTTAAATTTTACCTCTATAGAATTTGAAATTTTGGGAATGGAACGGCCCATGGTAAGTTTGGATTTTACTTTTATAAAACCTGTTTTTAATTCTAATACAGTAAAACTTCTCTATAGTGATATTCTATATAGGAATAAACTCTACATAATCATAAAAAATTTTAGTCCCAATTTGGGATAGTTATAAATAAGAATAAACTCTATATTATAATAAGTTATAATTTTTTTAATTCTCGCCTTGAGGAAAGTTGTCTCTACATAGTAATAATTATCTATATATTACTAAAAAAAAAATATATATTATGTAAAATTAAAGGTTTAAAATGAAATAAAATATTTATTTAAAATTGTTTAGGACAATAATTTATGTTTTAGAGTTGTTATCATATCTTTTACCTTACGAGTACGTAATAGCTCGTTAGCATGAATACCTTATTGTTGAAGCCAAAATATTTTTAGTTTCTCAAGCATGTTTAGAGCTTCATGGCACAATACTTTTTGTATTTTCGTACTATTATCTCTAGGATTATTTTCTTTCTCTTTTTGTCTAATTGCAACAATGATTTCTCATTTGGTTAAAGTATACACGAGTTATTGCTCATTTGGATAATCGAAAAAGACATTAATATCCATTCGATCAGTGTAGTGAATTTGTCGAATCTGATCACTCAATTCTATAGTGACTCTTTTATTCTCCTCATCCACTTTATTTGTAACTTACAATTCATTGACATTAGTGGTCCTTATTTTGCAGCGCTTAAAACCATTGACAATTATCTGTGGTTTCACATCAATTGATCATACATCAACTATATTTACAGTTCCATCAATGACACTTACTTCTGCTAGTTCTGAGAAACGATCTTTTATCCGTTTCAAAAGTAGGTAATTGAAACGTTGTATTGAAATTCTAATATTACTAAAATATGAATTGAAATCCTAATACTGTACCACTAAAACATGAATTATAAAATAAGAAATCAAAACTATAATTTTTGTAACTACACCTCCATTAAGTTATAACCTCTTTATAGTAATAAAATTAGTTAGTCACAATATTATGACTATAGAGAGGTTTTACTGTATATATATTACATATTTTTTGTGATTTTATTTTTATGTAAGAGGATCTGTTAGTTTTTAAAAGTTTTATTAAAAGTGAAAATGAAAAGAATAAGAGCTGCTGGGTTTGCATGTAAATGGGGGAGAAATCTGGGTATTTTTACAACAGAAAGCTGATATGGCAGGGTTATGGTGAGAATAAAAGAATTTTATGGCAGTTTCATAATTCAAAGAAGTTGTTTTATATATAAACTGGGTTGTTCCCCAAAATGAAGAAGAGAGAAAAACCCATAAAGAATAAATAAAAAAGAAGCAAAGGAAAAGGAAAAAGAGAAGAGAGGGAAGAATGAGTTTGGCCAGTTTTATCCATCATATTTTTTTGCACATCTGATTTTTTTGCACTTGAGTTGATGGTACTTGAGAACCAGTCTGAGACTTATGTTATTGACATGCATTTTTGTGATAAATTTGTTGAGTTACAAGGAATTGACGATTTGACTAAGAATTTAGTTCGGTTTAAACAAGACATTTTGTATCCGTTGGTGTGTAAGCTTGTTTAACTTGCATTGATTTTACCAATTGCAACTGCGATCATTGAAAGAGCTTTTTCTATAATAAATGTTATGTAAAGTCGGTTACGCAATCAAATGGGAGATCAATGGATGAATAATTGTTCGGTTACCTATATTGAGAAAAATATATTTGATACAATTGACGATGAGATGATTATCTAACGTTTTCAGAATATAAAAACTCATCAAGGACAATCGTAGAAAAATTGTTTCATTTTTACAAACATTGTATCTTTTTAAGATATTTATTTGTATTTTGTAACTTTTTGTTGAAGCTCATCGTAATGGAAAAAAAAAAAAAAGTATAGTTATGATTGGTTTTAATTTTTTTTTTTTGTTTATTTTTTGCCCCCATCGAATGAAATTCTTGGATCCGTCACTGTAAATCAGTACTTCATGTCAGAGATCAAGGCTAAAAAGTTTTCATCTTTTTTCCGATTAATGCATGTAAATTACATTAGATGGAAATTGGAATTGATTAAAATTAGTGCATAATTAAGTCTCTTCAAGCTCTATAAATAGTTAAGGGGGGGAGTTTATTAAAAAGACATTTGAAGTTTACATTTAATTAAAAGGCTATCAGTTTTAAAATGTTAACTAAATAGGCATATTATTGATTAAGGGTAATTAGTGCTTAATTAAGATTAATGTAATCTTTTCTAAATTATACTATATTTCCACAAACCCGAAATTGTTGCAAATAAACCCAAAAACGTTCTTCTTCCTCCCGCCATTAACGCATCTCTACCTCTGCATCTTCTTCTCTTCTTCTTGGCTTCGTCTACATCTTCTTCTTCCTCTGCATCTTCTTCTTCTCCCTCCTTCCTGTACATCTTCTTCTTCCTCATTCCTCTATATCTTCTTGTTCCTCCGCCATTAACACTTTCTTCTCCTCCACCATTAACATCTTTTCTGGCAAAGATCCTCCTCCTCCTCCTCCTGACATTTCGTCTAAGTATGTGTATCTCCTTTTTACATTTTATATTTAGATTTACAAAGATTTAATAATGGATGGGGTTTGGGTTATGATTTTGATTTAGTTGTTTAGGTTGTTGGGTTGTGTTTGATGTAATGCAAGTTGAAAGGAGTGAAATTTGTTGAAAATTTGTTCTGGGTATTTATTTTCTTGGGTATGATGGATCGATTGTAGGTAGAGATGACTGAAAATGTGTTCTGGGTACGATGGATCGGCAAGCGATCAGGTGTATCGCAAGCGATCCAGGTAGGATGCTGTAATGCGACAGATAGATGTCAAGCGATCGGTATGTGGTCATATGATCGCTTAAGCGATCGGTTAAAGTCTGATGTATGGGAGCAGATCGCTTAAGCGATCAGTAAATGGCATAAGATCGCTTAAGCAATCATGGTTGTTTATACTGGATCGCTTAAGCGATCAAGTGTATCGCTTAAGCGATCCAGCATAAATAACCATGATCCCTTAAGCGATACATCAGACCAAATATGCGAATGTGCAGATTCTTTTTAAAATATTTGAACCCTTAGTACAGCATTTAAGAATATTGTTTTTCTTGTATTACAGGTAGTTGGCTATTATTATACATGGGACAAGTTGTTTTGGATGTTGAATATTTTGGTGAGTGGGTGGAGGAAGAAAGTAGGTGGAAGTGGATTGGGAAGAGCAAAGAAATTATACCAATTGCTGTGAGCACAGAGGTTAGTTTTGATGAGTTGATTGATGAAATAATTAGAAGAGGTAATTTGAGTTGCTCGCGTAGTGATATAGTTGAGAAGTATATTTTAAGCAGAGTTCCTGAAAATTATAAGGTACCTCCTGCTATATTAAAGTCGGATGAAAGTGTGAAGTTATATATGATTGATATGGCCGATAGTGGTTCGAGGCGATTTTAGGGTTTCTTATGTAGAAAAACCGTTGGACATTGGTTCCAAGGAAGGGGGATAACGACGATGTAGGCGGAGATTTGTGCAGTTTTTAATTTGAACTACGAGGCCATTGATTTGTTAGCTGAAAAATCAAGAGTAGACGGTGAATTGGGTGGTGAGGAGGACACTATAGAAGAGATTGGTGATGGGGGGCAGAATGAAAATGTTGAGGAGGAGGACCCCGTAGATGTTCCCACGAGATGTAGAGATTCCTTTAAATACGATTATGCGAAGGCGTACATTGTGAGGAAGAGAACACTATGGTCATTTATGTAGGTTCAAAGGGGGCAATTGGAGCTAGTAGTGAATCAGCTCATGTCTTTACGGATGGATCGGAGTTGCACATAGGGTATTTATTTGACAACAAAGAGGAAGTGGTGAGGAAGCTAAAACTTGTTGTTGTGAAAGGTAATTTTGAGTTCATCACCAAAAAGTCAAATTCATGATGTGACGGTTGCATGTCGTGACCGAAATTGCAAGTGGCGGATTTATTGTAGAAGGTTGGCGGAGTCGGAAAAGTTTATTCTTAGCACATATACCCGTGAGCACACATGTGGTTTGGGACATATTTCGGTGAGCATCGACAAGCATCCATTGATGTTATTGGACAATTTGTCAAAAGTCGGTTCGTCGAAGGAAAGGTCCATCTCCTAAAGACATTCGAGACTTGTGCGCACAAAGTTGGGATGTCTTTGTTAGGTTCTGGAAATGTTGGAAAGGGAGACAACATGCACAAGATTTTGTGAGGGGCACGCAGAGCACGTGCGCGGTATTAGAAGCGTACCGTTATATGCTTGAGTTGACAAACCAAGGTAGCAAGCAGCTTTGAAGTGGGGACAGGGAATATGATGTTTAAATATTTTTTTGTTGCTTATGGTTCTGCTATAAGGGGTTTTGTAAACATGAGAAATGTGTTGGGTGTTGATGGTTGCTTTCGGCGGGAAAGTATGGAGGTACATTGTTGGTGGCCTGCGACAGGCGAGAATCACACATATCCCTGTTGCATGGTATGTGGTTGACTCGAGAATGACGATCGTGGACTTGGTTTTTTCAAGCCGATTCGTACGATAGTGCTGGCAGTCACGAGTTGTGCATAATATCCGATAGGTACAACTCTATAAAGAAGGGGATTGCCACCCTTATTTACCGTCAAGCACATCACGGATTACGTAGAGGCACCTTAGTGAGAACATAAAACAAAAAGTTTAAGTGTCTTGGCCTCCTTCGGACATACTACATGGCGGCAAAAGCTTATCGGGTTGATGAGTTCGAGGAGCACTTCCAGCAAATCCGAATGAAGGATGTTAGAGTTGCTAAGTATCTTGAGCATGATGTTGGTTTCGAGAGATGGAGTAGAGCTTACTTTCCTGGAAGAAGGTTTGATGTCATGACCACGAACATAGCTGAGTCCATAAATTCGAAGTTGTTAATAGAAAGAGAGTTTCCAATAGTTGCACTTTTTGATGCAATCCAAAGGACAACCTTTGTCGCGGTAGTTCCATGAGCGTCGTGACGGAGTCGAGCAACCCCTCTACAACCCGTGTTCCGCGCCTCTGAAAAATTATTACGGGGAGGGACGTGAGGGATGGACTGCAAATGATCGCTTTGCCTATCCTCTTAATGCTCAAGAGTTCACCGTGCGCTGCATGGTCCGGATGCTCTAGTTAATTCCGGAGAAAAACTTCGCACCTTAAGTGTTTGACATTCAACGTTTACCTTGTCCTCATGCACTAGCAGCACTAAAACACCAACGGAAGGCTTGATTTTGGTTCAGAATTTACGGAACTTTGCTCCTCTCTCTATATGACAGATCACTACATGCTAGCATATTCAAACAATATATCCAGCCTCCGGTAAGAGCGGTGGGTAGTGCCTGCAGGTGGGCGACATTATCCTCCGGCCGCCATTCAAGAAGACACCAAATGGGAGAAAAAGGGTTAAGCGTATTCCATCGGCCTTTGAGGTTCCCGGAAGATGAATAAGTGCTCAATTTGCAAGCAACCGGCCACAAGAGAAGCGGTTGCAAGTAATTAGGTTCGAAGAAGGATGAAATTGAGGGGAGTTGCGAAGGGCAACCATTGATGAGTTATTGTTTTCAATTATTGATGTTTTATATTTTATTGCTACCTTTAATAAATTATCCTTTATATTGTGCATTCTTATTACATGGTCTAAATATGTAAGTTAGTTATTTTTAGTTTGGAATTAGGTTGTCAAATTGAGGAAAAATTATGGAATTAATACGTGTTGGTAATTTTAGTTTGTCAAAATTCGGGAGAAAAGGTGCAAAAGTATACATTGCCCGACGACGCTTAGCGATACACATCGCTTGTATCGTGCACACCGATTGATTCTCGCCAGGTGCATGATCGCTGCCGGTATCCCTATTATCGCTAATCGACCATGGGAAAAAGAAAAGATTCGCTTAACGAGTATCACGGATCGCTTGGATCATGCACTGTTGGCGTATTTGTTACTGATTCCTCCATATGACTTGCACATCGGCTTTGGATCATTAATCGACCACCCAAAAAAGACAAGATTCGCTTAAGCGATATCACGATCATAGCGATCATGCACCCGGCGCATTTGTACGCCAATCACATGATCGCTTAAGCGATCCACCGTATCGCTTAAGCGATTCTTGTGAAATGGTTTTGGGGAAAATTTGGGATCGTATACACCCCCACCTGTCACGCGGATTCACCACCTGAGCCCTGGGTAAATCTTACCTCCATGGGAAAGGTTTCCAAGTTACAATGCACAATGGTCAGAATCTCACTGCTAGGGTTATTTCCTTTATATGGCCTTTTCCTACGGTTATCACCTCCCACGGATGTAATTAAAAGGCCTGATGATCCGCCAGAATCGGCCGTAGGACTACGGCGAGGTCCGCATCTTGCCGCTTCCGACACTTAAATATATGGCCGTACTTGAGCCTTACAACGCGCTGGAATATTTGGCCGCTGCTTGGACTGCAACGCTCGGACATTTCATTCAAAGTCTCTGATGGTAAGATGCTTCCTTTTCCGGCCATCCATGGATCCTCTGGCCTTAAAAGGTCCACAAGTGGAAGGCTACGGACATTTTTGATCGCTTGTTGTTCACATTGGTAGCGTTAATCGAAGTCATTAAGGGTGGGTGGGGGTGTTTTTTGTTAATTTTTAAACTTTTTGGTATGCTACGAAATTAATTCACTTAATGGGTCGAAAATTAATTAAAAATATACTAATATTTCGTAAATAATTAAGTAAACAAATATAAAAATATCTTGAGCAGATCCGTAAACCCCATGTGTTTAGTATAGCCAAAAACATACGAATCAAACCCTATAGGGTTCATATCGACGTGAAAAGAACCCCTGTATTTAATTTAATAAATAAATAATAACGGAACAGGCGTACGAATCGTATGAACCCTCCCTATAAGGTTCATACTTACGTAAAAGAACGTATGTTTAATATAAATGTAATAACGAGCAGTGCGAATCGTATGAACCCTATAGGGTTCATCCCGACATGTAAAAAGAAGTGTATGTTTAATATAAATGTAATAGCGGACAGGGTGCTGACGAATCGTAAACCCTATAGGGTTCATGGCGCGTGTAAAAGAAGCGTATGTTTAATATAAATGTAATAGCAGGCAGGGTGCTCGAAAGATTCGTCAACCCTATATGGGGTTCATCTTGCGTGTAAAAGAAGCGTATGTTTAATATAAATGTAATAACGGAATAGGTGCTCAGGCGAATCGTATGAACCCTATAGGGGTTCATACTAACGTGTAAAAGAACGTATGTTTAATATAAATGTAATAACGGAACAGGTGCTCACGACGTAAACCCTATAGGGTTCATACGTGTAAAAGAAGCGTATGTTTAATATAAATGTAATAACGGAACAGGTGCTCGACAATCAAACCCTATAGGGTTCATGCCGACGTGTAAAAGAACGTATGTTTAATATAAATGTAATAAGCGAACAGGTGCTCGAAAGATTCGCAAACCCTATAGGGTTCATCTTGGACGCAAAAGAAGCGTATATTTAATATAGTTCTTTTACACATCAGTATGAATTGTATCGCTTAAGCGATTCTTCCTAAAAGACACATAGTCGCAAGCGATTTATGATCGCTTAAGCGATTTTTCCTAAAAGAAACATGGTCGCTTGCGATTTATGATCGCTTAAGCGATTCCTCCTAAAGACAAATGGTGCTTGGCGACCAATATATATCGCTTAAGCGATTCCTTCTAAAAGACACATGATCGCTTAAGCGATTTAGGATCGGTTAAGCGATCTTTTCCGAGGCCGAATGACTTTTACCTAGACTATGATCGCTTAAGCGACCCACCTGTATCGCTTAAGCGATTCTTCCTAAAAGACATATGGTCGCAAGCGATCATAGATCGCTAGCGATCGTTTCCGAGCGTAATTGACTTACGCCAGGACTATATCGCTTACACCACCCTGTCGCTTAAGCGATTCTTCCTAAAAGACATGTGGAGGCTAGATCGGCTTAAGCGATCAGGGGCTTTCCGGTGCTTGCACTTGACTTGCGCACAATGATCGCTTGCAACCCAGGTATATCGCTTAAGCGATTCTTCCTAAAAAGACATGTGGTCGCAAGCGTCTGTGATCGCTTGTATCGAGCGCAATGACATCTCGCGCATGACGCTTAATGACCTTATGTATCGCTTAAGCGATTCTTTCCTAAAGCCCGACATCTGCCCACACCTTGGTCGCTTAAGCGATTTAAGATCGCAAGCGATGCTTTCGAAAAGTCTTGGTCGTTTAAGAGAAATATGTGGACAAACAAAAATATCTTATATGGACACACTATACATAGTAAATTGAAAGCTGATGAATTATCTTATATGGACAAACAAAAAATATATCCCAAATATCAGGATCCAATTCTTTACAATGATCACACCATACATAGTAAATTATTTACAATTTCTGTACTTTGCCTTTAATTTAGTTTTTGATGCCAAAGAGTTTGTGAGTCCACAGAATGGTGGTATCGGGTGGCATCCATGCTTGAAAAGATGCCCTACGACATCATTCTTCCCGATGTTTTAAACGGCTCGAACTAGCATCCAACAAATTCAAGATGATGCCTCGTTGACTTTACGTGGAGATTGACCATTCCATCTTTCATAAACTACAAGTCAAAAAACTCGGTGTCGGCATGAAGTTATATGGTTTTAGAATAAATACAATCAACTCAAAAAACCCAAGTATGAACATCAACATCACATAAACTACAAAATTCAGCGTCCAACATTCATACCCTTTGATTGGATTATGGTCACTCAAAACGGATCCATCTCCCGCCCATGGGAGCGACACCCACGTCTCTGCAGCTCTCTCATTGTTTCATCATTCAAGGCGTCCATCGGGCCTTTGTTGGTCATGTCAAAGCGAATAAATTTCAGGGGCATATGCCCCACATTCGGCTACAATAGGAAGAAGACATTAGCATTATAATAAACTTATAGAACAATTGTATTATGTAAGTTAGTTTTAAACAAAATTTACCTTGACTCATTTATTGGGCGGTGAGCGCGAATCTGGCCACTTTCCGATTAGTACCCGATCACAAGTGCCCAAACATCCCATGTCACGCACATTGCAGGAACAACTTTGGATAGTGGGTCCCAACTCGACCTCTAGCGCTTGTCTCGATAAATGGTTCCAGGGTTGCGCTCAAGGATCTTCGTAAACCCCTCCTCTAGATGCGCACGGATCCGCTATCCAAGCATACGTTTGGATACACTCTTTTAACAAAGGCCCAACCGTCGCCATATTTGGGCGATCCCCCTCCCCTACGCATCCCGCATAATCCTCGTCATCAAACCGGGAAATCATCGTGATGCATTGACTGCTAGTAACCAATCGTTTTTTTTTCGGCTTGCCTTTTCCTACACCACTATACTGGCGGATTTTTAATTAAAGTGCGATATGCGAAACAAGCGTTTGCCCAAACGCCACATCGGTGATAGCATGGTTGGGATACAACGATCACCATCACTAGTACGTAGCCTCATCGATTGCCAATATCTCATCGATGTCTTTGCATCAAATAAAAACAACAAGATAAGTATAGAAAACACGAGGCAAAAATAAGGAAAATTATGTGAAAATAACTCACCGAGTCCTCAAGCCACGCTCCCCCATCGTCAACAACTTCGAAACCATTCTAGGGGATAATCCCTTGTCATTACACTTTATATGGCCATCAATTCCCGATCCATTGTAATAGGCATAAAGAGTTTTTCCTTTCCTCTATTGGCCTATACAAATCGACATTTGAGTCCAATTTCCCTTCCCCTTCCCTTCCTCCCCTTCCTCCGTTTTACATCCCGCTTCCTTCCACCTCCCAACTCTCCCTCCTCCATTATCACGCCCCAACTTCCACCACCAACCTCCTCCATTTCTGGTTGTTCCTCCATTTGTTTCTTCATTTTCTTCTTTACCCGTGTCACTACCATGTAAGGCGATTTCACAAACTTGCTCTTTCGGTCTCTCTTTTCAAGCCGGTTTGCAACCGGCCTTTAATTCTCCACCAACTTCCTCCTCCATTGTACCAACTTCGCCGCCTCTATTGTACCGGTACTTTCCCTCCCTAAATCCTTGGATCCACTTTCTTCCACCCTTTTCCACCCGGGGCAGTTTCTTTCATCTTCTGCTTTGCATAAACGGTACCACAAAACTCTCAAACAGGGCCATTTGCGAGGTCAACAACCTATTCTCCCTACTGCGATGTCGGCAAGCAAGCATTGTTGTACCGGTTTGCCCGAGGTATATGTTAACCTCCTTCCCTCCCTTCTCCTCCTCATCCTCGGCCCCCGAGCTTCATTATCCTCGGCATCAACGACATTGTCAAGCAATGGCCACCTGCCTCGCCATCACATGCGTGACCCTTTTTAGGTCCCGCGTCAGACGTCTATCTGTTCATCCACTTTCATCCTCCATTGCTCTGAAAGATGTGACATAGTCCACTTGCTTCATCCCCAATAGCGGTCAAAAAGGGTGGGACTGACGACTTGTATAACGCCCGCTTGAAGTGCGTTGTTATTGTTTCCTCTTTCGCCCTTGGTCGAGTTGGTTTTTGTTATTATTGTTTGATTGAGTGTTGTGTTGAATGGTTGCCGAAATTGGTTGAAAATGGTTATTTGGATCGCGCCGTGAGGCGTAAGAATCGGCGCCGGCGAGAGGGTTCCGCCTCGGGGGCCCCAAGGCTCTTGGGCGGACAGCTTTCGCGCGGCGGAACAAGTTTCGGCGCGGCGACAACCCGATTAAATTGTTGATTGAGTTTTAGATATTTTCTTCCTTAAGGGCAATTTGACCTTTCTACCCCTAATTAGCGGGGAAAAGTGGGGGAGTTAATTGTAAGGATTTTTCATGGAGAATGTGTTGATATGGGGGGTGAGTTTGTAATGAATCAAAGGATATGGATGGAATTCCCCAAAGAAGAATAAGGGCAAAATGGGAATGAATGTGTTAATATTTCATTAAAAGGAATTAGAATCAAAGAACCCCTCATTTTCTTCTTCTCAAAGCGTGACTCTTCATTTCTTCTCCTCTCAATTTCTCTTTTCTTTTGATCAAGGAATTTCAAGGGGGTTTTTGAAGTTATTTGGAGTTGAAAAGCAACCTAAGGCTTCCTAAGGTAAGGATTTCTCCTTAAGTTGTGTGATTTGTGGATTTTAGTTCATTTTGGTTTTTGAGGGTTTTCATTCTTTTGGTTAAGAGTTGAGAGAATAGTCAAGCAAACCAAGTGAAAAGAAGATTTGGTGAAGTCTCTCCATGCAAGTAAGTAAAACCCAACCCAAGTTGAGATTTTTGAATTTTCTTGATTAGGGTTTTGATAGAGATGATGTATGTATGTGATATGCATGTATTATAGCATGTATGAAGGATTAAGTAGAGATTTCTATGCTTTGTGAATGTTATTACCTTGCAAATTTGAGAAATAGGTTGTTGGTTTGGCAAGGTAGTTGAGATGGAATTTAAGGGGTATTATGGAACCCTTTTTGGAAGTGTTTTTATTTGACAGTTATTATGACTTTGTGAAGGGGTTTTCCCCATTTTGGATGGTTAGGAAAAGTTTTAGATTCATGGCTATGATAGAGTTTTTATAATGCACATGAGTTGTTTGATGAAATGCCTAATAGAGGTTTGAGTGTGAGTAATGAACCTTAATTCTTGCAACATTGCATGTTGGACATTTCATAAGTGCATTAGTAGTGATGAATCATTCATGTGCATTGTTATATGCATTGAAAAGTGACCTAAGAAAGTGTAAGGAAATGGTTTATACAATTACCCTATGAGTAGAGAGCTTAGTGGGTAAAATTACTCTAAGGGTGGGGGTAGAGAGCATTGAAAAAATGCTACAATAGAATGAGTTGAAGAGTAGTATAGTTGGGATGATGCTTTGTGACTACTCACCCTGATCCAGTTATGGGAATCGGATTCCGATTTGCTATGACATCCGAATAGCCTTAGAGAGATGGGTCGGACGCTTTGTGATCGTCACCCAATGAGTAATAGAAATGGGTAGATGCTTTGTGACCACTACCCGATTAGTTAAAGATATGTAGGTTGATGCTTTGTGATCATCATCCAATGGCTAGTAGAAGCGGGTTGATGCATCACGATAGTGATAGAGACAAAGAAATCGTTGGTATCGTTACCCTGCAATTCATGAGGAACGGGTAGGTGCTAGGTGATCTCCACCCCGATAGTTAGAAGGAACCGAGTTGGTGCTTTGTGATCCTCACTGGTAGTCACTAAGAACGGGTTGGTTTACTGCTGAATTCCTCCCGATAGCCATAGAGAGTGAGATGGTCTTTGTGTGAACGCCATCCGGTAGATCCTCCGGTAAGATGAGGCCATGATGTTATAGAAACAAATAGAAACAGAATTAGAAAAGGCCCAAAAAATTAAGAGTCACACACGGGGGTTATGCATGCTTAGAGAAGTTTTACTTACTAGACATTATTTGTGCTCACCCTGCTTATTTTCCTTTGTGGATGCAGGGTTCTAGGTGATGTTCATTGGCCGGAGGGCTGCTGCGCATAGAGGAGTAATAGCTATATCGCTTCCTATAAATGCACTTTTGTGGTGATAACTTTTGTGTATAAAGACATGTGAATTGTAATGAAAAAGAAGCTTTTTGGGCCCATTTTCCATTGTTAATTGCATGCATTGTACTAGTTTTCATTAGGTGTTACATTTTTTGGTATCGAGCAAAGATTTTGGGATTGAGAGGTGTACTATTCTCATCCTACACGCTCCTAATCGTGTGTAATTCTTTCCCTTACAGGTAATTGTTTTCTTGAGTTCATTAGTATGTGTGATCATTTTGTGACAGGCGTAGTTATCGAAATAGCGGTAAAGGTGTGGTGAATGAAGGAGAACCTTCTTAACCCACTGCAGTCTACGCCCTCCTTTGGACGCTAGAATCGGGGAATTATTCGCAAGTTGTTATGGCTGAAACAGGGGAGAGTTCAGACCTGCACGCACACGCCGCACCCGCTTCACAGTTGAGAGAGGGCAACGGTACCTCCCCCGCACGACAGAGGAACCGATTTACGGTCTTTCTAGTCAGATCACCCTCCGTTTGAGTTTAAGCAAGGGTACTACCGATCCAGAGAGTAGTGGCTTCGGGTCAGAGACGAGGCCACGAGGCTTATTTCCCATGTCGGAAGGGAGAAGATCCGGTATGCGAGTTTTCTTGTTTGGAGGGGTGATGCCCGAATTTGGTGGGAATTGATGGAAGAAACTCAGGCCCTTACAATGTAATGACGTGGGAAGAGTTTAGGCAAGAGTTTGAGGTGAGTATAGATCGAGGACCAAGTTCATGAGAAGGTCAAGAATTTATCAGGTCTGACAAGGAACTAGCCCTTGTGAAGAGTACTCGGTGAAGTTCAACACTCTTTGCAAAGGTTTGCAGGAATAGTTAGCACTCAGGCCTTGAGAAGGGATAAGTTTGTGCATGGATTGAAGGCGGAGATAGCCTGGTAGGGATATTATGACAAGCTCCACCCTCCTCGGAATTACAGGTGAGGCCTTGGGGAGGGGCGGGCAATGAAGGCGGAGATTTTTGAGAATAAAATCTTCCCGTAGGATCCTGCGGGGAGGGATGGGACCGAAGGAGGGCTACCCTCTACTCCTCGAGAGAGAAGCATGAGGGTGTAAGAGGCAAAGAAATGAAGAATCAGGAAGAAGAAGTTTGTTGATAGACAGGTAGAAAGGAATTGGAAGAACAGCGACCTCGAGCGGAAGGGTTTCCTCCTTGCCTAAGTGTGGGAAGAACCACCGGGAGAGTGTGCGAGGAGGATGAGTATGCTATAGGCCGACAAGGCCGGGGCGGGGCACATGATGAGGGATTGCAAAGCTCCTCTTCCACCAAGCTCGCAGTTCAGGGAAGTATGCGAATGCCGTAGTGTTTCTTGTGGCACGGGGTGGTAGCAGAGCACTCATCGGCCACTTCACGTGTCGTTATTATTTCATGCGATCCCTTTATATGCTTTAATTGATTGGTGCTACCCATTCATTTATATCTTATGGGATGCTTGAGAGATTAGGTTTGAACCCTACTAGAAGCGACTCGGCCCATTAAGATAGAACTACCTGATAGGGGTTAGTGTTGTCTCAAGAGATTTTGTTAAGAGAGTCCTTAGTGATCCGGGGTAGAGAGTTAATCGTTGACTTAATAGTCTTGATATGCCCGATTTTGATGTGATTAAGGCATGGACTTCCTAGGGAGTTATGGAGTAGAGGATTGTCTCAGGAAAAAAGAAGGCGAGGTTTAACCTCGATTGTGGAGATAAGTTTAGTTTTGGCATTGGCATCACTTGCACGCGATTAGAATGTAAAGGCGGGGTGGGGAAGATGTTGAAAGAAAGGGGCGGGGTGTTCGGGGGTAGGGGTATATTCGGGCCCTCCCATGTACAAAGTGGTGATGTTCCACAGTTAGGAGATCCGCAGGGTGCAGAGTTCGAGACTTTCTGATGTGTTTTCGGAAGGAGGTTACGGGTTTGCCTCCGCAGAGAGGTAGAATTTAGTATCGAACTAGCACCAGGGTGGGGACAGCACCAATATCCAAAGCCCCCTTATCGAATGGCCCCAACCTGAGCTCCAAGAACTAAAGCAACTCAAGAGTCATTAGATAAAGGCTTTATCCGACCAAGTCATTCCCCTTGGGGAGGCTCCAACTCTTTGTTTAGAAAAGAAGGATGGATCACTAAGGATGTGTATTGATTATAGGGAGGCTGAATAAAGTTACAGGTGAAGAATAAGTACCCGCTACCCGGATAGATGATCTTTTTGATCGGCTTGAAAGGAGCAGGTGTTCTCCAAAAATTGATTTGAGGTCTATATCGGGGGAGTGGTTGAACAAGATGTGGCTAAGCCGCCTTTCGTACAAGGTATGGGCATTATGAATTTGTAGAATGGTCAAGTTTGGCTCCGACTAATGCCCCCTGCAGGCCCCCTTTTAGGACTTGATGACAGGGGGTATTTCACGGAGTACTTGGATCGGTTTATTGTTGTCTTCACGACGACATTCTTGATTTACTCAAAGTCAAGAGAAGCATGAGAAACACTTGGAATTAGTATTGCAAGGTGAGAAAAGAAGTTATGTGCTAAATTTTCCAAGTGTGAGTTTTGGTGAACAAGTGATATTCTGGGTCATACGAGTCTCGAAGGAAGGGATTTCGGTAGATCAGTAAAGTGCGAGCAATCCTGGAATGGCAAAAGTCGAGAACAGTTGAAAGAAATCAGGGAGCTTCTTAAGGCTTAGCAGCACACGGCGACTTTGTGCAGGGATTCGCCCGCTTGGCTAAACCGCCTTGACAGCTCTTACCAAGCAGTAAAACTCCTTTTTGTCTGCGGCACTTGTGAAGAAAGCTTCCAAGAGTTCGAGGAAGAGGTTAACATCGGCTCGTGCTAGTGTTACCACAGGGAGGTGGTGTAGATTATGACATTTATACGCATGCCTCGGGCAGGGGACTCTGGAGGTCAGTGTTGATGCGGCTTAGGTAGGGCCTTATGCTTCCATGCTTCTCGTCAATTGAAAGAGTACGAGACCAGATACCCTACGCATGACCTAGAGTTAGCAGCTGTGGTCTTTGCTTTAAAGATTTGGAGGCATTACCTTTATGGTGTGAAGAGTAATATCTACACCGATCATAAGAGTTTGAAGTACTTCTTCACTCAAAAGGAGTTGAATACAGGAGGTAGGAGGTGGTTAGAGTTGGTCAAAGGATTATGATTGTGAGATCAAGTATCAACCGGGGAAAGCCAATGTAGCAGATGCCTTGAGTAGAAAAGCTCATGTTTTCCGCTTACCAGTGCAAAGAGTTAATAGAAGAATTGTCTAAGGAATGTCAGTTGAGGTGGTTCCGGGAAGAATTACCCGACCCTAGTGGCATGTACCTCTTTACTAGAGGAAATTAGAGAAGCAAATGGCGAGGAGTGGTGTCGGGGTAGGGGTAGTTCGGCCAAGTGCATGAGGGCAAGACATTAGAGTTCTTTGTGAGAGATGGTGCCTTATTTCAGAAATCGGTTTGCATTCCTCCAATTGAGGGAGTTGAAACAGAAAATTCTTATGGAGGCTCATGACACACGTACACTCATCCAGGGAGCAACCAAGATGTATGAGGGATATAAAGAAAGGCTATTGGTGGTCGGTATGAAGAAGACGTCACGAGTTTGTGGCTAAATGCCTAACGTCATCGGGTGAAGAAGAGAACACCCACGGCCATCGTGGGGTTGCTTCAACCTACTTGATATCCCAGAGGAAATGGGAGAGTATTTGATGGATTTTTATCACGGGTCTCCCAGTACGAGAGGGTATAATGCTATATGGGTGATTGTGGGACAGGCAACCAAACAGGCCCATTTCCTCCCAGTAAAGGATAGTACCTTACACAGGAATCGGGCCGGTTCCCAGATTTACCTTGGCCGGAGAGCATGACAGATGGTGTGCCCTCCCCAAGACTATAGTATCGATAGAGATTCGCATTTGTTTTCATTTATCCCGGACAAGTTTACAGAGGAGTTTGGGTACCCATTTAGCATTGATCGCCTTTATCATCCTGGGACGCATGGCCAAACCGAGGAGACGAATCGGGTGCTCGAGGATATGTTGAAGTCCCGTTGCATGGATTACAGAGTATCTGGCATGAGATGTTACCCTTAGTGGAATTTGCCTATAACAATAGCCTTATCAGTCTACAATTAGAATGGCGCCTTACGAGGCTTTCTATGGTAGGACGGTGTAGATCTCCGTCTTCATTGGGATAAGAAGTAGGAGAAAGAGATGAAGTTCGAGTACGCTCGGGCCGGGCAGAGACTGCAAGGGGCTAGTAGAAGATGTGAAGGTCCCAAATAGAATGAAACAAGCCCAAGATCGTGAAGAAAGTTATGCCGACTTGAAGAGGAAAGAGGGTAGGGAATTCCAAGTGGGCGATAAAGTATTTCTCGAAAGTTTCCCCTTACAAGCTGGTAATGCGGGCGGAGGCTTTGGGGATGGAAGCTAGCACCGAGGTATGTAGGTCCTTTTGAGGTCTTGCAACGAGTGGGGAAGGTGGCTATATTGGTACTACCACCTAGTATGGACGGGGTGCATGATGTCTTCCATGTCTCGATGCTACGAAAGTATGTAAGTGATCCCCTCCATGTCGAGGCGTAGAAGGACGTTGAAGTATCGCAGAACTAGTATATGCCGAACGCAAGGCCTTCGGCATTTTTGGATCGAAGGGTTAAGAACTTCCCGAACAAGTGTTCGCTAGAGAAGGTCCTTTGGAGGAATCACAAAGTGGAAGAAGCCACTTGGGAAGTAGAGCGGGACATGCGAATCGTTTCCCGAGTTATTTGTTTGAATTTGAGGGGACGAAATTCTTTTAAGGGGAAGGGAAGAATTGTACGCGCGAAGGTGCGTTGTTATTGTTTCCTCTTTCGCCCTTAATCGAGTTGGTTTTTGTTATTATTGTTTGATTGAGTGGGGTGCCTAACTAATTGGTTGAATGGTTAAATTTGATCGCTATTATTTAGAGGCCAACGCGAAGAAGAATCGGCTGCGCGGCAAGAGGTTGAGTTCCGGGGTGGGGAAGGTCGGTTTGGACAGGCGGCACAGAAATTGGAGCCAACGGCAGACAACCCTATTAAATTGTTGATTGAGTTTTAGATATTTTCTTCCTTAAGGGCAATTTGACCTTTCTACCCCTAATTAGCGGGAAAAGTGGGGAGTTAATTGTAAGGATTTTTCATGGAGAATGTGTTGATATGGGGGTGAGTTTGTAATGAATCAAAGGATATGGATGGAATTCCCCAAAGAAGAATAAGGGCAAAATGGGAATGAATGTGTTAATATTTCATTAAAAGGAATTAGAATCAAAAGAACCCCTCATTTTCTTCTTCTCAAACGTGACTCTTCATTTCTTCTCCTCAATTTCTCTTTTCTTTTGATCAAGGAATTTCAAGGGGTTTTTGAAGTTATTTGGAGTTGAAAAGCAACCTAAGGCTTCCTAAGGTAAGGATTTCTCCTTAAGTTGTGTGATTTGTGGATTTTAGTTCATTTTGGTTTTGAGGGTTTTCATTCTTTTGGTTAAGAGTTGAGAGAATAGTCAAGCAAACCAAGTGAAAAGAAGATTTAGGTGAAGTCTCTCCATAGAAGTAAGTAAAACCACCCATTTAAGTTGAGATTTTTGAATTTTCTTGATTAGGGTTTTGATAGAGATGATGTATGTATGTGATATGCATGTATTATAGCATGTATGAAGGATTAAGTAGAGATTTCTATGCTTTGTGAATGTTATTACCTTGCAAATTTGAGAAATAGGTTGTTGGTTTGGCAAGGTAGTTGAGATGGAATTTAAGGGGTATTATGGAACCCTTTTTGGAAGTGTTTTATTTGGACAGGTTATTATGACTTTGTGAAGGGTTTTTCCCCATTTTGGATGGTTAGGAAAAGTTTTAGATTCATGGCTATGATAGAGTTTTATAATGCACATGAGTTGTTTGATGAAATGCCTAATAGAGGTTTGAGTGTGAGTAATGAACCTTAATTCTTGCAACATTGCATGTTGGCATTTCATAAGTGCATTAGTAGTGATGAATCATTCATGTGCATTGTTATATGCATTGAAAAGTGACCTAAGAAAGTGTAAGGAAATGGTTTATACAATTACCCTATGAGTAGAGAGCTTAGTGGGTAAAATTACTCTAAGGGTAGAGAGCATTGAAAAATGCTACAATAGAATGAGTTAGAAGAGTAGTATAGTTGGGATGATGCTTTGTGATCATCACCCGACCGTTATGGGAATCGGATTGATGCTTTGCGATCATCATCCGAATAGCCTTAGAGAGATGGAGTCGGCGCTTTGTGATCGTCACCCAATGAGTAATAGAAATGGGTAGATGCTTTGTGACCACTACCCGATTAGTTAAGAGATATGTAGGTTGATGCTTTGTGATCATCATCCAATGGCTAGTAGAACGGGTTGATGCTTTGCGATCATCACCCGATAGTGACTAGAGGACTGGGTAAATGCTTAGGTGATCGTTACCCTAATTCATGAGGAATCGGGGAGGTGTATAGGTGATCTCCACCCGATAGTTAGAGAACCCGAGTTGGTGCTTTGTGATCCTCACTCGGTAGTCACTAAGAACGGGTTGGTGCTTGTGTGAATTCCACCCGATAGCCATAGAGAGTGAGATGGTGTTTGTGAACGCCATCCGGCCGTATCCTCCGGTAAGATGAGGCCATGATGTTATAGAAAGCAGAAATAGAATTAGAAAAGGAAAGAATTAAGAGTCACACACGGGAGGAGGGGCAGGTTAGAGAGTTTTACTTCTGAGCATTATTTGTGCTCACCCGTTATTTTCCTTTGTGGATGCGGGTTCTAGGTGATGTTGCGGTTGGAGGGCGTCGGCGTGCGAGGAGCAATAGCTACCTTGTTCCCCTATTTTGTCTTTTTGAAATGCACTTTTGTAACATTAACTTTTGTGTATAAAAGACATGTGAATTGTAATGAAAAGAAGCTTTTTGGGGGGTCCCCTTTAATTTTTCCATTGTTAATTGCATGCATTGTACTAGTTTTCGGTAGGGTGTTACGAGACTACCTAAGAAATAAAAAATCAATCGTGATTGAAGCAAAATAAAAAAAGCAACAGATATTCAAAAGCTTAATCCTTCAATCTTACCCCAGTTTGCTTGAATCTCAATCTCTAATTGGCCATAATCCCAATGGTTACACTCTCGACATGCCACCGCAACATCCTAGGAAATTCTTTGTTTGCACATTCACATTTTGCTCCTCCCCCGCCTTAGCGAAGACAAGGATGGCCTCGTACATCCAAGCCTACATTGTAAAAAAACAGTCCATGTCATTATTCAAACACACATATTATACAAAATATAACATAGAGCTATTAATATTTACCTGCATTGCCCATGGGAAGCCAAACAAATTATACGTGCTTGGTTTAGCCTTCCCGCCCCCATTCGACATGCTTTAACGCCATGTCACGGTTTTTTCAGCTTGATGGTTCTCAAATGATATCCGTCCCCACGGATAAGAATTAAAGAACTCCAAGTCACACAAACAAGGACCAATCTTTCTCAACGGACTTTTTGTTGAGTCACCCGCCAATAAGATAGAATGTAAAAAACAATATCAAGCATACTTTTATCTTCTCGCATCAATAAACGAGCGTATATAGCCTCTTCTTTAAAACTTTTCTGTAATAGACTTTGCCCCTTTCAAAACATTTTTTACAAAAGTTTATGGCTCCCGGGGGCACTCATCCCTTACGTATGCCTCCGCCTTAGTTGGCACTTTCCCGCATCCTAAGGCCGTCACCAACGCATACTCCATCATACCAAACCGTAGTGGCTTTCCCTCCACCACGAACCACATTTCACTTTTTTTTGTTGCATTTTACTGAGTGCATCAATATGTAATGCACTCCCTGCCCCCAAAATGACTTTTTCCACTTTTTTCCGATTCTTAAAAGCGGCCGAAACAAGTGCCACCAAAATCTCTTTCACGTGCCTCATTCTAGCTAAAATGGCCCTTATTGTCAAAAACCTCCCGGCTCGACCTCACCGTCACCCTTGTAGGAAGTAGGGTACCTTCTCACTTATAGGCTCCAACTCGTACTCTCTACGCCCACGGTCCGCACAATCTGCACAATCGATATAAATAAAATGTCATCAACAAAAAATAAACCAAAACCATTTCCAGAGTCAACTTACGATCTCTTGACGCTTAAGAGATCTTTATTCCGTCTCATGCAAGATCGCTTAGCGATTTTTAAATCGCTTAAGCGACCTGTTGTTATCGAGAATCTCAACCTGTGATTCTGCCAGACCTAAGACGCTTAAGCACCAGAGTAAACACTCATGAGATCTCTTGTGCTTTGGTCCGGCGAATCATCTCGCCCGATCTCGATCAACTTAGCGATCATTTTATCGCTTAGCGATCATTCGCTGATCACGAGCAAAACAATAACGCTAAGCGACACAAAGACGCTTAAGCGAAATTACAAGCAACATTCCCAAACTACGTACCCCCTATCGGCGGCCTTCTCCTCATGCTGGATCCTCGGCGACTCCTCTAAATTATCGTGAATCCACCTCACCGGCCTGAATTCTCTCAAGGAATCCTCCTTGGCCTGAATTCTCGCGACTCCTCGTCTTCAGTTCCCCTTCCCTCTTCTTCATTGTGTCGGCTCTCACATGTGGACCACCTTCAATGGTCGATGATCCACCGGCAGCAGCCTTAACACCGCTTGCGCCACCGGAATCTAGGATTCGGCGTTGGCTTCCCTCCTCATTGTCGGTGTCACTCATGGTTTTGGATTGAATTTGGTGTCAACGCTTTGCAGGCCCTTCGATCGAAACGGACTATATCCCCTAAATGGCACATTTAGCCCATGATTAATGGAAATCGATTTTAGGGTTCAACAAATGATAAAATCCCCACTACTCATATCGCGAAAATCACATCGTATTCGGTTTATTCAAGAAATTGATTTAGGGTGCAAATCAATTGGTGTTCGATCGGAAAAAATCGCTGCTCTCTTTCCGCCTTCAGAAATCGCACCCCTCGATGAATTTGATTAAGCGGACAGAATAGTTATGCAGGGGGCTTGTTTTGCGAAATTTCAAATTTTGAAAAACTTTCATTATTTCTGAATCGCCCACATATGTTTTAATCTTTTTATTTTTAATCCATTTTACGTGTTTAATTAATCCTAACTATGCCACGTCATCTTCTAAATTATAAAAAAATTTGATGAGCAGTTTCAAGGCCATTTTCTTAAATACATACTTGGGGGGACCGGGCGGCTAAATTTTCTCATAGTTAAGGTGTATGAGACAGAGAAACACAAGTAATTAATAAGAGCAAGATGGCTATAAAGATTGAGATTGTTTCAAGAGAAATCAAACCATCTTCACTCCTCAACACCACGTAAATTTCCCTTTCAAGCTTTCCTTTTTAGATCAGATCGCCAGCACCTATGTGCCATTGTTTCGCTTTTCTACCTTCCGTACAGATAGATTACCATGTGGTAGAAGGCACCGAAAGATCTCAACATCGAAAACATCTTTATCAAAATTCTTTGAGTTTTACCCTCTTGCGGGAGGGCATAATCAAAGACCAAACAACCGTTGAATGCAATGATAATGGAGTGAATATATCAAGCTCAGTCGATGGAACTTTGCGAGACATTCTTAAACGGCCTGATGGTTCGATTTTAAGAACTTTCCTTCCCTCCCGAGATAGAATCCATGGATCTTTGAAACCGGGCGTATAGTGTTTGCTCAAGCTAGCTTTTTCGAATGCGGTGGAATGGTTCTTGGTTTGTGCTTTTCGCATAAAATTACAAACAAATCCAACCACGCTGCACGGCCTTGTAAAGATGGTCTTCTGAGCTCTTTCAGTAAGATTCAGAAATTTCCCCTCAGTTCAATGCAAAGATCATCAAGTTTCCATCCATTAGATTCTGGACATTCCTCCAAGTATGAAGGTGACTCGAGGACGAGTCCGTAATTACAAAGAGGTATGTGATTGAATCATCAAAGATTGCACAACTCAAGGCAAAAAGTTCCCGCCGGTCCAATGGTGCTCTTGGAATTCAACCACCGGCCTTTGAAGCCGTTTCAGCGCAATCGGAAATGTCTTGACAATGTTTCAAGACCAACCAAGGGGTTTCCCCAAGGCTATCGTGATGAGCATCTATGTCAATTTACGTAAAATGACTGTACCTTCTCTCCCGCAGCTATCGGGAACGTGGCGGGGGTGTTCTTTTCCTTCTCCTTCAGCGAAGGAGATAGACTTGCAAGATTTGGTTACCAAAGCCGAGCAAGGAATTAAAAGAATTTCACAAAAATGCTATGGAAACTATAAATGAAAAGAAAAGGGCATGGATGAGCATGTGTGGGATTGAAAACTTCGGAGTAAGAGATGATATAGACCATTTTATATGCACGAGTTGGTGTAGATTTCGGTTTTATGAAGCTGATTTTGGGTGGGGAAAACCAGCGTGGGCTACTATGCCAAATCTGATGATTCCAAATTTTGTTGTGCTAATGGATACAAAAGATGGTGAAGGATGGTGAAGGAGTAGAAGCATTTGTGACACTGAACAAAGAAGAGATGGCCTTATTTGAACTTGAGAAAGAATTTCTTGAATTTCTGCTGTTAATCCCAGTGTACTGAACTAAAGAGATGGATTGTGATGAACAAATGCATGTGAACTTCTAGCTAGCTTTGCCTTTTATGGAATAAATTGTGTGATTTATGTACGTGAACTTCCCAATGGGAAAAGAGTAAAGACATAAGGTTGCTTCCTTCTTGTTGATGTCTATTCAATTTTGAGAAATAAATTTTAAAAAGATTTACTGTTACTATTAGTGTCGTCGCCGGGCTGTCATTTTCAACACCAAAAAAACACCACCAGCAACCACCTTGATGAAATTAATTCAGAGATGAAAAAATGATATTGAATTCAATGAATTAGAAAATAGAGTTACAGCAGGGTATGTTTATATAGAGCAGTCCTATAATAGACTTAACAAACATTAACTAACTCAAAGAACTGATTAACTAACCTCATAACAAACTAACGACTACTTATTAACTAACTGCATAACAAACTAACGACTACTTGAAAGTAGCTCATTCTTCAACATCCCCCCGCAAGCTGGAGAATGAATGCTAAGCATTCCCAGCTTGGATAAATTGGTATGAATTGAGCAGGTGGAAGAGCTTTTGTGAATAAGTCAGCTAACTGATTTGAAGAAGAGCATGGCATGAGATGAATCAAACTGTCTTGAGCTTTCTGTCTTACAATGTGACAGTCTATTTCAATGTGTTTGGTACATTCGTGAAAAGTGGGATTGGTAGCGATCTGAAGGGCTGATTGTTATCACAAAAAAGGATAGTGAACCTGAGAAGATCTTTCAGTAAGTAATAAATCCATTGAATTTCACATGTTGTGGACGCAAGGGCACGATATTCAGCTTCAGATGAAGAACGAGAAACAGTGGATTGCTTCTTGGCACGCCAACTGATCAAGGAAGAGCCAAGGAAAACACAAAAACCTGTGATAGATTTTCGTGTATCAGAACATCCAGCCCAATCAGAATCACTGAAAGCTTTGAGAGAAAGGGATGAGTCAGCTGGAAAAAATAAACCATTAGCAGGACAACTCTTTATATATCAAAGAACATGATTAGCAGCTTGTTGATGAACTGACGTCGGGTTGTCAAGGAACTGACTAAGTTGTTGAACAGCAAAGGACAAATCAGGCCGTGTAGAGGTCAAATATAATAAACGACCAACCAGTCTTCTATAAGAAGAAGGATCAGATAAAGGGTCACCAGTAGCTTGAGTGAGTTTACAAGTGTCGTCCATTGGAGTTTTGGCAGGTTTACAAGCCAAATAGCCAGCATCAGAAAGAATGTCAAGAGCATATTTTCTTTGACATAATGCAATACCAAACTGTGAACGAGCCACCTCTAAGCCAAGAAAAAAATTTAAATCACCAAGATCCTTAATTCGAAAAGCATCATCTAAATAAGCTTTGACAACATCAATCTCTTCTAAATTGTTGCATGCTAATATAACATCATCTACAGATATTAGTAGCATTGTTATAGAAGAAGCAGAATATTTAACAAAAAGAGAATAATCTGATGAAGATTGTGTGTAACCCAAAGAGATCAAGGCAAAAGTAAGCTTGGAGAACCATTGTCTGCTTGCCTGTTTAAGTCCATAAAGGGACTTTTGGAGCTTGCAAACTTTGCTAGGATTTGAAGAATTAAAACCAGGAGGTAATACCATATATACTTCTTCAAGTAAATCACCATGGAGAAAGGCGTTGTTGACATCAAGTTGCTTAAGATGCCAATGAGAAGCAGTAGCCAAAGCAAGAAGCAATCTAACAGTTGTAATTTTGGCCTCTGGTGAGAATGTGTCAAAATAGTCTATACCCTCAGTTTGGGTATAGCCTTTGGCTATTAACCGAGCCTTGTAACGCTCTACTGATCCATCTGCTTTATGCTTGACATGGAACACCCATTTGCAACCAATTGGAGACTTTCCAAGAGGGAGATCTATGAGTGTCCAAGTGTGATTCTGCTCAAGAGCAATAATTTCTGCTTGCATAGCTTGTCTCCAACAGTCATGTTTAATGGCTCGTGCATAAGTCTTAGGTTCAAATGTAGTTGAGACAGCTAATGTAAAGTGAAACTGATTTGGTGAAAGTTTAGAATAAGAGAGGACAGAGAATAATGGGTAAATAGTACTGACTGAGGGAAAGAAGATTCAGGTGCAGTGACCATATTGCAATGATAATCATTTAAGTATGAAGGAGGCTTTCTCAATCTTCGAGACGTATGGTCAGGTGGTATAACGGGAGAAGGGACAAGGGAATCAGCAGAAGAAATGTTATCAGATGGTAATGAAGGTGATTTAGATAAGGAAGTGTTATTAGCAGGACAAGGATCAAAGTCAAAAAAGGTTGAATTTTGAGGTAAAGGAACGGAATGATCTAAAGGTTTGGAAAAAGGAAAAATATATTCGTAAAAGAAAACATTACGAGAGAGAAAAATGTCTCTAGAATGCAGGTCTAATAGAACAAAACCTTTAGTACCAAATGGCACTACAACAATATACACATATAGCTATGAAAAGAAAAACTGTAGCAAATACATATTTACAGCTATAAAAGTCAATATTTATAGCTAATTGAAATAATTTTAGTGATAAGAATTTCTCCCTCGAAGCTAATATTCATCTATTGCTTTAACTTATTAAAATTGTGGCAATAGCTATTCATTTAGCAACAATGTATTAGCTATGGTAAAACATTGTAGCTAATTAATGTATTTAGCTATAAATATTTCATTTACATGACATATAGGATCATTATTTGCTATGAGTTTTAACTATATAGCTATTATTTGTGCATCAGCTATAAAATATTGAGATTTGTAGCTAATTAATGTATTTAGCTATAAACATTTTATGTCCAAATTGTTGATGATGATGACGTGAGAAACATGCTTGCAAGTTACAAAAATACTAAGGGAATGCACGTTAACATGTTTACTCTCTTAGAAAAGGATGATATAGTGCCTTGCTATCCCGAAGAACATAATCTTGGAAATGTTTCGAGAGAAGTCAACCTGACATTGTCAGAGGAACACATATCAAATGTTGGAATTGAGGCATGGACATCAGGTTTTAATTTTAATTTTTTTTTGTTTTACTTTCATGCATTTTCATTTTCTAAATGTCGTGTAGTTCTTAATTTGCTAATTAATAATTATTCATGTGATTTTTAGGTCTAAACACCAAAAAAAAAGGAAAACAAGAGGTCCTACGCGCTGCACAAAAATCATTACATTAGAAAAAGGAGAAAAATTGCCTATAGAATTTGATGAGGATCATCAGGTTGTTGATGAAAACTCAACAGATTTTGTTTGGTTTTTAGGACAAAGCGATTCGAATAAGTCATGTTGTCCTTTACAAATAAAGGAGTGAAAAGAACTTAAAGAACATGAAATTGACCATATGTGAACCATTATCAAGGTAAGACAGATAAGAAATAAATATTTATAATATTTTGTATTTTGTTTAATATATTAAAGTGTAGAATTTGGAACTTATTTATCTTATATGCTTTTCAGGAGAAGTTTGTATTTGAAGAAGTAGAAGGAAGGAAAGAAGCCATTTTTGGTCACATGAATGTCTTATATAGGGATTACAGATACAAAATGAAAAAAAGATATTTTGATTTGAAACCAACTTACCAAAGTCGTCTGAAAAACAAGCCTAAACTTGTTCATATGGACGATTGGAAGTATTTGGTTAATTATTGGAGTGAGGCAACCTTTCAAGTAAGCATAGCTATTTAAGTTACATTTTAGCATAATTACTATGCAATTATAAGATATAAATATTATTGCTTATTTTATCATTACACAGGAAAGGAGTAACAAGAATAAGACAAATAGATTAAAGCGGTCTATGCCTCCTTACATAGGAACTAGTTGATTTAGAGATGAAATGTAAACCTAATGAGCTGAAAAGAAACAGAGCAAGTGAAGAAGAAGTGAAATTTTCGTTTTTTCTTATTAAAAGCTTTCACTGTTTACAAGCCTTTTATAATACAAGGCAAGGGTAAATCAATAAATCCCAGGGCAAGGGTAAACCAATAAAAACCAAACTACTTTAATATTCTAATATCCTCCCTTAAACAAAACTTCTATCGAATAATCGCATTACCAACTACTCTAATATCCACCCTTGAATCAAGCATCAATTCCTTGTTCTACCATTCACCTGTTTGCCTTTGTGGAGGTGACAAGCAATTGGTCAATAGGTAGTAATTGGTCTACGAGTTTACAGAATATACAAAGCGCTCAAGAGGTTTTAATTCTCCAAGCAACTTCAACACCACCTCGGGCAAACCAAACAATGCATAACACTTCCCGGAACTCTAAAATAATGCTAACAAACGAGAATTCCATAATGCGGCTCTTCCATAATGCGGTTCAAACAACTTCAATGTACCAAACAACCTTTAACAAATAAAATGCCATAATGCAGCTCTTCCATAATGCACCAGAATAACAAACAGAATTCCATAATGCAGCTCTTCCATAATGCAGTTCAAACAGCTTCAATATACCAAACAACCTTTAACAAATAAAATGCCATAATGCAGCTCTTCCATAATGCACCAGAATATGCACCAAAACAAGCTTCAACTCCAGAATTCCATAATGCAGTTTCAAACAAGTTTCAACACTGTAATTCCTTTCCAACAGCTTCAATGCACCAAAACAAGTTTCAACACCAGAATTCCATAATGCAGTTTCAAACAGCTTCAATGCACCAAAAACAACCTTCAACACCAGAATAAACTGTCATAACTGAGGAACAACTTCGGTCATTTCATATATTTTTTTTTCAGTATCAATACTGATCTCAACAACCAAAACTTCACTGACTGAATCAATATTCTGCACCAGACCATAAATCACAAAAAAAAAAAAAACCAGCAATCAACAAAACATATTCGCAACAACCACAACTGCATCAGATCATAAAAACTCCACCGGAACAGCAATCAATAGAACACATTCACAATGAATCACAACTGTACCAGATCATAAAAAAACTACACCAGAACAGCAAAACAACTGAACACATTCACAATAAACCACAAACGCATATTAGTCCAGGTAACTAAACACTACCCAGTGCTTATCAGATGAAGTTTTTTCTCGCAAGTGGTTCAAACTTGCCTGAAAGTGCCTTAGTAAAGATATCAGCTTTTTGATACTCAGTTGGAACATATTGAACCTTCACCTTGTTGGCTGTAACTTGTTCCTGTCTATAGTGAGCATCTAGCTCAATATGTTTAGTCCTACCATGAGAGACAGGATTGGAGGCAAGTGATCCTGCACTCTGGTTGTCACACCAGATAATAGGAATTTCAGTCAACTGAATACCAATTTCTGAAAAAAGACTGCAGAACCAAGCTATTTGAGTGGACCCTTGTGCAAGAGCCCTATATTCTGCCTCAGTGGAAGAAAGAGCCACTACCTTTTGCTTCCTTGAATTCCAACCGAATGAGATTAGACCCAAGAAACACACGGCAGATTACTAGTTGACCTTCGTCAGTTGTATTGCAAGCCCAATCTGCATCTGTATAACACTCTAGATTAAGCCTATGATTGGGACAGAATTGAAGGCCATAATTGGAGGTTCCTTTAAGATATCTCAGTAGCCTTTTACAGGCTTGCCTGCGATTGTGTAGGAGCTTTTAAAAAATTGGTGAGCTTATTGGTGAGTAAGAAATATCAGTCTAGACAATGTCAAATCTGCGGTGCACCCACCTGTACTTACGCAGAGTCTTTGGATTTTCAAAAGGTTCAACCGTCCTCAAGTGCAAGTTTAGCTCCAGCAGCCATTGGGGTATTACAAGGCTTACAATCAACCATATTTGTTTTAACCAGTAGATCTTTTGCATATTTCTCCTTATTCATATGAATTCATGTCTTATTTCTTGTCACCTCAAATCCAAGAAAATACTTGAGAGATCCTAAAGCCTTTAATGCAAACTGTGTATTAAGATCGAATCATTTTACGAGATTGGGATCATTTCTGTGAGTAAAATGTCATCCACATACTAGAACATACATCAATGTGCCTTCTTTTTTTATACACAAATAAACTAGGATCGCTAGAGAATGAACAAACCCCCTGACCAAGAAATGCTTTCTTAAGTTTATCAAACCGAGCCCACTGGGAGGGGCTGTTTAAGTCCATAAAGAGCTTTGGTCAGTCTACAAACATGATGAGGATGCTGTGAATCAACAAATCCTTCAGGTTGAACCATATAGACTTTTTCTTGAAGATCTCCATTAAGAAAAGCATTATTAATATCTACGTTAGATATCCCATCCAAAACTTACATTGGACTCAAAATAACTCTAATAGTTGGAGATTTAACCACCTGGAATTTGAATGTCTCAAGATAATCTATACCGAGTGTCCTGGAATCCTTTAGCAACCAACTTTCGGCTTTAAATCTCTGTATAGAACCATCAAGATTAGTTTTAACCTTAAACACCCATTTACAACCTACTGGATTCATATCAGAGTTAGCTGGAACAAGCTCCCAGTCGATTGGATATCAAAGCATCATATTCAACGCATAGCAGGCCTTTCCGAGGATGGATGAGAGTGCTTGACTACTGGATCGGTTCTTTGGTATCCCAGGGGATGAAGAGGTCAGTAAGGCAGTGTTATGGGCTTTGGTTTTTGCTCTAGTTAGCATAGGATGTGTATTTGTTCCATAAGGTAAAGGTGCTACTAAAGGCAAGTGAACTGCAAGTGGTATAGTTTCAAAGGAGTTATTAGAGGAGATGGTTACAGGGGACATCAAGGATTCTTCAGTCTTAGAGGTTGTGGACTCAAGTGAAGACTCAGCATTTTTAGAAATTTGGACATCAATAGGTTGACGTGGGGTATGGAAATCGAAGTGAACTGGGTGAGATGGCGGAGAATGTATCTGGTTGATTTGTTCCAATGATCATGTGTTGATTGACATTGTGAGGTTGGAGGTAATATAGGAGCTGAATTAAGTCTGCGGTAGGTACATGCCAGGATGCCCGTAGGGTTGGAATGACTCGGAAGCTGGATGATATAATAGGTGAAAGCGGAGTGAATTGGTAATGTTCGAAATGGAAAATCTGACTCATCAAACTTGACACTTTGACAAGTATAAATTCTGCCTGAAGGAGCTAAGCACCTATACCCTTTATGATGTAGACTATAACCAATGAAAGTACACTTGACAGTGAAAGTTAAACTTGTAGTGTTATAGGGTCTAAGGAAAGTGTAAACAAGACAACCAAACACTCTAATGGCGAGTAATTAGGGGACGTATGAAACTTGATCTTTGAAAGGGTGAAAAATTGTTCAAAACACGTGTGGGAAGTCTGTTTGTAAGATAGGTAGCTGTTTGGAATGCATACCACCAGAATTTTAATGGCATGCCAGCTTGTGCAAGAAGAGTTAATCCTTGTTCAACTAGTTGTCCATTTTTCCTCTCTACCCTCCCATTTTGTTGATGGGTGTGTGGACAGGGATGCCTAAACAAGATACCATTGGCTTTGAAATAAGGAACTAGACTCCTATATTCACCCCCATCGGTTTGAACACATTTTAAGGAGGTGTCAAATTGTTTTTCAACAAGTTTATGAAATTGAGTGAAGATGGTGTAAGTTTCAGATTTGGTTTTGAGAGGAAAAATCCAGGTGAATCTTGTATGATCATCTAAGAATTGAATGTAGTATTTAAAACCTTCGGTGAAGGAATAGGTGAAGGTCCCCAAAGGTCAGTATACAAGTTCGAGAGGTTTAGAGGCTTGAAAGGTAGATTTTGGATAGGTAGATTGATGCAATTTACCATATTGGCGAAATTTGTACAAAATGTGAGGTCAGTTTTTGTGTGAAAGGGGATCTCCAAATTTTTAAGAATTTTAGTAAGGACTAAGTAGTTAGGATGACCTAGCCTTTTATGCCATATCATAATGTCAGTTTTCTGGACAGGAAAAGATTGAAAATTATCTAACTTAGTGGTAACAACCTTGTCAAGAAGAAGATTGCAAAACGTACTTTCATTATTATTAGGTGCTTTACATCATAAGAGGGTACATTGCTTGGAATAGACAAACTAGAATACATGGCAAGATCGGTGTATTCTCTACAATTTTTGCCCTTATTGGACGTACAATCTTTATTACAATTATTGAGAGTTGGAGAAATCAAAGGTGATTGTTGAGACAAATCAAGAAGACCTTGATTGGAAGAGCAAGAAAATGAGGCAGAGCTGGTGCTGTGATGTTGAGCATTGTGTGAAGAGGACAATAAAGGAGACAAAGGCGCAATGGAAGTAGAATGATGGAGTTTGAAGTTAGTACGGACCAGCTTTAAGAACTCCTTGGAGAAGAAGTTGCTTTGGAGGATTTGTCCTTAACAACACAATGATCATTGAAAAAATTCAACCAAGACATCATTATCTCTAGTTAATTTGGAAACACTAAGTAAATTTTTGGTAATATTAGGAACAAACAAAACATTTCTAAGATACAAATTCCTATGTGAACAGGCTAATATAGTAGAACCAGTATGTGAAATAGTTAGCAACTCACCATTGCCAACCTGAAGCTGTTCTCCTCCTGTAATTGTAGCTTGTTGTCATTGGGAAAAATCGAGGTAACATGGATGCATTGCTCCGAGTCCATGTACCAAGCAGCATCTCTTACAGTGGATGGTGTAGCTATGTAGTTAATGGCTGCTGGAGTCTGATTGTGTGCCTGATCATAAGTCGAGGCCCGAGCCATAAACACACGATTAGACATATTTGAAGGTCCAACATTAGGACAATAAGAAGCTGTTGCGTTGCAGAGGAAGCTCCAGGGGATTGTTGAAACTGGAGGTTGCTGATTCTGATAGACATTCTGAAATGGTGGTAACTGGCTCTAAAATGGTGGCAAGGCCTGCATTGGCAGTTTGTGAGTAGTGCTGAGGAGATATGGAAGGATAAAACCCTCCATGATAAGGTTCAGGGTGCTCTTGCAAATCCATGAGGATTAAAATTGTTCCGTAGCATTGAAGAGTTTCTGAGAAATTAACATCAAACCTATGGTAGCGATTCAAAGCCGATGACCAGTTTACCACACACTTGATGATAAATCTGTTTCTTCCTCCTACGACCTCTTCCTCTCCGCCAGAATATCCTCCAAGAAATTGTGAAGTAAAGAATTGATTCTGAGGTGGCATGAATTGATTCGAGAGGGTGCATTCACTACTAAATTCGATTAGGTGCGGCGTATGTCCGGTTGCAGTTGGTTGAACTTAGAGGATTGTGAGGTTGGAGCTAGATTAGTAGAGAAGCGTAGTGCAATTGTAACTTTGTCTGTTCATTGTTCGTAGATAGACTAGCAATATTAGCTGAATCATTATGAAATTCATTCACGAACCAAGGAATTCATTGTACTATTAGCTTTTTCCGGCCCTAAGTTCTAGGCTTCGTAAAACAATTTGAGCTTCTTGCAGATGGTCGGATCAACCTTAGATTCAAGCCTAGTAGTTATGTTAACAACTGCCGCATCATATTCAGAATCTAAACCATCCAATATGTAATTCAACAATTCTTCATCAGTGATAATAACACCACTAGCAATCAAACTCTCAGCATAACTTTTCATCTTTAGGAAATAAGCATGCATACTTAAACCATCCTTTTTCGTGTTTTGCAATAGACTCTTAACATGCAGTGTTTTAGCTTTTGATTCAATAAGAAATTCTTTTTCCAAGGTCAGCCATATCTCGGTTGCAAACTGACACTTAGAGATCGCAGAAAACATAGACTCTGATATTGAAGATAATAACCAACTCACCAGCAATTTATCAGTTCTTTTCCAAAGTAGATACTCTGAATTAGGTTTTTTGTGAACCTTTGAACTTGAGCTATCCACTTGAACACGAACAAAGGGTGCTGGACATGATACGAGTCCAATGAGGTGTTCTTCGAGTCCATGAGCTCCAACGGCAAACAGAATCTGTGATTTCCAGAAACGGTGGTTATCTCTTGTCAATTTTGGTGAGATTACCGGAAGTGTTGAAGAGGAGAAAGAAGAAGAATTGGAGAAATTGACTGAATCAAAGGAGTGTTTGAGACTTGAATCGTTATTTGCTTTGTCAAAGGAAGAAGAAATTGGAGATGGATCGACCATTTTCGACGTTGGTTAGTGGCTCTGATACCAAGTTGATTTAGAGATGAAATGTAAACCTAATGAGCTGAAAAGAAACAGAGCAAGTGAAGAAGAAGACTGAAATTTTCGTTTTTCTTATTAAAAGCTTTCCTTGTTTACGAGCCTTTTTATAATACAAGGCAAGGGTAAATCAGTAAATCCCAGGCAAGGGTAAACCAGTAAAACCAAACTACTTTAATATTCTAATAGAACTAAAAGTTATGATCGACTCAGACGTCAAATGGTATGAATTTGCTTTCAAATATGAGATTAAGTTTAATAATTCACATTCATTATTTTTTAATCAATATGTTCATAACTTTTATTATGACAGCAAAAGAAAAATGGATATACTCCTTTTCGTGTTGAAGTTTGGATAGAATCTCGCAAAAGAAAAAAAGATAAGCAAGTTGAATCCATTATAGAAGACATTATTGTAATAGCTTTGTATTCTCTTTAACTACTTCTTGATTTTTTATTACACACACACATCCAAGCTAATACCATAAATTTGTTTTTTAGTCACAATTTGATCGATTAAAAAAGCAACGAGTAGAAGGACAAATTTTATTGAATGATGATGAAATATTTGAAGAGGTCCTTGGTCCAGAGAAGAATGGCTATTTGCGTGCTTATGGTCCAGGAAAAAGTATTACTGAATATTTTGGAAGTAGACCAACTAAAGCACAACTTATGAAACAAGTACAAACAACTAGGAAGGAAACAAATGAAAGGGTGGAGGAGGCAAAGAGGGAAGCAAATGAGAAATTAGAAGAACTGAAAAAGCAAATGGAGGAGATGAATAGACGATGCGAAGAGAAGTTCATGATGATGCTTACAACTCAAGGTCAACAATCTTCAATAAATAACCAAATCCCTTTGGATGAAATTGTAAGTTATTTTGAAAATTGCATATATACTATGAAAACTATTTTTCTTTTACATTAATCATAAAGTGATATGCAATAATTACATTAATCTATATGATTAATCTAAGTTTTTTTTCAAATTTGATATTGCATGTTGGTGGAAATTCTTAAATGGTTAGGAAAGATTGCTATGACATTGAAGATTCATATTTTGTAAAAAAAAAAATTAGTTGATAACATTTTAAATTACTAGGATGAAGGATTTTATGAGTAGACAATTATTTGGTTGGAAATGACTTTGTTAATGTATAACTTTTTATGTTAGAAATTTTCATATGACATCATATTATCTATTTAATATAAAAGAATTGCTATAAATTTGTAATTTTTATTAAATTTGTTAATTATAGCAATATTTGTACAATTAATTTTAATTGAAGCAATAAATTATAAATTTTTTATATAAATTATTTGTTCCGTAGCAAATAATTATAATATTTAGCTACAAATTAAAAGTATTTATAGCAAGTTATTTCAATATTTAGCTATTAATAAACTCTGTCCATAGCAACTGAATTTCACATATAGATATGACTTCAATATGTCCATAGCAAATAATTATAATATTTAGCTATAAATCAAAAGTATTCATAGTAAGTAATTTCAATATTTAGCTATTAACACACTATGTCCATAGCAATATCTTTTTATATATAGATATGACTTTCATATGTTTGTAGCAAAAAAATTAAAATTTAGCTATGAATTCACTATATATGTGACAAATGATATTTTTATTTAGTTACGATTTTAGCTGTCACGTAGCCAAAAAGTTAATATATTTGCTATGGATATTATTTTTGTAGCAGAAATTTTCAAGATTTAGTTATAAATTTATATTTTTGTAGCTAAAATGCAAACATAGTACACAGACTATTCTCTATGGCTATAAAGGCAAAGCTTTTGCTACAAGCTTATTATTGTTATGACAAAAACATTTAAGTTTTTAGTTACATATTAATCTCATTTATAGCAAAAAATATAAATTGTTAGCTACGTAAGCAAAAAGTTATATGGCTAAATCTTAACTACGCCACTTCTAGCTACGATAAGCTACAAAACATTGCATTTGTAGCTAAACCATTTAGTTACGTAAATTCATACTTTTAGCTACAATGAACGTCATGGCTAAAAATACATAATGTTGTAGTGTGGGAATCCTAAGAAAAGACACTTCCTGGCTCTAAAATCAAATTTGGTTCTGTGAGCCTGTAAAGTGGAAGCAAAACACAAGCAGCCAAATATTTTTAAAGAATCATAGTGAGGAGATTTATGATATAGAAGTTCAAATGATGATCTGTTTTGCAAGATAGGAGAAGGAAGTCTATTGATGAGGTGAATAGCATGAAGTACTGCATAGGTCCAATACACTTTGGGCAAATTAGACTGAGTAAGGATCTAGCAACATTCATGATGTGCTAGTGTTTTCGTTCCACCACACCATTTTGTTGAGGTGTTTCAACACAAGATGTTTGATGATAGGCTCCTTTTGAGGCATAGAAATTAGGCATTACAAATTCAGCACCATTATCAGTACGAATAGTTTTTATTTTAGATGAAAATTGAGTTTCTATGAGGGCAAAAAAGGATTGAACTAGCTGCCTAACTTTAGATTTTTGTTTGATCAAGTAAATCCATGTAAATCTGGAATAGTCATCCATAATAGTTAAAAAAAAATCAATGACCATGAACAGAACATATTGAATAGGGACCCCAAATATCAACATGAATCATATCAAAGCATTTAGAAGTTTTGGAATGACTCACAGGAAAGGGTAACCTTGGTTGTTTAGCCAAATGACAAATGGTACAAGCTTTATTGTCATGAAATTTAAGGCCAGGAATACAAGAAGCTAAGTATTTTATTCTAGAATCAGATATATGGCCAAGTCTATAATGCCAGATATCAAACAATACAAGATTGAAGCTAAAGAGGACGAGATGGTAAAAACGGTCAGGGAGATGGTAAAAACCCTCCCGTAGAAACAGGAGATTTTGTCATTGCATACAGGCCATCATGCACTTTAGCTGAACCAATCGTTTTCCACAAAGTCAAATCCTGGATTAAACAATAAGAACGTTGGAAGATTAGGCAACAATTTAGTGAGGAGGTCAATTTTGTAACAGATATCATATTAAAAGAAAATTCAAGAATATAGAGAACATTTGTAAGAACCAATTTGTCAGTGAGACTTACAACCCCAGAATATTGAGCGATGATTTTGGAACCATTTGGTAATGTGACTAAGATTGGTTTGATTTGTTTATAACTATCAAAGGAAGACAAAGAATGGGCAATGTGATCTGTTGCACCTGTATCTACAATCCATAATGGAGATTTAGAACAGGTTAAAGCAAAATGGTTACCTGGAACTAAAGAAAAATGAGACGTAAGGGTTGACTGAGGTTGAGAAACAACAACTTGGTTAGTCACATGAGATGATTGCTCAGAATTGGATGATTGGAGCAAAGCACACAATTGATGATATTGATCTTGGGTCAAAGAAACACCAGGACCCTCTTGATTATTGACAGAAGCATCGGATTGCATAGGAAGATCTGTGCCATTTTCCTTTACAATTACATTATGAGCAGTGGGATTATGACTTTTGGACTTATAACCAGGTGGAAAACCATGCTTTCTATAGCAAGTTTCAATAGTATGTCTTGGTTTGCCACAGAATGTGCAAAACCAATTATCTCCATTATGCTGTGAACTTGATGAATTAAACCTCCGAGTGTTCTGTGATTTGTTAGCTTGAGAATTCTCTTTAACAACTTTATTAACAAACACTTTAGTAACTCCAAAACTCATCTGTCTTTCTTGTTGCAAAACTAAAGAAAAGACTTTATTGATTGGAGGAAGTGGATCCATGAGCATGATCTGAGTTCTGACAACAGAAAATTGATCACTGAGACCTTTGAGAAATCGAATGACATAATCATTGTTTTGATACTTCTTGAAAGTAGTCAATACCCCACAAGAACAAGGTGTTGCACAAGTACATGTAGGAAGTGGCCTTAAGTTTTTCAACTCATCCCAAAGAATCTTTAATTCGGTAAAGTAATTAGTAACACTTCGATCCCCTTGTTTAAAACTATAAATCTCTTCTTGCAAATCTGAGATCCTAAAAATATCTCCTTGTGAAAAACATTCTTGAAGGTCATCCCATACATCATAAGCTTTATCTATCCATAAAATGCTACTAGTAATGGATAATGAAAGAGAATGAGTGAGCCAAGAAAGTACCATAGTATTGCATCTTTCCTAGACAGAGAACAAAGTATCAGTGGTTGGAGGAGCTTTAATGGAGCCATCGACAAAATTCAACTTGTTTTTGGATAATAATGCCATCTTCATAGCTCGTACCCAGTTATGATAATTGAGGCCATCAAAGACGGGAGAAACAAGTACAACAGTAGGATTTTCATTAGGATGAAGATAATAGGGATTAGAAACATCTTGTGTTGAATTGGAGGTTAAGGTTGCCATTGATGTAGTGTAGAAAGCAGTAACAATGAAAAAAAAAATTAGAAGAAAAGAACAAGTTTGTGTTTAGAGAAAGCAAATATGCTTTGATACCATGATGAAATTAATTCAGAGATGAAAAAATGATATTGAATTCAATGAATTAGAAAACAAAGTTACAGCAGGGTATGTTTATATAGAGCAGTCCTATAACAAACTTAACAAACATTAACTAACTCAAAGAACTGATTAACTAACTTCATAACAAACTAACGACTACTTATTAACTAACTGCATAACAAACTAACGACTACTTGAAAGCAGCTCATTCTTCTTCATTCTTCAACACACCTAGTGGCACGTCTAGCATGTTAGAAGATTGCTCAGCGGCAAAAAGACACGTTATTTACATGGTTCAGCATAACCCACATATACCTACGGATGAGAAAAATCCACTATAATTTTATAAATATGATATACAAGAGTACACAACACCATAAACTTGGTACATAAAACATAGCGAAAACAATCCTAGTTTCTAACCACGCTCAACCCAGTACCTAGAGTGGAAATTATCTCAGTTCTAAGACACTCTCCCTATGGTGTTTAATAACTCTTACATTAAATACCTTGTGTTCTCACATTCTCTCATAACATTGAATTGATTATCACCTTTATATTTATATATAGGATATGAGATATTCTATTTCTAATAGGATTCATATATCAGTTTTTAATAGAATTCCTAAATTCAATTAATATTTACAATTATAGTCTTTATTAAATAGTTTTCTTACAAATATACAATTTCACATGGGAACAAATAGGAAAGTGAGTCACAAATATCCCAACAATCTTCACTTGGCGAGTTTTCCATCACAGAGATAAACATAAGAGTTTTCCATCACAGCAATGAACATGACTGTAAAGTCTTATTGTCGACTTATGAACTTTGTGTGCGTGTTTGTACTTAAGCACAATTGTGAATTCTTTGTTGGTTTACGCATGTGGTAATATCTTGTCAATGTGCACGCATATTATTTGTTTTCTTTTATTGTGATTGAACAACATATGTGGACACATTTTTCTTATGTGCAAATATTTCGTTTCCTAGTACAGGTGGCAGTTTTCTTTCTTGATTATCAAGTTTTATTTTTATGCGTGATATTTGCATTGCTTTGTCACTTTACAGGTGTTACTCTTTCAAAAGAGTGATCCAAGGGTCCTTATTGAAAACTAGCTTGTATGGTGGAGATGAAGAAGTGCAAGGATATAAATTGATCATCTTCTTCCTTGCGTTTCTTTTCAAACCTGATATTCTAAACTTCCATTGATGATCTAAAATATTCAGAGTACATTTTTTTAGGTTCTCTTTGTTTGTGATTTACCTTTATCAATCACTTGTTGATCTTTGAGGGTAAGAACTTGGCTTCTCATTGTTTATGAGCTTAAAGAAAGTTAAGCCAAGGAGTTGAATGGAAGCTTCAACCATTGAAGCTTGAGGGGAGCTCAAGCTGTCCAAGAGAATTCTTGGAGGAAGCTGATCTTGACAAAACTTTGAAGCAATCAAAGGGTGAAGTTTAGCGTATTGTAGAACATGAAGTTTTACTTTGTTGTATCTAAATTCAACTCTGGATTGTCTTGTAATGGTTTGTGTGGATTAGCTTCAATCTGGACCAGGCCTCATGGATGTAGGCTAAAAGTGTTTTTAGCTTAACCATGTATCTCTTTGTGTGCTTTATTATATGCTCATGGTTGATTGATATTTTGGTTGTTTTATGATCATCAAAGAACTTTGTGTAACACCCATCCATAATCATGATTGATATTTTGGTTGTTTTATGATCATCAAAGAACTTTGTGTAACACCCATCCATAATCATTCCGCTATGCTTCATAAAGAGTTGGCAAACTCTTTCAATGACAAAGATAACGCCACCATCACGACCTCCAAGTCACAGAGTAACCATGTCCAATTTTGCTGGCATCCAAGTATCTCAGTAACCATGCCAAATTTTGCCGCCAAGATTTGAGAATCACTCCACCTACAACTTAAACATGTTGTAGTTTGTCTTTTATGTGCATCCACCATCTCGAAAGAACTCATCTCCCAAGTCGCAATTTGGAGCTCTGATACCACTTGTTAGGAGATCGCATAGCAAAAAACATATATTTGAGATGGGTAATGCTATGGGTACTAACGGATTTTACTAACTAGTGTACTAACTTAAAGCATAGTACAGGTACCATGTGCATAGTACAGGTACCATGTGCATAGTACAGGTACTATGTGTGATTTTAACAAAGGTTAGTTAATGCGTGTTTACTACAACATGCAATATGAAATAAGTATACTAGTCGCACAAGTAATAAAGTGATAAGTAAAGTATCGTTCCCACGAGGATTGTTAACCAAGCACTAGGTTTCCTAACGTTATCAAGTTGGAGCAAGCGATTGATTTTGGATTGATGGGAGCTAATTCTAATTAGAACTGAATAATAAAATTTAAACTAAAATTTAACTAAGAATGCAATATGAAAACACGGATAATCAATTCAAGTAAAACGGGTAGGGTTTTGACTTCATTTGGATTGTATGGGTTAAACCTAAAAATTACACTACATTCACATTCATACGCAATGGTTGTAAATCGAAATCACTAAGGTGTTAAACATACCCTCTCGGGCTATGTTTTCCTATTCATCCTTATTAACCTTCCACACCCAACAATTTGAAGGTTAACAATTCCAAACTCATTAAGCAAAAGAATCCTACAATGATTTCACTAATTCTTGAATCTATCTCTAGCATCCAATACTATAATGGTGATTACCCAAGAAGCCTAACATGATTCATTTCTCAATCTCATCATGTTCATCACATAAAGCATTAAAACTCAGAGCAAACACACAACCAAAGCATACTCATATGAAAATAAAACAATCAAACACTTAACCCATTAAAAATCCAAACTACAATCAAAACCCTAACCCAAAATAGGTTAGTTCATAGCTAAATCTACAATACAAAAACGAAAATAATCAAGTTCAACATAATGAACCTGAGATAAAAGATAAGAAATCTCCCCAAAAGATGAATCCCTTAGTTAGAATCGAATCTTCACCCTTGTTACAATCAAAATCGCTCAAAAACTCATTCAAAGAAAATGTAAAAGCTGTTTAACCTAAAAACAAAGACTCTTGGACAAAAGGCTAAGTTTTTCTTTTATACCTCGCTCAAATTACCCAACCAAAACACGCACAAAGTAAAACTGCAGCTTTAATTCAAAATCGATTCTTCGGCCGCGGCGAAGAGAGAAGCAGATGCTTGTTGCTGGCCTTCTTCACTGCGGCGAAGACAATTCCTTCGCCGGGGCGAAGCTTCTTTTTCTAAAATTACAGAACTGCCACTCTGCTTGCTTCTTCGCTTGATTCTTCGATTCTCGGTGCTCTCCCTTGTGAACAAGCTTCATCATGCTTTATCCTGTTTCAGAACTCTCCTAACTTCTGAGATCCGCTAACTTCTGAGTCAAAAATTTCTAATTTTGTCCTTATTTGCTCAAAATGTCCATTTTAACCTGAAACACGAAAAGTAAAGAATTAAGCAACAATTCAGGTCAAAATGCACTAGAAAGTACCTGAAATCCAACAAAAATGTCTAATGAAAACTGTATAATCCACGGATTATCATTAGTATACTGGTTAGTAAAATCCATTAGTACGCACAATATTATTCATTTGAGATAAATAATATAGAAATAAAATCACATCACACAAAGAGACATGATATTTACGTAGTTCAACATAGCCTGCCTACACCTACAAATGAGAAAAATCCACTATAGTTTTATGAACACGATATACAAGAGTACACAACACCATAAACCTGGTACATAAAACAGAGCAGAAACAATCCTAGTTTTTAACCACGCTCAACCCACTACTTAGAGTGTGAATGATCCTAATTTCTAAAACACTCTCCCCATGATATTTAATATCTCTTACATCAAATACCTTGTGTTTTCACATTCTCTCATAACCTTAAATTGGTTCTCACCCGTATATTTATAGATAGGATATGAGATATTCTATTTTAATAAGATTCATATTTCAATTTCTAATAGGACTTTTAAATTCTATTCATATTTACAATTATATTCTTTATTAAATAGTATTTCAAAAGACATATAATTTTACGAACAAATAGAAAAACAAGCCATAAACAATGGTAACACTGTCGGTGTCACCGAAATCGGCATCTGCCGATCTACACAACCCAAATTATTTCGTCAGCATCCGATACAGCCTTTGACCACGGGCAAAGAAAATATATTTGTCATTCACCTATAGTTTAATGTCATCGAATATGGGTTGTGTAGATTGGCTGATGTCGATTCCGGTGACACTGATAGTGTCATCGAACGTGCAGCCCACCCAAGTGATCACTAGCGGTGTTTCAGCGGCATTGGAAGTGATAATTTGATGCTGGCACTAACAGTAATATAATTTTATAATTTTTTATAAAATAAATAATTTTATATATTGTAAAAGGGGATATATTTATGATTTCACAAATCCAAGATCAGCTTTAAAAATAAATTGATTTTTATTATTATCCTTTAGAATCTTTTCATAAAACTTATTGTAATATAACCAATTTAAAACTTAATCAGTTTTGAAAGCTAGTTACCAAATAATTTTATCATCATAGTTTAAAAGTTAAAAGAGTAATACTACGTGTATAAATAAATCTTACAAAAATTTCTATACAAAATGATGTGACAGAAAATAAATAGAACGGTAAATATAATAAATTTGACTTTTTGTATTCACTCTTTCATTCATTTTTTGACACATCATTTCGTATAAAAAAGTTTTTTATAAGATTTCTTTGTACGTGTATTAATAAAAACTAAAAGAGAAAATCTCATAGGCACTCATAAAACCCTAAAAAGTCAATCAACAAGAAATTAGTAAATAAAACTTGATCTTTATCAAGATTTCTTCCTCTACTCATCTGTTTATTTATCCTTTGCACTCAATCACACAATAGGCATTAAAAATGCTAATCTGAACCTTACTTTCTCACTCACAAACAATCAATTGATCTTGGGAGCTGAACAGCCAACACTTTTATATGTTTGTGTTTAAAGCTCATTATCAGACAATTTATTGACAGGAATCTGTAAAGATCATTACAATTTATTTCAAGGTTTGGCTTGTAAGCTTAAATTTGGAAACTATTAATTTAAAGTTCAATTGAAGAGAAAGAATATTGATTAATAATAAAATGATATACAAAATACTAATTAATATATATATATATATATATTGTAATTTATGAAAGAGGAGGAAGACGGGACTTAAAGGCCTCCCATTGAATGTCTTTCTCAATGTACTCAACATTAGAAGGATTAAAAGGCCCTTTGATTCTGTCTATAGATTTTATCACTGCTCTTGCTGGAACCACACTTCTTGATGGATCTGGTGAAGTCCTACCACTCAAGCTAGAAGAGAATCCCTGAAATATTACATAATTAAATTATATGCTGAAAAAATCAGAATTAGAAAAACTATGATCAAAATGGACTCACCCTGAAAATAAGCACTTCTACCTCCTGCTCATCCACAAGAGCTTTCACAAGAAGCGCTTCTCCTCTGGCAGACTGAGAATAAATTTCCAGCGTTGCGATCTCCTCGTTGTACCCATATTCCTCTTCATCTTCTTCATAACTCACTCTCCTCCTCGCACCACAGCAAGTGCTTCTCATCAAAATTTGTTGTCTGCTGCTGAGTTTTAACAAAGCTTCGTTAACGGTGAAGCTCATGGCCGTACAGATGCAAAGAGAGGCGGTGTTCAAGCGTGAAAACAGCAGGAACATGGAGGGAGAAGAGCTGTGAATAGCATGGAGCCTCATCTTGAAATTCTATCTTCAGATTCAACGTTGAGCAGAAGCTACAGAAATTTTATATTGAGTGTGTTTGATTCGTGGATACGGCCAGGTTTAAAGATAAGGTTACAAGTTTTAACACGGGGGTGCCAATGCAATTATCTATTGAACCCCAAGGTTTAGTTTAATAACAAACATCCCCCTATGTGGCATGTGCTATGACTTCAGTCTTCATATATAACAAAACAAAACTCTCCATATGGTTGGTAAGCCGTTAAACTTTTGAGGGTAGTTTTGTTATTTGATGAAGTCTCAACTCTCAAAGGGATTTTTATTGCTAAATCTCAACAATATTGACATAAATACCCTTTTTTCATTTATTTTAAACCGAAAAGTTTGATGACTCACTAATGATAGAAGAATTTTTGTTAATTCTAAAACCTGGTGCAGATATCTATATAATGAAATCTCACAGGAATTATGCATTAACGCTTATTCATTTTTATATGATTTTACAAAAAAGGATTTTCAAGAGTCAAAAGGCTCCAAATTTTAGGAAACATTAAAAGATAATTTTTTACAAATTTTTAGTATTATAAAGATTAATTAAATTTTTTTTTTTCAATATAATAAAACATCTATAAATGGGTTTCACAATTTTTATTTTTTATTTTTTAATGTAGACATCACTCTATAATTCTATATTTATAGTGTTTTGTATTAAATATGTAAAAAGGATTGAATTGAGTTAAAATCGAATACAAGACTTTTAACTCTTTTATATTAAAATCATTTAACTTAATTTGTCTTATGTTATAGTAAAAACGCAAAACCCATTTTCGTCATCAACTACCATGTACAATCAATGTATTATAAGAAATGCTAGAATACATAGTCTCTTACAAAAAGTCTTCGTAATGTGGCAACTGTCACATCACATGTTCTCACTCTTTAGTCTTTTCTTTCTCTTCTTCTTTTCCATCAATCTTCTCTCGGTTTGGCATATATAAGAAAATAAAAACCTATTATTTTTCTTTTTCCTTTAACATTGATTTTCTAAAAAAAATTCTCTCCACTCTTTTATCTCCTCTATCTTCCTTCTCTCCCGTCTCTTCTTCCTCTTCTTCTATTTCTTTTTCCTTTTCCCCTTTTTTTATTTTCCCTTATATTTTCTCATGGAAAATTCCCTCTCTAAATTTTTTCTACATTCTGGTTCACATTTTCTCAGAAAATTCCATCTCTAAACATACAACGGTAGAAAAGCAGAGTGTAGAGATGGAAGAGAGAATCGGATCACCAAGATTTAAATCGGTTCACAGCCTGAAATGAACTCTTCCACCGCACCTTAGGAACTTAACTTCACTAACTATAATTGAGGTGATGAAGAACGAACAAAGTAGGCCTATCCCAACTCTTGCTGGGTTGATTTCTCTTCAAGAAGTGCTTTTTAATAAAAACAATTTTTCATATTTCCCTCGGATTTCTTTTTTCGGTCAACTTCTTTGCAAAGTGTAAGCCTTGATTATATTCTTTTGAGTCTTGAGAGATTCTTGTGGGTTTAACAAATGCAACAACTTTGCAGAAGTTTTCAGCAAACTTTGCTAATGTTTTAGGGACTATTCCTAGGTTTCTGTGGGATGTATTTCCAGGATTAAAGAGTTTGAATTTGGTTATGAACAAACTTGCTTACTAGCATTATATTGTTTGTTTAGAGATGGAATTTTTCGAGAAAATGTGAAGCATAATGTAGGAAAAATTTAGAGAGAGAATTTTCCATGAGAAAATATAAGGAAAAAAAAAAAGCAAAAAGAAATAGAAGAAAAGACGGGAGAGAAAGAAGATAGAGGAGATAAGAATGGTGAGAAAAAAATTTAAAAAATCAATGATAAAGGAAAAAAAAAAATTATGTTTTATTTTTTAAAAGATCTGCAAAATGGAGTAAAGATTGAGGGAGTGAAAAAAGAGAAGGAAAAGAAAGAGAAAAGACTAAAGAGAGAGGAAAAGTGATGTAGAAACTCGTGATGAGACAGTTGAGGTGACAGCTACCACATCACTTTGTACAAAAACTATTTTAAGAGTCTTTGTACATTTAACATTTCTTATATATTATTTAAGAATGAGTGATTGTTTCTTCTCTTATTGCTAATTTTAAGAATGAGTAATTAACCTTCTCCAACATTTTGAATTTGAACTTTATTATTTAGTTTTTACAAATTGACTACCTTTATAATTTACAATTCGTTGAGTTTCAATCTTTTAAATGTGAAAGTTAATAGGTTTGTATATCTAATATTATTTGTTTAAATTTACCATCAATTCATTAAATGAGAGTTATAGAATTTATATATAAAGGCTTAACATACAATTATCTTTAACATTGTTTTTTCAGCAAGTATTAGAAAATTTGATTAATTGAAAAAAAAAAAAAAAATGACAGCTAGACAAGGGATTTAATGAGTCTTGTTGATGCTTGATTTTTGACACCAACTAATCGACACGTGAGTAACGTTGATTGGTCAAGAGACACACGTGATTATGGATAAAATGTAGAGTAAATGCAATGAGAGCTTTTTAAAGTGGTTCGGATGCTAAGGTAGCAAGTCCTACGTCCACTGATATTTGTATTAGTATTGTGGGTTAGGTCGCAACAGCGGACTGACTTACAAATGATTAGAAAAAAGTAAATACAAAGCTACAAGAGAGAGAGAGAGAGAGAGAGAGAGAGAGAGAGAGAGAGAGAGAGAGAGAGAGAGCTAATTCCGAGTGTAAAATGGCCGAATCCCCTTAATGAAAGGGTCTTCCTCTTTTTACAGTGAGATGAGTGCAAGTAATCATCATTAAATCCATGGGTTGGTGTGAATGTCATGACTAAATCCGGCTTTACGTCACATTGCCCACTTTCCAAGCTGATTTCACGTGATTTGGAGCAGGGAATGGACACGTGGAAGCTCCACAGCGTCTAGCAGGCCTGACGTACGCTTACTGTTCTGACGGGAGCAGGTCACATTCCATCACATGATTTCCCACGTCAGCCCTTGATTTCCCAGGCATAACAGAAGTCCCCTAGTTTTCAAGGTTTGAGGATCGAACCTTGGAAACTAAATCATGCCACGATTGGAGATTCTGATAATTCTGACCTGAATGAAAGAAGCTCGGGATAGGGCCTTTTGCGAACACGACCTCGCCCAAACGACCTGACAGCCGTCGCAATTTGTGGGGCTGAAAGTATTCTGGAAGAGGTATCCCCTTGGGTCAGGGGAACTCCTCTGTCCGCTGGTTGGCTTGCTCAGGTTCAGATTGGCGGGCCATTTGTTGTTGTAGGACCAGTAGGTTAGAGATTCTCCTGATGAAGGATGAACACTAAATCTGAGCCCTCCTTCTAGCGTCAAACTGTTGATGCTTGATTTTTTACACCAACTAATCGACACGTGCGTAACATTGATTGGTCAAGAGACACACATGATTATGGATAAAATGCAGAGTAAATGCAATGAGAGCTTTTTAAAGTGGTTCGGATGCTAAGGTAGCAAGTCCTACGTCCACTGATATTTGTATTAGTATTGTGGGTCAGGTCGCAACAGAGAACTGACTTACAAATGATTAGGGAAAAGTAAATAAAAAGCTACAAGAGAGAGAGAGAGCTAATTCCGAGTGTAAAATGGCCGAATCCCCTTAATGAATGGGTCTTCCTCTTTTTATAGTGAGATGAGTGCAAGTAATCATCATTAAATCCATGGGCTGGTGTGAATGTCAGGACTAAATCCGGCTTTACGTCACATTGTCCACCTTCCAAGCTGACTTCACGCGATTTGGAGCAGGGAATGGACACGTGGAAGCTCCATAGCATCTAGCAGGCCTGACGTGCCCTTACCGTTCTGACGGGAGTAGGTCACACTCCATCACGTGATTTCCCACGTCAGCCCTTGATTTCCCAGGCATAACAAGTCTTATCTCTGAACTAAAATTATATATAATGGAAAAAATAAATGCATGAAAAAAGAAAAATAAAATCCATAGGAAAGTATTAAGAGAAACAATGATGTGTCAACCCTCAAGCATCGCTCCAGAATTTTTTAAAAATTTTTTTAAGGTAAATCTCATTAGATAAAGGATATTCACCCAAATTCAATCAATCTAATATCCAAAATCCATCAACAACTTTGAGAAGTTAATATATTTTTTAGATATTAAATTGATGAAATTGTTGATAAATTTGAAGATTAAATTGATAATATTTCTGAAACTAGAATGTGCTCACTAAATAGACAAGGGTTAGAATCACATTTTTAAAACCAGTAAAAGATTAAATAGGATTGCATTTTCGAAACCGGTAGATGTTCACTCAAAAAGAGCAAACACATGGGCTTTACTATGAAAAAAACCCAAGGTTTTATTATCCTTTAAATTTCAATTTAATTAATTGTTGCATGCCCATTTATATTTGAACATGCTTGCATTTATTTTTATTTGCAGTGTGAAGCTTCTTTATTTAATTTAGTTTCTTTACTGTAATTTATTTTCCTGTATATTTTTTATATGACCATTTATTTCTTTCTGAATTTCAGCCTTTTTTATATTTAATGCTTCCACCAATTAATAAAATTCCTACTCAAGAAGAAAGCCCACTCATGTGTCACAATATAATTAATTAGCTCAATATCAACAATTTAATTGCACAATAATTTTTATTTGTGTAATTCAATACTTTGATATTTGATACAATGACATTATCTAACTAGGGGTGAGCACGGATAGTGGGTAGAACCAAAACTTACGGGTAGAACCAGAATCGATACTATGCGGGTAGGTTTCGGTTCTATTTTTTTGGAACCGACACTGTGCGATTCCGGTTCCGGTTCCTATATATAGAGGAACTAGAACCTGAAAAAAAGAACTCATAGCGAGTACCTGGCTTGGAACCTGCAACGAGTACCCTGTTTTGGAACTTGGGTTGAAATAAATATCTGTGAAGAATGGGGGGTCTATTGTAATTTTACATATAAAAAAATTAAAATAGAAAAAGTTAAATTTTTACAATAACCTAATTAAATACAATTATACTAATTACATATAAAGTACACCATATAAAAAACTTTAATATATTAATATTAAATTTTTTATTAATTAAGTGTATAATTGGAATTAAAACCAATTAAAAGTATTTTAATGTTATTAAAGGAATTATTTTTTAATAGAATAGTATATTTGATTGAATAATAATATAATATTTAGTTATTTACTTCAATTATCAAGTTCTAAGTATATTTGTAATAAATTAGTAATTAATTAATTATATAAAATAAATTGATAAACATTAATACATTACTAGTTAAGTGATTACTTAATTAATTATAACATTATGTTATAGTTAAATGATTACTTAATTAATTATAAAATTTCATTATAAACATTAGTACAATATTTAATTAAACGATTAAAATTTTAATTAATTATAATATTACATTAAATATTTATAGTATGATCACTTAATTCATTATAACATTACATTATAGTATGATCACATAATTAATTATAACATTACATAATGAAATAATTACTTAACTAATTATGACATTATATTATAAACATTAGTAATTTACTACATTAGTACAATACTTAATTAAATGATTAGAAATCTAATTAATTATAACATTACATTATAAATTTATAGTATAATTACTTAATTAATTATAACATTATGTTATAAACAAATGATTACTTAATTAATTATAACATTCCATTATAAACATTAATACAATACTTAATTAAACGATTAGAAATTTAATTAATTATAATATTATATTAAAGATTTATAGTATAATTACTTAATTCATTATAACATTACATTATATAATAGTCACATAATTAATTATAACATTACATAATGAAATGATTACTTAATTGATATTATATTATAAACATTAGTAATTTACTAAATTAGCATAATACCTAATTAAATGATTAGAAATTTAATTAATTATAGCATTACATTAGAAATTTATAGTATGGTTACTTAATTAAATGATTACTTAATTAATTATAACATTCTATTATAAACATTAGTACAATACTTAATTAAAGGATTAGAAAATTAATTAATTAAAACATTATATTATAATTAAATAATTACTTAATTAATAATAACATTACATTATATTATAATCACTTAATTAATTATAACATTACATAGTTAATTAATTACTTAATTAATTATAAATTTATAACATTATATTATAAACATTAGTAATTTACTACATTACTTGATTAAATGATTAAAATTTTAATTAATTATAACATTATATTATAGATTTATAGTATGATAATTATAATATTCTATTATAAACATTAGTACAATACTTAATTAAATGATTAGAAATTTAATTAATTATAATATTAAATTATAGATTTATAGTATGATTGTTTAATTAATTTAATTAATTGTTTGTGTTTTGGTTTTGATTAAAGAATTTTATGTGAATTGTGATGAATCGATTGAATTCAAGTGTTGTCTGAGATTAGAGGATTTATGAGTCACATTGGACACAAATGAATGAGTAATCAAAATTTGTTATGGGTGTATTTGTAAACTTTTAAGGTATTTTTGTCATTTTTTTAAACTAATAGGGGGATACTTATTTTTTATAGGGTACCCAGGAAAGAAACCTGAACCTGCATTTTAGGTTTCGGTTCCTTGAATTTAAGAACTGCACTATGCGGTTTCGGTTCCGATTCCTTTTTTTTTTTAACATGCACTGTGCGATTCTGATTCCAGTTCCCCCAAAAAACATAGGGTACTGGGAACCCCTCACCCCTAGATCTAACTAACAAAATAACTATTTACTGTCATAATTAAAAAATTTAATTAAAAAATTCAACCAAACGTAATGCTTAAATAAACCTGAATGTATCAGATTAAATTATATATTGTTTTTATGATAATTAAGTTATGTTTTATGTGATAAAAGTTTGTTTTCTATTTTGATTTAATTATGATATGTATTTTACATGTTTAGTCATTTTAATACACATAGACATGGATGCAAGTATAATAGTTATATGAGCAGTGGAAGGCCCAAGGTTTTTGCCCAGGGGGCCTACGTGGCTCCGCTATTATTTGTCAATCAACTAGTGAAAACTTTTAAAAAATCACAAACCTTGAGTAAAAGAAATAATACAATATCAAGAAGTTAAAAAGAAATAATGCAATAACACAATACTTTCCTAGTTGAATAAATTTATGAGAAGCAAAACCTTAAGTAAATTTGTTGAAAATAACATCTAATTCACAAAGAAATATAAAAAAAAAAAAAAATTTACGTTAAAAAACCTCTTCAATATGTAGTTAAACTTAAAAAAAAAAAAAAAAAAAAAAAATGGTTGCGATTCACATTAATCAATCTCATGAGAAGTAAAATAAATAGAGTCGGGATCACTAACTAATAATAATCTAATACTAATAGAAGAAAAGAAAATGAATAATAATAAAAGAACTTTTATGTATACATTATGTATATTTCCCTTTCCCTTCCATTGCTAACTGTGGGAAACTTTATGTAATCAATCGGATCATAGGATCATATGAATTTTTCCTTCAACACAATATACGTTGTCGAAAGGATCTTGAAAACCCACCAAAGCACGAAAGCCAAGATCTTTCAGAAAATGGATTCCCATTTGAAGAATGCATAACCGAATGGATAAGCATAAGCTTACACTAACCAGTCAATTAAGATCCAATTTGGGATTTTCCTTGAAAGGAAGGAATTAAATTGGAATAATATCATTCATATATACAGCCATTCTATAGTCATGTTTTGGTTAGCTATTATTAAATGTGTACCACATGGGATAGAGAAAGAGGAAACAAAAATAAAGGTTTCACACAGTATTTTTAATTGAAAAATCAATCCGATTTATTTCGTACCCTTCGCTCAATGAGAAAATGGATCAACTTCTTGGAATGAAATTAAAAAATGGACACAATCTTTTATATTCATTTAATTTGATTCTACTTCTTGCCATAACAAATATTAACCCAACTTTTTGACTGCAAAGTTTTTGACACCTGGAGGTTAGTGAATATATACGTCAACATCTTCAGATTTCAAAAACTAATCCCAACTTAAATAACCGAAATAATTTATCAAAAAGTGATGTTAAATATCCAAACTAATGAAATGAGCTATTTTTTATAAGAAAAACGCCGTCCTTACGAAGACCCATATAAAGAGGGCTACAAAGTAACATCATTCAGAAGAAAAAAATAAAGAAAAAACGAAAAAAAAAAGAGAGCGAAATCATGAAAATCAAGGGTGGAGATTATCTTTGTATGTCCCCTTTGTATATATCTTTGTAAAACCAGTATTGCTCTTTTTATAAACTTATATAGCAATTCTATATGTTTGACATATCATTTTTTTTCTAATTTGTTAAATTTATCTCTAATTTAAAATTATCTCATCACATTAAAACACAACAATTTGTATAAGTAAATTATATAAGAAGTTTGTATATATAGTATTTTTTTTTATGAAAGTAAAGAAAACATTAATCTTTCCCATTGAGATTTTATCAAATTAAAGTTATATTAATCTTTTTTTTTTCTGAAAAAAACAAATTAAATAGTAAACAAGTGTATTTGCTCTTAATACTAGATTGTCATACACAAAGTTTAATGAATGATTCAAATCGAATTATAACCTAATTATTTTTTTAATTATATCAAGTCATTGTCATTAATTAAAGGATAAATTTGTGAAATAGTGTAACATAAACATTCCAAATTTATTAAACCAGGAAAAGATAATAATAATTATTAAGTAGATTATTAATTTATAACTATATAAATTATTAATTTTTATATCTATTAAAAAAGAGTGTAAGTTATATCATAACATTTTTTATTAGTAGAGAGAATTGGTTAAGTAATTAATTAGGTAGAGGAACGAAAGACAGAAAGGTAAGTATATACGAAATAACATTGAGGCCGGGTCATAAAATAAAAAATCATAGACAAAAATGATTTATGTGATCTATTATATGAACTAAATTAAGGGAAAGAGAGAGGACATAAAGATTAAATTAATAACGACATGTAAAATCCCAAAAGATAAGGAAAGATTCTAGGGAAGACTTTTCTATAGAAATAATTGATTATATATATTTTTTTTTTTAAATTTGAGAATAGTTCGGGCCTAACCTTAAAGAGGCTGAGTCCACCCTTGTATACGAGGATACCCTTTTAGAAAGAAAATTAATCAAACTATTAAGATTTTTTACATTCATATTCAATTTTTTTAAAAGGCTATTTTTAAAATAAAATACCATCCTTAAGTAAAAAAAAAAAAACCCATAAAATATATGAACTATATTAAGACTTCATATAAATAAATAAATAAATAAAAAAGACTCGAGTAAAAATACTGTTTATTTTTTTTTTATATATATAAACTAGGAATAATTTTACACATCCAGATAAATCTGGAATGCATATAGCCATATACTGTATATTGTTTATATAAGGATATTTTTTTGATTGAAAATTAATGAAATACTAAATTAAAAATTAAAAACTCGTACATTCATATCAAGAGTTCAAGACTCATATATAAGTTAATAAATTAATGACATTACTGCAAAACAATAACACTAGGGACACCGAAAAACTTGTACCAAAATTCTATACTGGCCTAAGTGTAACGCGCGTCTGAATTTTTTTACAATTTTTTTCTAGTGAACGGTCATCCATTAAATTTGGACAGTCGTTCACTCACATGGACGCCCATCCATATTATATGGATGGGCGTCCATATACAAGAGACGGGCGTCCCCATTTAAAGGATGTTCATCCATAAATAAAATACAATAAAAAAATTTGTAAAATATTATGAACGGCCGTTCATAGGTTGTGGACGGCCGTCCCTTAATTTTGGACGGCCGTCTGCAAATACGGGACGCCCGTCCAAACGTAATTTGTTTTAAAAAATAAAATAAAAAAATTGAAAGTCCGTCCATAAATTGTGGATGGGCGTCTCTTAAGTTTGGAGGGGCGTCCATTCCTAATGGACGCCCGTCCATACTTTAAAAAAAAAAAAAAATTCTAAATACCTTTCTTCTTCGCTCTTCTTCTTCTTCTTCATTCACTGTGTTTTTTTCATATTTATCGCACCTTCTTCACTTGCCTCCATGGAAACTTTATTGCATAGTCGTTATTTTCAGGTAGTTTTTGATAAGAAACTATCCAAGATTACACAAATGGTCTTCCAATTTAATATCTAATGGGACTCACATAGAAGGCATCCTGCATGGGCCAGCCACCACGTAGTCTAAATATGTCCTTAGTGACTATATCCCTTCCAGCAGTAGCCAATACTTCATTGAAAACAATTTTTGAATTGGTGTTCTCTGCTAGAGAGGAAATCTGATTATAGTTAAGGATTTAAACAAAAATACAGTACACAACGAAGGCAACTCCACAATTGAATCAAGCTACAAGCAGAAATAAAAACACACACTTAAGCACCAATTATTCTAACTACAATATACATATAAAGATACAGCCCCAAGAGTTTCCAACCGTAAATGTTTCTCGGTCACATGAGCTGCAGCGGAGAGCAAAGATTGAGTAGTCCTGGTGACACAGATGTAATCAGCTTTACTAATAAATTTTTAACTCCCTCTCTCCCATATGCGTTCAGCAATTTAAAAGATTCAGTTCAGAAGTCAATCAAATATTTTTAAGAAAAACCTTGAAACATCAGTTTCACTCAGCTCAGCTCCCCTCTTTGTAACAAACTCAATGACAGCCCTTCCGCAGACTGCTTAATCCTATCGCATATAGCTGTGGTACAATTATGCAAGGTGCCTACAAGCTTCAAGAAATCACACAAGTAACTTGAAGCTGCCAGTGTCTTAAAAGAAATTGTAAAATATATCTACGAAATAAACCATACCTCGTCCTTTGTCAATAGAGTACAGGCAGAGGAAACAATTCTGTTGAAAACCTCTGATGGATCAATAGAAGCATTACAGGGTAAACCGCAGATATAAACAGACATGAATTATGCAGTAATAAGAAACTTACACTTCTCAAGATGGCTATAACATCCTTAAGGGAGGACAAAGCGCTGTAGGACAATTCTATATCCACACCAGAATTTGAACCAACAGGCCTTGGAAGTGAAAGAGAGATGCTAAAGAGTTGATCAAGAATCTACCAAAATAAAAATTGAGGGACAATAAATTTCTGAGTAAAATATTTGGAGAGCTACTAAACTTTATGTAAAAGACTTGCAAGTATTCAACCATAGGAGAAACTACCAACTGCCTATAAAATTCATACCTGAGCAGAAAGTTTTCTAACTTCAGAATTAGTGGAGAAGAAATCATAAGACACAGTGAAGGTGAAAGTCACCAGAAAAACCGACGTCAAGCCCGGCAAGATAATAGGAAGAAGAGAATGCCAATTGATCACCTTCGATCTTCCATATCTAGCTTTTTACTACAACCACAAGCTGCTTCTTTATAAGGGTAACGAAGAGTTCACTACAAGAAAACTGGCATTCTGCGTCTAACAAAATTAGACGCAGAAAGTCACATTTAGACGCTAAGCCATTTTTAGCGTCTAAATTCGGTTGTCGCCCCCTTAGTTGCAGTAGGCTGGTCGCAGATTCATAACGCGTCTATATTGTGGTTTAGACGCAAAAAGTTTTTTTTTTGGCGACTATCAAAATAGTTGGAAAATGTTGTTCAAAATAGTCCCCCCACTTAGACGCTAAAAGTTGAAGGGTAATTTGGTAAAATTGTATAGTGACTAATCAATTAGTTGCAAAATGTTAGTTTTAGTGTCTAATAATTTGTCGCGAATCCCACACAAATTAGACGCCAAAGGTGTAAGGGTAATTCCGTCAAAGGCTTGTGCAACTATTTTATTAGTCGACGAATGTATCTTTTTGTGACCAAACTTTAGTGGCTAATTGTAACTCTTTTAGATGCTGAATGTAGAATCCAAACGGTTTTCGCGACTATTATATTAGTGGCCGAAGGTATCTTTTGATGACTAAAATTTAGTTGTTAATTATAGTAATTTTAGATGCTGAATGTGGAATCCAATAGGTTTTCGCGACTATTTTATTAGTGGCCGAATATATCTTTTAATGACTAAAATTTAGTAGTTAATTATAGTCATTTTAGACGCTGAATGTGAAATCCAATAAGTTTTTGTGACTATTTTATTAGTGACCGAATGTATCTTTTAGTGACAAAAATTTAGTAGTTAATTGTTATCATTTTAGGACATGAATGTGAAATCCAATTAGTTTTTGTGACTATTTTATTAGTGGCCGAATGTATCTTTTAGTGACAAAAATTTAGTGGTTAATTGTTATCATTTTAGGACGAATGTGAAATCCAAAATGTTATCGCGACTATTTTTTTAGACGCGAATATGAATCAATTATACTAAATTACTTTTTGCTACTAAAACATTAGTTGCAGAATGTGTTTTTTTTTAGCATTTCATATTGACGTCCAACGGAATGCAATTATGCTAAATGACTTTTTGCTACTAAAAAATTAGTTGCAGAATGTGTTTTTTTTCAGCATTTCGTATTGACCTACATTATACATTCAACATGAACAAAATAATAGACACAATATAAAAATCTGATTACTAAATCAAAAATCATATTTTCATACATACATATATATATATATATATATATATATAGTACATGGATTTTTATGCATGATGAGCAATAAAAATCCAAAATGCACTATCACATGTGCATAACCCAAAAGAACAGCATGCACCCATATTTTCCTTTCTCTACCTATCTATCAGTGCATAACAAACAAAAAAATGCCCACCCATGTACATCATCAAACACATATATGCAAACAATCCTAAAAAGATGGTTCTACCCACATGTCAAAATATCTTTTGTCCATACAAAACAAAAAAAACCTTCAATACCGTTAGCATGTCAAGTGTCACCACTTCCGGTATTTGAAATAGCTGTAGCTGATGAGGACGAGTCATCATCACTTCGAGAAGGCAAGTGTTGTCGAGTTGGAGCTTTATCAGATTTCTCTAGTTCAAGGGCTATAGTTAGCTGCTTCATCATCTCTAACAGGATGAATTGTTGGTGTTCAAGGCTTTCTATTTTCTCTTTTTGCTGATCAAATAAGATTAACTGGTCTTCCAACTGTTTAATCTTATTTTCTTGTTGTTGCACAATGCACCTTAACTCAGCTTCTGCTGCAGTGGATTGATGCTCAATATGTGAAAATGCAAAATTCTTGTTAAATCCGGAAGCTTTACCCAGAACTTCCTCACATATCTCAGATTCTGTTTTTTCACTTTCCCCTGCTTGTGTTTCCTCTTGCAGCTCTATCATTTTTTCCTACCATCAATTGAATGCATAATCAATAAGTCAACCAACAAACTAAATAGCAACATAAAAGAATACAACAGCAGCAAAGAAAAAATAAGTCTGATGGAGTAGAGAAGCAAGTATCTCAAACATTATCAATCTAATACTAAAAGGAAATTTCTGACATAAAGTTTTTCTTATACACATATAAGCAACAGATTTACTTGTATATGTTTCAGCCGTGCACTTCTATGACATGCAAACATGGTAATTGTGTTGAACAAAAGTTTGGAATGGCTATTCTGAAAATTTGATTTGATGGATCTTGAGGAAAAACTTAACAAGATTCTATGGAATGTATAGATGGATTCTTTTTTACTAATTGGAGGTCAAAGTCTAATATATCAGTTCTACTAGGCATAATTGGAGTCCTACAAATGAAATTATATTGTTTATAAATAAAAGAGTACATGTGGTAAAAAATTGTTTAGGTGTCAAAAGGTGTTTTGTTTAATGTATTGTCAATTATGTTACCATCATACCAACAAAAAAATTATCAAATTGATGGATAATTGATGGTGTCAACAGTATTTATTTCATCTAATTGCTTTCCAATTCTCATTCAGTTCTCTATTACAAAATAAGTTAATGGATTCTTCATATCAAAAGTTCTGATTCAAAATGCATAGCCTAACAACACATTATAATTATAATACTGTAAATTCTATGTATGTACAACTGCCTACATGCAGCATTGAGATGAGAAACAAAGAGATTGATATCTCTGTATGGATCTAGGTTTTAGCTGTAGCATGTAAATTGAGAGACAACTTAATCAAATTAATGCTCTGTAAAGGATATTAGATTCTTTGGAGGCATCTCATTTTTATTGTTGCAGAATGATCTTAAAATTACTTCATAATTTTATCTTTTTAATTTTTTGCAGCTACTTCATAAAACTCCCCATGTATCTATGTTTCTCGGGATTGTAGTGAACTCAGAAAAATCATACTAAAAGTGGATACAAGTATTTTCCTACTAGCCATGATACAAGTTTTTCCTACTAGCCAACCACAACAAAGTTATAAACCATGATACAAGTTTTTCCTACTAGCCATGATACAAGTTTTTCCTACTAGCCAACCACAGCAAAGTTATAAAACATGATACAAGTTTTTCCTACTAGCCAACCACAGCAAAGTTATAAAAGTTTGGTAACACTCAGGAAAACTAAATGCCAATATCAAACAAATGCATAAGCAGCAACATAATTACAGGTGATCAAAAGATGACAGAGAAATGCAATGAGACTCAAATAAAAACAAATCCAGCATGGCAATATGGAACAGTTATGAAAAATGATCAACTTACATATAGCTCTCTTGCTTGTTCATTAATCCACCCTTTCTCCGCGCTCCAACGAGTGTCATGAAATAATTGTATAGGACCGACAGATTCCCCAACTTGTTGCGCCTTAACAATTCATATCGTCATTGACCATAAATTGAAATAAATTTAGTAAACAGGACAACAATGTTGTATATTTGTATAGGTGAATCATATTAAATACCTTCTCCTTTTTGTGCTGGATAAAGTTCTTGGAACCACCGCGGTGGTTACACCTCATCTTCGACCGGTTCTCAGAGTAAGTTTTTGACCGTGCCTAACACCACAAAATCATGAAATTAAAATACAATACATATATAACAGCATTAAAAGTCATGTTGACCTTACCTGAAACTTTTCACTCGAAAAAAGGTCACAAAGATATATCCAATCATTAGGATCTTTAATTTCTTCTGGTCTATTCTGTAATGCTTCCTCCTTAGTAGCATATGCTTTGAATTTCTTGTGTAGGGCACTCCGGAAGCTGTTGAATCTCTTACACAATTTGTGCTTCAGCCATTTCAGTACATGGGGCTCCGTGACATCAATGTCAAACTTGGTCTAAATTCATCAATAATGTACATGCATTAAACTTATATGGGTATTATATATTATTTTCGTAAGGAAGTATGACAATATGGATAATGATATTAAACTACATTACCGTGATCCGAGCAATCATTTGTTTTTCGACATCGTACGGAACTTTCTTCCAAGTAAGCACTCTTACGGGGGCATAGTTCCTTGCAACTATTCCTACCTCAGTACTCAACTTTGATGCATTTACTCCAGTAGGTACTCCATCTTCTTTCGAAAGTCTACATGCAACTTTGATCGCATTGTTTGTTTGTAGGAGTCTTTCACATCCAACTCCTCTAGTCTTCCCTCTCACGTTCTTCGCCACTATATTCTCTACAAAATCAAAATAATGCATCAAGATTAATACTATGTTATCATAAGGACGGTTTACATGTTGGTAAAGTAAAATGTATTCTTAAATTTTAAACAAACATTGTACTCGATATCTAAAATCCAAGTATATATTTCAGTATGCTTATATGGACCAATATCATAACTTTACCAGTGATTGTAGCAATTTTAGGTGTCGGTACAAGACTATGATTCTCTTGAACAACATTTGCACGTCTAGCTACGGTCCTTCTTCTACCAGGAGCCATCTTCGGAATCTGCAAACATCAACATAAGAGAAACTGTACCAGGTAAGATATATGTCAATTTATACAATTAATCTCACGACATTAGATCATTAACTATATTTACACATTCAGAAAAGAGTAAAGAGTACATATAATCATACAAGCATACCATCAGAAGTTGTTATCAGAATCACTCATTAAATCATATTCATTATCGTACAATAATCAATCAACGTATCATCTTCTTCTTCAACATCGGCATTGGCATCATCTCCCACCACTTCACTCCAACATGTGTAATTGTTGCATCAACCAAGTCGGGATCAATATCCCTGTCTAATGAAATGTCCCCCTGTTAAACTCATCTTCCCTGAACAGGAACAATATCCTCCTCTTCTTCATTTGTGTTATCCATCTCTGGTACATCCCATAGGTTTCTATGTTGAGCTTTTGAACCACTTTCCAATTAGTCCCGAGTTTGTAATCATCAACATAGAATACTTGTTGAGCTTGAATGGCAAGTATAAAAGGCTCATTTTCATACCACAATTTCCCAACATTAATACAAGTGAGATGATAATCTTTTTGTATCCTTTTTTTTTGCATCAGTGTCAAACCAATTACACTTGAATAACATAACCCGAAACCCATTAACATAATTTAGCTCTAACACACCACTTAATTCACCATAAAAATCAATTGGATCACCATCATGCTCCCCTGGCACCATCACTCCACAATTTTGTGTAACTCGACAATGTGATTGATCATTGTTATGGAAACGCACTCCATTGACAATACAATTGTTATAACATTTAACACGAAAATCGGGACCACAAGATAAGTACAGTTCCTTAGTTGTATCATTGCACTGTCAACATGCAAGGTGTTCATCTACACAAAAACATCAATTCCAAATCATTAAGCATAACCTAAAACATATTAAACCTTGTTTTGTATGTTTTATAAACGATTAAGGCATACTTACACGATCTACAAACCATTTAGGAAATAACCGTTCTTGTGTTTTGAATATGTTATCACAATTTAGGGCCTCCAACTCTTTTAAGTGTTCTCTGTTTGTTACATAAAGAAAAGAGACAATTATGGTTATAATGCTCAAGTTATATACAGTTTAAAACATTTGTTTGTCAACAGGTTTCAACTAAACTTAAAAAGGGACTCACTCCAGAAAATGTTGCAGTTCTTCACAATTGTTCAAGACGTACCAATGAGCCTTTTGTAATTCATCTGGTGGAAGTTCGATTAACTTCCTTGAACCCCATGGATGAGCCTTTTGATAGAAAACTGATAATACTCCTTCTGGTTGTCCATGCAAACTGTCATCATTTCTCTCTACTCGATTAAATCTAGTTTCAATTCCCCACAGATACATTGAACAAAATGTTAGTGCTTCATTCACCAAATAACCCTCCGCAATAGAGCCCTCCAGTCTAGCTTTGTTTCTAACATATTTTTTCAATTTTCCCAAAAACCTTTCAATTGGACCACCCAATTTAGCTTCCAATGGAAGGTGTATAGCCAAATGAACCATAATATCAAAAAATGCAGGAGGGAAAACCATTTCAAGCTTACAAAGAATTAGGACTATATCTTGTTCCAATCTATTTAGATCATTTACGAACAACGTCCTAGCACATAGTTGTTGGAAAAAGTAGGACAACTCAACAAGTGCAGTACAAACGTCTTGATGCAAAAATGGACGTATTCCAACGGGCAGCAGTTGTTGTAGCAGGACATGACAATCATGACTCTTTAACCCATGAACCTTGCCGTCTTTCACATTGACACATCGGGAGATATTACTTGCATAACCATCTGGAAACTTCACTGATTTCAGGAACTGGCAAAATTGTCTTCTCTCATCTAATGTAAGAGTATAACATGCTTGTGGTTTCAAATATCTATCACCATCAGGTTGCAAATGTAACTCTGCGCGTATGTTCATATCAGCCAAATCCAGTCTAGCTTTATCAGTATCTTTTGATTTCCCCCATGTTCAATAATGTACCAATGATGTTGTCACATGTGTTTTTTTCAATGTGCATCACATCAAGGTTATGTCTGATTTTAAGTTTACACCAGTATTCCAACTCAAAGAATATACTTTTCTTTGTCCAATTTGATGCACCAAGACTCTGTTTCCTTTTTCTACCTCTGTCAACTGATAATAAATTTTTCCCGAAATGCACATCATTCACATGAGATTGTTGTTCATGAATTTCATCCCTGAATATAGTTTTGGCGGAGATCTAATTTCTCTTTTCCCATCGAATTGCTTGCTTCGCCTCCACCGATGATCTGGAGACAAGAATCGCCGATGTCCCATGTAGCATATTTTACTTCGCAACAATTGGGATGAAGTATTCTCATTACATACAGGACAAGCCTTATAGCCTTTGGTTCTCCATCCAGACAAATTGCCTAAGGCGGGAAAATCATTAATTGACCACATCACAGCGGCGTGTAAACGAAAATGTTCTCCCCGAGCTGTATCATAAGTCTCTACACCATCAACCCATAACTCTTTTAATTCTTCAATCAATGGACGCAAATACACATCAATATCTCTTCCAGGTGCTTTAGGCCCTAGAATGAGCAATGACATCATACAGTAAGGGTCTTTCATACACTTCCATGGAGGCAAATTGTACAGGACAAGTACCACTGGCCATATGCTATAAGATAGACTCATGTTCCCAAAAGGATTAAAACCATCAGTTGCAATACCCATCCGGACATTTCGGGCATCTTGTGCAAATGAAGGGTATATCTTGTCAAATTCTTTCCAAGATTCAGAATCAGCAGGATGCCTCAACATATCTTCTGTATTTAATCGTTTTTCCTTATGCCATACCATATCTTCAGCTGTGTGCCTTGACATGAAGAGTCGTTGGAGTCTAGGTTTCAGTGGGAAGTAACGCAAAACCTTATGTGCAATTTTTTTGCCCTTTCCATCATTAATCTTATATCTAGGTTCATCACATACAGGACATTTATCAGCATTCGCATGCTCCTTCCAAAATAATGCACAATCAAACCTACATGCATGTATTGATTCATAGCCTAAGCCTAATTGTTGCATAATTTTTCTAGCTTCGTAGTAGGATTCGGGAGATTGGATCCTTTAGGCAACACACTTTTTATCAATCGTATTATCAAGTCACATGATTTATCACCATGTGAGTAATGACTTTTATATGCAACAATTTAACTATGAACTCTAGGATTGACATGTTGGTGCACCCTGGATACAATTCTTGTTGAGCATATGCAAACATGTCATCAAATTTCTCATAGTCTACTCCCTAAAATTATGGGTTGTACTACCACCTACATTTGATGAATCCCCATCCATATGCATGTTTACTGGACCACGAGCATCATTAAGCATGTCCATGATGTCATCATCATCTTCATATTCATTGTCGACTTCGTCGCCAGACACGACATCAAATATGGTTCCAACATTCAAGTGTTCCCCGTGAAAAGTCCATACATCATAACTTCTTGAAAACCCATGTCTATACAAATGTAGCTGAATGGTGTATATATCATGTGATCTTGTATTCAAACAAGATCTACATGGGCAACGGGTCTTACCCTCAGTATCCAAATGTTGTTTTGCAATGTCTATGAAAGAGTCAATTCCTTGAATATATTCATCGCACAACCTATTAAACAACCAAATCCATCTTCTATCCATTGTGACCTTCTAGGTTCGCAAACAAAACATAAATTCAGTATCATAAATATGTTCTATCACAAAGACAATACTCAACCCAAATAAACCACATTCATCCATACAAAGAATATAGTACTAGTGATAATGTAAATGGGTATAAACGATCAATAAATTAATTAAATATCAATTTACGTAACTTATACCTTTTTGTTATGGTTGTAGTAGCAGTGGTGAGCGAAGTCTTCTTAGCCTCGGTCTTCAAGTCAACTTTAAGATCCTCAAATATCTTTTACAACAAAATAATTAGGTTATAATTTTATAATTTATCAAGAATATGTCATTTTCCTTATATGAAAAGAAATACTACACTAAAAATTAAATGAATCAGCAAGCAATGGCTAAAATTAAATTCAAAGGTAGCCTCAAAACAAGCAACAAAGTAATGAAATGCCCAATGATAGTTGTATCAAAGTGATGTAGCTGTCATTGATAAGACTTAAATTGGCATGAGATGCAATCATGAACTGCATGTTGTTTTGGCTTAGAAAAACCACAGCTATGAATAAGAAGGCAACAAACAGGGCAATAAATGAATGAAAATTGCTTTTGATTGATCCCCATGTTCCTGCTACCTAGTTTTAAAGTCCTTTAAAGTGCTTAGTTCCTGAATTTATCACCCATATCCAAATGATTGACAAACTAACTGAAGTTGTTTGTAGCAAGCACCTTTGCCCAATCAGCATAAATGTAGCATTCAAACTAACAATACTTTAACTCACACCTTCCCAAATACTACCTCAAGAAGCACTATTGGTAAAGCATACATGAAATTTAAAAATATTAAAGAAACAAAAGAAATCTGGAAATCACATTTCTTGCCCTGAAATCTTAATAGATATAACCCCTTATAAATGCAATAAATAAATGCAAAGGGTTGTGAAGTGCGAATTGCAAGTGCGAGGTGTTAAGTTGTTAATTGATTGTAGTTCTTGTAGAAATGCAGTTTGTGAGGTGCAATTTTTTTTTTTTTTTTTTTGTTAATTGAATGTAGTTTTTTTTCTGCAATTTGTGCAGTGTGTGAAGCTGTTAATTGACTTCAATTTTTTTGTAGAAATGCAGTTTGTGCAATGTGTGAAGCTAATTTGTGCAGTGTGTGGAGCAGTTGATTGACTGCAGTTTTTGTGAAACATTTTGATGCAATTTTCTGTGAAGAAATGCAGTTTGTGCAGTGTGTGGAGCAGTCGATTGACTGCAGTTTTTGTGAAGAAATGCAGTTTTGTGAATTGTGTGAAGTTGATTTGTGCAGTGTGTGGAGCAGTTGATTGACTGCAATTTTTGTGAAACATGTTGTTGCAGTTTTCTGTGAAGAAATGCAGTTTGTGCAGTGTGTGGGATGATCAATTATGCGCTTTTTGTGAAGAAATGCGCTTTTGTGAATTGTGTGATTTGTGCGGTGTGGAGCGATTGATTATTGCAGTTTTTGTGAAACATGTTGTTGCAGTTTTTTGTGAAGAAATGCAGTAAAATTATCAGCATCAACAAAAACCATAAACTAATTTTACTGCTATTAAACAGAAATAAGAATGGCAATTGATCATATCATAAGTCCAAGGCCGCGGCATTAAAAAAATAAAAAGTCACAATCTTTAACTTTGATACGATATTTGCATCAAACCTTCCAAGTGTTTCTACATCTCATTTTAAGATATTAGACCAAACCTAAACATATTCAGGTCCTTAACAAATTAGGCTGTGATTAACATGCACCACAAACATGAATTAAAAAAGAAAAAAAAACTATTATTATATACTTTCCTTTTAGGTAGGATTTGACTCCATTTTACTTGCCCCCGCAAGATATTGGCATCGCCAACTTCAAACTTGTGCGTCCTATTGGCAAAGGATCTAGTCCACCAATTGATAGGGATTTATTTATCTATGATTCATCGAATTTAATGGAAATCTCTATACAGTCATAAAGTAGATTGAACAGAATTATATTTCATATGCATCACCAATCACAATATATGAAGAAGTTTCCAAATCTTCATAAATAAACATTGCAAACACATAAGAAATTGATATTTGCCTTGCGCAGATTAAAATGAAAACATAGGACTAGCTTACAGTTGAACATGTCTATCTATAAAGGGGGAGAGTGACCGAGAGTGCTCACAGTTAGGAATTACGCAAGGAAGAAACTTGTACTGATTAGTGTCATCTGAAGTGGTCTGCATCCACCCAGGATCACAAACACATTCATAAAAGAAAGTGTTATTCATAGAAGGTTGGCAATCTCGCCGTCCACATTCCACTTCTTTGCACACACTATCTGCACCCAAAATCAAAACAAACACACAAGAACGACATCAGTCTTCAAAATCAAGATTGACCCAGTTGCTAAAAAGTAGTAATTTAATCCTTCAACTTCTTATCAAAAATAACAATATTGCAGTAGCAATTAAACGCACCAATACTTCAACTTCTATCATCACACCACAAGACTTCAATCTTCTTATCAAACACACAAACAACTCTAAGTGAACAAAGAAAGGACGCGTATAATAAACGAAAATCAATGCAATGTCAATAAACGAAAATACATCAGCTTCTAAAAATTTGAAATCAGATTCAATATTACCATGTGAGAGAACTAAAGAATCAAAAATTGTACTTACAGGAGGTTAGGGGACGCCTCGTATTGGATGAATGAAGGAAGCCAAGAAGATCAATTGAAAGATGTAGATGCGTGGAGAAGAGATGAAGTCGAGTTACGCGTTCGATAAATTCGGCCAACAGAGATTAAGATGAAAAAGCGTTAGATCGAAGAGATGAAGATGCGTGGGGAGTTCGAGAAGTCAGGTTCTGTAGTTGGGAAATTCAGGCAACAGCGACGGCAAACATGCATTCAGAAGAGATATGAAATTTGGGTTGTGCCTTTGGGAAATTTGGGGAAAAAGCTAGGGCAAACATGCGTGGAGAAGAGATGAAATTGACAAAAATGCTTGCTTTATATAGGTTAGGGTATTCTCAGAAATAACTTAAAAAACCTAAGGGTTCTAATTAGTTATTTAATTTTGAAATATAATTCTATTATGCAAATAAGTCAATTTGTAACTAAAAATTTAGTCAGTAAAGAATTAATGTTAGTTGCCTATAATTTAGGTCTGGCGGGAACAAATAATTTGGAGGGAATATGCATTTTTTTAAGTTAAATTAGCAACTAAATCAAATTTAGTTGTTGTATATACTTTGGGGCTCTTGTAATTACTGTTCAAATATGGGATATTTTGGTAATTTCACCTTTTTACAACTAATCATAATAGTTACTAATAAATTCCTAATTATTCGCAACTAATTTAGCTACTAAAGGGTAGTTACAAAAAAGTGTTTTTTTGTAACAAAAAATGTAGATGCAAAATATAATATTTTAGATGCAAATTATCAAATTTTGGAGGGAAAAATCATCCAAAAAAAATTGCAACTAAATTTATTAGTCACTAAAGCAATCGGTTCTGTGACTAACAAAATAGTCGCAAAAAAATAACTTTAGATGCCAAATGTTGGAACATGTGGGCCCTAAAATGTTAATCCTCTTTGCTCGACTAATGTCAATTTAGTTGGTAAATGTAGCCTTTTTGCAACTAATTCTGGTTAGTTGCTAAAAAATTGGTTGCAAAATGTCATTTTTCTTGTAGTGGTTCGACGCCATGGTTGAGAAACTCAAGGACGGGTTGAAGGTTGTTCTGGAAGAGTTTCATCAGCTGGCTGGGAAACTTAGGAAAGATGAAGAGGGAGTTTTTAGAGTGGAGTATGACGATGCAATGGAGGGCGTTGAACCGAGTGAAGCGTGGGTGAAGAGATCAGAGTGAAAATGTCAAGAAAATTCCAGTTTCTTGAGTTTTAAATTTGCTGTTTACACAAGGGACGGCCGTCCCTTAAGTGTGGACTGCCGTCCATACATAATGGACGCCCGTCTAAATCCAAATTTTTTATTTTATTTTTTAAAACAAATTAAGTTTGGACGGGCGTCCCGTATTTACAGACGCCCATCCAAAATTAAGGGACAGTCGTCCACAACCTATGAACGGTCGTCCATAATGTTTTACAAATTTTTTTATTGTATTTTATTTATGGACGGGCGTCCCCGTCCCTTGTATATGGACGACAGGCGTCCATGTGAGTGAACGGTCGTTCAAATTTAATGGACAGTCGTTCACTAGAAAAAAATTATAAAAAATTCAGACGTATATTACACGTAGACCGATATAAAATTTCAGTGTAAGTTTTTCGGTGTTCCTAGTGTTATTGTACTGCAAAAACATCTCTGGATGCAGACCCTGCGCAAGGAGACAAATTTCCGGGACGCCTTTTCTTGACGCTAGCGTATCATCATTGGGGCCAATGTACGTTGACATTGGTGAACACATCGGTGCAAAGGGACTCTTCACCGAAACGCAAAGGTGTCAGTGTCACCTTAGATCAATGGACATGAGAAGGAGTACTTGCATGCATGCAAGATCGATTGTAATATTCAATTGGGCTTGTAATTATTTCTTTATCTTCGGTTTGTACATTAACATTTGGCAAGACTTGTATATATAATTAATTTTCAGGGAAGGAATTGATGTTCTTGCCTCCGATTTTGCAAACATTTTAAAGGTAAGGCTTTTATAATTGCCATTATTTTTCTTTCTCCATTAACATTTTCAATTACTTCTTCATAATCATTGGTGTCTATCTCCTTAAGGAATGAGCAATTTAATTCGTTACAACATTTAATCTTGCTGTCTACAGCTTTAATAAGAGATTGAATAAATTAATAATCGGGAATCGTTTATGAGATAAAAGCTTGTTGCTCTTGATTTATATTTTTGGTTTAATTTCTGGCATTGCCTTATAAATTTCCAATAACGCTTTAGAGTTGGCGTCTGTTTTTATGTTTCCATTGTCAATTTTCACTTTCACATATTGGTTTAAATATTGTGAAATGGAATTATTAGTAATTACTTTTTTCACGATCTCAGCCTATCTGGTTATTGGCCCAAATAATTTATTTAAAATTATCAACACTTTTGAAATTATTTTTAGTTATTTGATTATATATTGTTGATACAGAAATCTGTACCAACCAGAAATTTGATCAACCCTGGTGGGAACATAATAGATGTGCGCGTGATTACGGGTAATCAGCGATAGACAAATATTGAGTACAATAAAATAAATGACAATGAGAGTTTTTAAAGTGGTTTGGCGAGGTAAACTCTTAAGCTTACTTCCACTGTTTTTTGTATTTGCTGTGAAAGCTTATAATGAGAATTCTGTGTGAAAGTCGTAACCCCTTTTTCATCATTCGAGGGGGTTTATATACTAGGTTTGTACAAAGGAAAGAGCGAAAATAAAGGAGTTACAATTGATCTGAACTGCAACTCCGATATTCTCACAATTAGGCACTGTGATTGTGTAGATATTAATGTTGATTTAGTCATTCCCGCAATATCTGGGATTTGAAGTTATCTGGAAATTGATTGAATGATCATTCGGGTTGTTTACGACTAGCTTATGCTGGGTCGAGCTATATGTTGATGAGCTTATGCTGGGCCAGACAACTGGTAGAGTCTGACTGATCCGAGGTCGAGTTACATCCTCGCAATAGCCCGAGCTTGGTGGAAAAATCACACACAACATCGGCCCTCTAGTGTTCGATGCTCGTTTCGAGCTTCGAAGACTATTACTCGATTTGATACCAAGCTTCACATCACCAACAGGTCTTCGGATACAGGTTCGATTGAGCCCCCGGACCTCATGTCCGGTCGACATGCTTCACACTTGTTTACTTCCCGCGATACCTGCCAAACTCAGAACATGAAACATTAGGGCAAATACATAATTTCCAAGCGGTCATGTCGCATTAAATACAACAGCCTTTGTCAGTCACGTTTCATCGCACGTGGGCGACTACAGTTGTCCACACGCGAAGTCGGGGCGACGGTTGTCAGTGTAATAGTCTGACGGTTTGTCGCCCTTCGCAGATAGATGACGCATGGCCACGTCTAAGGGCCGAGATTGCTCGACGAATGAAGGGTCGAGATTCACTGTAGATCGACGGCTACGATTAAACCTCGCTCTTTCGTCTTCCATGCAAACCACTATAAAAGGTGGCGAAGTCGTCATAATGCTCATTCAATCCATGAAAGTTCTTTGACGTCTTTGTCCACTTTGCTGCTGTTTTGTCATCGTCACGATGCTTTTTCCGATGAGTTTTTGCACTTCTTTCATTCCGGTAAGGTTCTTTTCTCCTTCTTTATTCGTTTTTCTAATTTTTTCGTTAAAGGGTAGCTATTGTCGTGGCCACATTAGATGTTCTAAGGTTTTAGTAGGATTTTTTAATACGTCTCCGACGATCCTAGGTTTAAGGAGGGTTTAACCGATCTTGCATGCATGCATGCAAGTACTCCTTCTCATTTCATATGCCTTAATAAATAAAATATCTGATAGAGTTAATGAAGATGTAATTAAGTATTTCGACAACTGATTAGTTATTAGATAGAAATATTCAATTGCCTTCGGCATAGACTTATATATATATATAAAATTCTTGCGGACTAAAAGATTTTCACACAAAACACAAAATCAAAGCTTGTAATTATTTCTTTATCTTCGGTTTGTACATTAAAAACTTCAAAATATCTGCATTTGAAGATTGTTTTTCATTCCAAAAAAATAATTTTAAAAAATCCAAAAGATGGCACCAAAAACAATTAATTTTCAGGGAAGGAATTGATGTTCTTGCCTCCGATTTGGCTAACATTTTAAAGGTGAGGCTTTTATAATTGCCATTATTTTTCCGGGTTTTTCTTTCTCCATTAACACTATCAATTACTTCTTCATAATCATTGGTGTCTATCTTCTTAAGGAATGAGCAATTTAATTCGTTACAACATTTAATCTTGTTGTCTACAGCTTTAATAAGAGATTGAATAATTAATAATTTGGAATCGTTTATAAGATAAAAGCTTGTTGCTCTTGATTTGTATTTTTAGTTAATTTCTGGCATCGCCTTTTAAATTTCCAATAACGCTCTAGAGTTGGCGTCTGTTTTTATGTTTCCATTGTCAATTTTCACTTTCACATATTGGTTTAAATATTGTGAAATGGAATTATTAGTAATTACGTAGTTACAATTTTTTTTTTTTTTTTTGGCGATCTCAGCCTGTTTGGTTATTGGCCCAAAGAATTTATTTAAAATTATAAACACTTTTGAAATTATTTTTAGTTATTTGATTATATACCAAAAGTGTTTTATATGATTTTAAATAAGTTATTTTATGTCTACTAGAAGAAGTTAATTTGAACTTATTCCATAAAATATTTTTTTAGCTTATTTAAAGTTTTGAAAATTCAAAAATACCCTTAATTTATTTTATAAATTTGACTTGTTTTTCTATAATCAATTAATATTTTTTAATAATAAATTATGATGTTAATTACAATCATTTGTGGTGGTTATATGTTTATGTAAATTAATTAATATTAAAATATATTAAAGAAGTATAATACATAGATTAATTTTGAGATATTTCATAAATTTATTTATCAAATTAATTTCTATAACCTTTTTGTAATTAAGATTTGACAACTTATTCAAAAATTTTCATATCGCAAATTCATCTTCAATAAGATCGCATGTAAAATATTGTAAAAATAAGTTTACATTTGTTTTTCAATAAGATCGCATATAAAATGTTTATTATCACTTTTTTAATCTATATCTACGTGTGTTAAGAAACCTCTTTTTAAGGGTCAAATTGAAATTTAACCTCATTTTAATTGGTTTAATAGATAATACCTTTCATCTCATATCTTTCCACTTTTGCCCTCTTCACTCTACCAATTAGGAAAATGTCACTCTAGTGTTCAAATCCTAGAGTCTAGTATTAGAATAAAAAAAAAAAAAAAAAAAATTCATTTATTACTTTTAGAAAATTGAAATAACTCTCATATACATTTCCTATTCTTTTTTAAAATAATATATTTTATTTCTTAATTTTGTTAACAAAATATAATTATTTAATTTATTTGTTAGCTTAGTGAATTTTGATATTTAATTTCTAACACTAATTTAGTGGAAAAAAAAAAAAAAAAAAATTAATGACTCTAGTGCTAGAGTAACGTGGACTTGAGTACTAGAGTTGTTAGAGTGAAGACTACAAAGTTGTGGAGGGATAAAAATAGATAAAATGACTTATCTACGAGACCAATTAAATAAATATTATACCCTTAATAAATAAATTACAAAAAAAACATGGTAAATAACCAAAACCCCTTATAATGTAAAATATATAATAAACTTAGGGGTTAACATGTAATTTTTTAAAATCATTATAAATTTATAACCATTCATTTATATTTATTTACTAATTAATTAAAATTTTTTAAATCACCTTGATAAAGACAAAAACCCCTTTACATAATTATATATTATCAAATATAAAAAATAAAAAAAATAAAAAATAAAAAAAAAATTAGAGAACTAAATAGATATTTATCATGCCTGCATAGGATGGTCATTTACAAGTCAAGTCTGGGCTTGGGATTGGGACTGATCGAGCCCTCACAAATTTGATAGGCCCAAGATCTGTCCTAACCAATATGGGCCTGATCCCTCAGGACCCGAGCCTAGGACCAATTGAGTCATTTCGCCATCTCTATTTCCAAGTAATAATATGCCTAACATATATACGGTAAAACCTCTCTATAGTGATACTCTATATAGAAATAAATTTTATATAGTCATAAAAAATTCTAGTCTCAATTTAGGATAATTAAAAATAAGAATAAACTCTACATTGTAATAAGTTATAATTTTTCTAATTTCCGTCTTAAGGAAAGTTGTCTCTACATAGTAGTAATTATCTGTATATTACAAAAAAAAAAAAAAATATGTTATATAAAATTAAATGTTTAAACTGAAATAAAATATTTATTTAAAATTGTTTGGGACAATGATTTATGTTTTAGAGTTGTTATCACATCTTTTACCTTACGAGTACGTAATAGCTTTTTAGTTTCTCAAGCATATTTAGAGTTTCATGGCACAAGACTTTTTGTATTTTCGTACATTATCCTTAGGATTATTTCCTTTATCTTCTTGTCTAATTGCAATAATGATTTCTCATTTGGTTAAAGTATACATGATTAGGTTGCTCATTTGCATAATCGAAGAAGACATTAATATCCATTCGATTAGTGTAGTGAATTTGTCGAATCTGATCACTCAATTCTATAGTGACTCTTTTATTCTCCTGATCTACTTTATTTGTAACTTACAATTCATTGACATTAGTAGTCCTTATTTTGCAGCGCTTAAAATCATTAACAATTGTATATGGCTTCCCATCAATTGACCATGCATCAACTGTATTTACAGTTCTACCAATAACACTTATTTTTACTGGTTCTAAGAAACGATCTTTTATCCGTTTCAAAAGTAGGCAATTGAAACTCTGTATTAAAATTCTAATATTACAAAAATATGAATTGAAATCATAATACTGTACTACTAAAACATGAATTATAAAATAAGAAATCAAAACTATAATTTTTGTAACTACACCCCTATTAAGTTATAAATTTTTTATAGTAATAAAATTAGTTAGTCTTAATATTAGGACTATAAAGAGGTTTTAATATATATATATATATATATAAGCTACTCAACAATAAAAAAAACGTATTTATGTCTTACTTAATGAGAAGGGATGATGCATATCATCATCTCCTAATTTTAATTTTACCTTAATAATCCTATGATTAGCTGATAAGCATGAAGACAAAATGACAAGTGAATCACGTTGAGTATTTACAAATAATCTAAATTTATATATACAGTATAAACAAATTAAGTGAATAACTTTTTTAATAAATTTGAAGAATTTCCACATATACCCTTAGATTCCTGTAGGCTATCTGACAACGGGGTATAAATATAAATTAACACAAAAATGCATGCAAAGAAGTGGTGACGTGGCAGGGGACCACATTTTCATTCCTTTTCATTAACTCCCATAAACTCCATTATTAAATTTCCTCTCAAATCATCCTTATCCGCTTCCAATTACACTCTTTCTTCTTCGTATTATCATTGCCCCTACTCCTATCTTTCCGGACACTTTTATTTAGAAAATATTAAAGAAATGTACATATACATATATATTTCGTGTTAAAATTTTTATTATCCGTTATTAATAAAATATGGTAATGTTACTGGCCGGTATGGTACGGATACAGACAACTGTATTGCATTATTATAACCATCTCCCTCGCCTTCTGTATATAACTCGTTCGTTCCCAAATCGCTCTCACTTAACAGTCTCAGCACTCGCTCTCTCTGCACTCAGAACCTAAAAAAATTTCCTCTAAATCACTAAAAAAATTCATCAAATTTGGCGGCGACACAGCCAAAGTTGCTTGCGTAAAGATTCGATCCCTTTTAATCCCCCAAATTTCTTCAATTTTCTCCACTTCATTCCGAATCCTAGGGTTTATCTTCCCTTTCATAGATCTCACTTCATTTTGTCCGTAATTCGACTGCTCAGCGATGAATGTCAGGTCTTTGATTGCTGAGTTCGAGTGAGAATTTTTGTTATTGTTGTGTGATAATGGCTGCCTTGCAGAGACTAGGGCAACCCAGTGGCGGTAACTATGGGGCTTCTTGTAATGGAGCTGACGTCGCGGTGCCGGATCAGTTTCCTGCTGGTTTGCGGGTTCTTGTTGTGGATGATGACCATGCTTGTTTGAAAATTGTTGAGCAGATGCTTCGCCGGTGTCTCTATCAGGGTTAGTTTTTGTTTGGCTGAGGAAGAAATTGTATTCTTGAATTAATGGGGAAACTTAAATTGTTTTTAGTTACGTTGGATGTCCTTACGTGGTCTTAGTTGGGACATAATTGCTGTTTATTTAGTATTTTCAGTTGCTTGAAATAGTGTGCTTATGTGAAAAAAAAAATAAGTGTTTGAAATTGAGTGGTCAAGTGTGAATTAATTTGGGAAATTTTTTTATTGTTTGATTGGTTTAATTGGCTTGTTGTCATCTGTTTAATTAAGCAGTTATGGTACTTTTTATAAAGTTGAATAGGGAGAGTTCTTTCTCTTCGTTTATTTGTTTATCTATTTTCTTGGGCATGAGATTAAAAATTATAGGTGCTATTTGGTGTCGAATTTTCTTTTATGTTAGTTTGAGTGGGCTGACCTTATTCACGTGGGCAAGTTTGGATTTTCATAATTGCCTAGCAATTTGGTGGATTTGTTTCAAGTTTAATTTCAAGCAATCACTTAAACAATAATGGGAAGATTGTACATATACGTCAATATAAGAAGGTTTTTAGTATGCTGTATGGCTGCTGACTCTGAAAAGACTTTGGATTTTCTTTTGGTTACCAGGATAGTTTGAGATCTCTGTGTGACTGTGTGTAAAAATATCAACTATCATACATTATTGGTTCTGCATTATTTCCCATGTTCAGAATTTATGAGAAATATTTGTGGGATATTTTATTGTTGAATATGGCATAATTTTTGCAATGTTAGCTTTTGGTCAATTTATTCAATGTTCTTGTTGGATTGGTTGCAGTTACAACATGCTCCCAGGCAACTGTTGCCTTGAACACTTTAAGGCAGAGTAAAGGCTGTTTTGATGTAGTGCTAAGCGATGTTCACATGCCTGATATGGATGGCTATAAACTCCTTGAACATGTTGGACTTGAAATGGATCTTCCTGTTATCAGTAAGTATTATTTTCGTTGCTTTGTAATAGAATCTTTATTTTGCTTCTTAAATTGACATTATAGTTAATGTTGCTTCAGTGATGTCTGCTGATGGAAGATACTCTTCTGTTTTGAGGGGAATCAGACATGGGGCTTGTGATTACTTGATTAAGCCTATACGTGAGGAAGAGCTTAAAAATTTATGGCAGCATGTTGTCCGGAAAAAGTGGAATGAAAATAAAGACATTGAACATTCAGGAGGCAGCTTTGATGAGAATGATCGCCAAAAAAGAGCAAGTGATGAAGTTGAATACGCTTCTTCTGTGGATGAAGGAACTGAAGGAACATTGAAAGTTCAGAAGAAGAGAAGCATTGGTAAAGAAGAAGATGACGGTGAACTTGAAAACGATGATCCCTCCACAGCAAAGAAACCTCGTGTAGTGTGGTCAGTGGAACTACATCAGCAGTTTGTTGGTGCAGTAAATCAGCTTGGGATTGATAGTACGATACTGAAATCTTTTTATAGGTTTTCCTTTCAATTGATGCATTATATGTTTGGTCAAATAGGGAAGATGCTATACATTTCTTGTTCATCTCTGCAATAATTTTTGAATGTTCCTTGCTTCTATACCATTGCTGATTAAAAACATTGTCTGCTATGACAGAGGCTGTACCAAAGAGAATTCTTGAATTGATGAATGTACCTGGCTTAACTAGAGAAAATGTTGCAAGCCATTTGCAGGTTTGATTCTTACATTCAAATCAAATTTTAACCATTGCATATCTTATTCTTTTATTTTAATCTCTCTTTTATCCTCATTAAAGAAGATGAATGGTATATTATTGTAGTACATAAATTGAAAGGAAGAGGAGATGCTTTTTCTTCAGTAGAAGCTTAAAATAAATCGATTAACTGAAGAAGCAAGGCATTCAGTTTTAAAGGAAAATGGAGAGTTGTAAAGAAGGATCATTGCTACCAATTTTGTGAAAACTGATATTGCCTTAAATTAATTTATTTTAGCAAAAAACTACTGTCATGTTTTTTTTGTGACATTTCTCTCTTTTTGGAGCTTAAATGTTATTAGCTTGATCATCATGTTAATTACGACTTTAGCATACCCCAGGTGACAAGGAATCTAGAATTAAGTTCTAGTAGTAATTTTAGGAAGTTATTTGCTTTGAGAATTAAATATTTCGTAACTTGTGTTGGCTGGATTGTTTTTGTCCAAAGTTGAGCTTCTTATTTGGGTAGAAGTAGAATTCTTACCACGACTCTACCACCCAGTCAATTTTGTTCCACTTAATCCCTATTTCATGGCCACATATCTTTCGGCTAAGTAATGGCAAACCTTTCTCCTGTTACATGCATCTAGTTTTCGTTTCATCTGGGAAAAGCCATCTTTTCTCAACAATGTCTTTGTCATTTGATCCAATAGCATTCCGTTGGAACAGATTTGATAAATACTTATAACTCTCGGATGAAGTATTAGAACGGAAAAATCCATTAGATAATGAACGACTTAAAGTTCTTTTTTAGTCCAATTATCAATTAGAAGATTTAGTTTGTATGAATCACTATTGGTTTAATACCAATAATGGTAGTCGTTTCAATATGATAAGGATACATATGTACCCATGATTGAAAATTTGTTAATACTATTTAAGACTGGCTGCCATATAAATAGGACACTGTTTTTCAGTTTTAGATAGAAGACTTTGACTAATTATTGATTAGTGAATGTTGATTTTATCACCCAGTCTTTGTATTGGTACATGTGATTAATGATATACTGATAGGTTTGTATAGAAAATAATGATTGATGGGCTGAATTGCCATTCTATAATTTCTGTCACCTGACAACCAATTTGACATGTCATACTATGGATGAAAGTTGTATTTCTACTTTTGTATCTTTGTTGCTTACATGTTAATTTCAGTAGTTTTGACTTAATAGGATAATCCATTGCAGAAATTCAGACTATATTTGAAGAGATTAAGTGGAGTGGCTCAACAAGGAGGAATTTCTAGTACTTTTTCTGGGCCTTTAGATCCGAATGTGAAACTTGGTTCACTTGGACGATTTGACATCCAAGCTTTGGCTGCCTCTGGACAAATTCCTCCACAAACATTAGCAGCCCTGCATGCTGAACTTTTAGGTCATCCAACAGGGAACTTAGTTACCGCGATGGACCAGCCAGCTCTTCTACAAGCATCTCTACAAGGGTCCAAGTGTATTCCAGCTGAACATGGTGTGACTTTTGGTCAGCCATTAATAAAATGCCAATCCAACATTTCAAAAAATTTCCCTCAATCCATGATATCTGTTGATGATGTACCTACTGGGTTTGGAGTGTGGTCACCTAATAACCTTGGTGCAGGTACAGTGACATCTGGTAGCACTCTTGGTGGATTGAATCCCCAAAACAGTAATATGCTGATTGATATGCTGCACCAGCAGCAGCAACAACGTCAACAGCAACATTCTACTCTATCTGAACCCAGCCGTTCAATTAATGTGCAACCTTCTTGTCTTGTGGTCCCATCTCGGTCATCAGCCAGTTTTCAGGCAGGAAATAGTCCTGCTTCTGTCAATCAGAATTGCAGCTATAGTAGAAGTGCTGTTATTGATTATAGTCTTCTCTCAAGTCCAAATAACTCCTCAGTTAATATTGGGCAAATCTCTGATTGTGATTTAAAAACTACAGGTGTTCTTAGTGGTTACTCAGCTCCAGGTTCAATTTCTCCTTCTGCATCGTCTTGCTCGGTAAATGCCGATAATGGCACAAATCAGCAAGTTCATAATTCAATCGCATTTAGAGCTGCAAGACAAGTGCCAGGACTTGTTCCTAATGTTTCAGACATCCAAACTTCTAATGGTGTTAAATCAGGTGAAGTGCTTGATCAAGGACCATTAAGAAATCTAGGATTCATTGGTAAAGGCACATGCATTCCAAGTTGCCTGGCAATTGATGAACTTGAATCACCAATGAACAACTTGAACCATGGAAAAATCTATTTGGATAATAATAGTAACAGAGTGAAGGAGGAGCCAAATATGGAATTTGTGGATAATGCGAAATTTGGCGTCCCATTGTTACCTCAATATACCCCAAATGATCTCATGAGTGTTTTCACAGATTAGGTAAGTATTTTTCTTGGGTTCTTACTTCAATTTCTTTTCACTACATATGCAGTTATGGGAGAAGTGTTGTTCTGCTTTTTGTTTCTTATATTTCCTCTTATCCAATGAGACAAAGCCGTTTAAGTTCCTTATATATTTACTGTGAGAACTTTGGAGATTGGTGAATGTTTTAGGTGTCACCTGTGGTTGAGCTTCAATTTTGCTTTACTTTGTGTATATAAGCTGGGAAATTAGCTGTTGGAGTGGCTGAACATTTTTATTTTGATCTAGCTGCCACTGTTTCCATTTTGCCCATGGTGAGTTCATTAATTAAATAAATAAGTTTTAAGCGTAGTGATGCAAGAAACTGGAAATGGTCTATGGTCACAGTGTGGGGAAGTTGGGTAAATTGTATATAGTCGTGCTGTTGGGAAGTTGACTAATGCAAAGATGGTAATGGTTGCGGGTGATTCTTCCTTCCTGTTGTGTGCATCTGACAGAACTTAAAGAAAATATAATGTACCAGACTAAAAATTTTGGTCAATCTATAATAATCTTTTGGTACCAGCATAGGTTATTTTGCAACTGTTTGATATTTAAAGTTACAGCACTTAACAGGTAAAGTATCTACTACAGTTAACTGAGGGTTTGACAAATTGTCACTAGCATTTATTACTGGTGAAGCTTAGTGGTTGGCAGGTGTTGACCCGTATGTGGAGTTTCTTATGGTTATTGGTTACCTACCTACTAGTATTTAATTTCATTCAATATCTCCAATTTTGACCAAAGCCAGTATTTGAAACAACCATAGCTAAATTATTGTTTTTGTTTTCACTGTTCTTGGTTTAAGTGTCTAATTCTAATTTTGATCGACGAGTGACAGGCTTGTGATGTGTGGGTGAGCGGATTTGAAGGAAGACGAAGGTTGAAGTCTGTATTGTTTTTTTAAAGGTAGATCAAATTCCTAGTGCGTGCACCAAACTCAGGTGCAGTGCAGCGGGAGTGTATAGCCTCTCAGCATAATTACATCTGCAACTCATTTGTATATTCTATGGAGTGCTGGGAATGGCTCTGGTTCTATTGCTATACAGCATCCAGTAAAGTCTAAGTAGTGTAGTCACTGTAGTATTATTATTAGTATCTACTATCTAGGTAAAATAAGTAATGACAGACTCTCAACTTAGCTTGATTTGATCCATTCAAATTGGGGCTTCTCGCCTCGTTAACTATAAGTAGTTGTTTGTGTCTAATACTATGGAGTGCTCATTTATTCTTCATCTCTCCAAACTGTCGGAATTCATCCTTATACATGTTTGTATTTCTGCTAATACTGTGATTGTTGAATGTTTCGTTGAGAGCATATCACCGCAAGAAATAAAAGCCTGGAATTATGGAAAGACAGTGACAGTTATTACAAGTGGATGCAGATTAAGAAAACGACGAGTGATAATTATGATACATTTATAGATAACATTATCCTAACATATAATGTGAATCAATGGAGATCAAGCTACCAAGTCATTCAAGCCGATAACAAATGAACAGAATAACTATACATTTTAGTAATTATAACTACCAAGAGAGTGACAGTGAATACAAATTGCAATCGGATGTCATTTGAGTGAAGCCAATCATCAAGTTGGGTTTCCAGGAAAGTTGGTTTTTGCTTTCAGTTCTTTGTTATTGAGTAGCAACAGCTACCACAAACTAGTTCTCAATCCACAAGCTTCAACTCCGTTTGTCCTTTAACTATCATGTGCATTTCTTCCTTTTCGTCAACGCAACTCTTTTATTATTATTATTATTATTACTTCCTACTCTCTCTTTCACTTTTCACACTTTCTTCTCTCTCTCTCTCTCTCTCTCTCTCTACTTTCAAACACAGAAACTCAGAAAGTACTAACCTTTTTTACTCAATTTTAAATATACTTCTCTAAAACGAGCTAAATATGGAGACATGCAAAGAACTTGCTCTGACCCAGATGAGAAAATCACTTGACAACCTTGCTGCTTCTCCCGAGGTAATTGTTTGTGATTGTTCTGTACAATGCATGTGTCTTTGTTTAGTTAAGATGTTGAACTTTTCTGTCTTTAATCGGTTGGTTTGTGTTGTAGAAATATGTAGATGAAACGTTGATGAGGTTCTTGATTGCAAGGTCAATGGACCCGGAAAAGGCGGCAAAGATGTTTGTTCAGTGGCAAAAATGGAGGGCTGCTTTGGTTCCAAATGGGTTCATTTCTGAATCCGAAGTTCCTGATGAATTGGAGGCAAGGAAGATTTTTTTGCAGGAATTGTCTAAAGATCGATATCCAGTGTTGATTTGCAAAGCTAGCAAGCATTTTCCTGCTAAGGATCCCGTTCAGTTTAAGAGTAATGGATCAGATGACTTATTATCTTAATTTCTTTTTACTTTTGTTTATGGGTTGCTCATTTTATTAGATTCTGACTTGATTACTAGAATTATGCCTTTTGCTCTAGATTGTACACTAGTACACCAATATGGGCCATATATTGAATTTTTTATGAACTAGAAGTTCCAACATAAAGGTTTATGTGAGTTGGATAGTTTGGACTTTATCATTTTTGTTGGAGTCCTAGACTCATGGGGTCATAAAACATGTTTTCTTTTGTTTATTATTTTCTTTTTGCTTTTGGGGCTTCATCGTTGGCCAATTTTCATATGGAGCTGTTTGTTTATTTTGAGCTTTAGGAATATGCCGCGGCCGCCCAGATGCTATAATTTTGTGAATGTCACAATCATCAAAGTCATCTGTGCCTTATTTTTTTATATGGATAGGGCTCTAATTTTTAATGAATAAGGAGAGGTTAGAATATGGAATCCATTTATATAAATGAGGAGTTCGGTAAGTGACAAAAAAAGTTTCTATCTTGTAGTTAGGAAGCAGTTGAGGGAGATTTATATTGAGTATGCCAATAATTTATGGAATTGTGGGCCTGTTTATTGATCTTTATGCATTGGGCAATGGGCATTGTCAACTATTCTTGTAGTTGGCATGTATAGCCTTTTTCTTTTATAATTATTCTGGCATTTTGTTTATCTGAGAGCAGTGCTGTTTCTTACAAACTGTGATAAAGTAAATCTAAAATAGATATTGTATATCCCAGTAAAGTTGTTCCAACATTTGTCCTCATATTCCATTGCTGTTAGCAGTTTCAGTTGCTGATTTTTGCAGTGTATAAATCAATTTTCCCTCCTCAAAATAATTCCTAATCCCCTTTGATCAATAACTTTGTTTTTGTAGAAGAGAATGGAGATATCTCTGTTCTTCTTCAATCTATAATTTTCCCGAATTTTGATTCTGCGTTTTTCATGCACAACAGCCTATCTGTAATTGAACCATTAAGTACTGACTGCTGAGTTATCTAATCCCTCCCTTAAGCAATGCAGACAAAGTAAACCACTGATTTTTGTATTTCTCGCTTGGAATAGCTTGTCTGTTGTGTCAATGTGTTTTTGTAAAATATAAACCTTAAAAATGCAACAAATTAGATAAAAGTAGAAGTGGTTTCATAAGTTTTTTCCCATGTTGTTGTCAAGTGGTGGCCAACAATTTAATGGTTGATTAAATCCAAAACTAATCCACATGCTAAAGGATTTTCTATTTACTTTCTTAAATATATATTGAACATATCAAGTGTAGGTTAGATTGGTGTTTTTGTGAGTTCATGAAATATTCAATATTTTTCAACTGAAGTGAGAATTAGGAAATGTATCCCCAAGATTTAGCCCAATAAAAAAAATCCTCATCAATAAATTCATGGTTTGTTTAACCCAAATGTGCCTAAATTATGCTGCATTCTGCGTTGCTCAGTTGAGAATTGGCTTACAAAAGGACATGACAATGTTATAATAATATGACCTGCCCCTATTTATTATCATAACAACTGCTAGCTTATGTATTTGATTCATTTCGGTTGTCTCTTGGTGCAGAATTCGTGGTCCACCTGCTGGACAAAACGATTGTAAGGTATCAGTTAATATCAGTGAATTCTAATGTTTCCATTAATTCCAATGGTTAACTTATGAGGCCATTTTCAGGCATGGATCAACAATAGAACATCTAGGATGCATTTGGCATGTAAAATAAGGGTGGATAGGAATCCTATTGTGTTTCAGGGTGTCATTGGATGTGATATAAAGGTGACATGAGCAAATATATAATGATCTAAAGTTGGATCAGAAATTCCATTTTGTATATGTCATTTGAGTGTTAATATTGAATCGTAGTATTCTAATTTATCAAGAAATCCTATGCCCTTGTCACAGCCAATTAAACTCAGGGCTCCCTTGTTGTGTCTATGCTCAAATTTTTTTGTAAATAAGCTAATCTACAGATAGTAATTCCCCACAGTTGTCTTACGTAGTTTATATTTTCTTATAATTTGCTAGTTTTCATCTGCTTACTCTTTTTGTGTAGTTTTTATTCTTTTCAATAAGGAATTTAGAATAATATTTGTGTTTCTATTTCAGCTCCTTCAGAGGAAGAGAAATTGGAAATGAAAAGTTAATTGCCATTCTTGATCTGCAACAAATTTCATACAAGAACGTTGATGCACGTGGATTGATCACTGGGTTTCAATTTTTGCAGGTAATAGTGTAATACGTTATTTTTTCTCTCATTACAAGAAATTAGCCAGTGTGGCATATGAGAAAGATAACCATTTTAGTGCATAATGGAAAAAATAGGTAATGTGGACAATAGTTTTATAGATCATTTGCAATTTCTCCTGAGGCTTTGTTTTTGGAATTTTGATGTGGTGACATATTGGTGGTTGAGAAAATTCAGTGCTATTCATGAGCCAATACATACCAAAATTTGTCTGCGTTACAGTTTCTTTTAAGTGATAACTTGTAGAAGCTCAAGCAAAACATCATATCTCTAGAAGTTGTTCAACTTGCATTTGTGCTGCAAATATCAGGCATGGTAGATATCCTAGTTGTCATCTTGCATTGGCTTATCAAACTTGGAGGCTTGACTGTGAAGCAAATCCTAGCTTTGCAGCAAATTTTGGCTTGCTGCCATGGTGGTTTTCAACTTCAAGAGCCTTCTTTGCCCCTCATTAAATGCAGATTAGATGTTAACCTATCTGATCCAATCTGGGTCTTCATATTTTAGTATTTCATTTCTTGTTTTTCCTTCTTTGAAAGACATATTTCTCCCTGGTGTAATTTTCGTATTTACATAAAATAAGACTTCTTATCAAAGGAATTTGTTTTAGTTGTAAAGGTCTCATGCAAACGTAAATAAGTTTCAATTAAGTTGTTGTGGTCAAAGGGATAACTATAAATCTCTTATGAGTTATCATTCACTTTTCCTCAGAATTCTTCCCAAGTATACAGTCCACTTGCTAGGAACTTGGTGTACACTGTTAATCCAAATTTGTGCCGGCTAGAACTTGATGCCACATAATACTATAATTGAACCCAGATAGAGATTAGCTAACTTCTTGTTTAATGGAACAAAATTCTCGGTCTCATGAGAAAACAGCAAATACGGAAAAATTATAGGTTACAGTGTATGTTGTTTACATCTATGGAGGTGAAAGAATTTGCTTTTTTTTTTCTTCACAACATAGATTTATCAAGCTATTCTGAGCTCTCTACCTATCTATTTAAATAAATGCTCCAGATGATATTTGTTAAACCAAATCCTTTCCGAGCTAAATATCCATTGAAACTTCTTATTATCCTCTTTTTCTTTTTCTGTTCTTTTTGCCATGCTAACTATTCATGTCGGAAACATTCCAAGTGGAAATTAATCATAATTTTAGTGTAGTTAGAGATATAGGCATAATATCTTGTCATCCAATTCAAGACAATATTAAGTCATTTGGGAAGAAAAGCTTCTTAAAGACCTCTTGATCCTTGAATGTTAGCAACTGTTGTTAGAGCTTTTATATATATTAACTGATTGTAGTTTTCATCAATATTTATGTTGTCTGAGCTTCCTCATCCATGCAGGCTTACTACCCTGAACGCTTAGTGAAACTATACATCTTACATATGCCACAATTCTTTGTCAGTGTTTGGAGGATGGTTTCCCGCTTCCTAGAAAAGGCAACACTGGAGAAGGTACGTCTCACAATTCGACTTAGCTAGTCAGTATTCCTGAACTCTTTATCTGTTTATAGAATTACATTTTGATTTGAGTCTGCGGAACTGTGTCCTTGAACTGAAGCTTGTTTCGAATGATTAATGCAGGTTGTGATTGTGACAAACGAAGAAGAACAAAAGGACTTTGTGAAAGAAATCGGTGAAGAAGTTTTGCCAGAAGAATATGGCGGACAAGCAAAGTTTGTTGCTCTCCAAGATGTTACCGTACCGCCATTGGATGATGAATCCCTCAAAATGGAGTAAGACAGGTCTCTAGTTTCATCTCCTATAAATGTTAAATGTATAAATAATACTGACTCAAGCACTAGGAATCCAGTTCAACATATAGCAGCGTCTTAGAATTTGTTTGAGTAAATTACAAGCAAAGAAGAAATAAATGACGAAGATAATGACTAGCTATATCCTGCAATGTGTTGAAAATGAGTTGCTCAAATACTTAAATCAATAAAAATGTACTTCAAAGAGTTTAATCATATCATCTTACTCTGAATTTAGATAACAATTTATTTGATTGACTTGTGGCAATGGTACCCATGGTTCAATTTAAACTATAAAAGAAGACCATTTTTTAGACAAAAAATCTTCAACTAGACGAGTATTATATAGTATATAGTATATGGAAAATAATGTGCATGTTTGGTTTAATATTTTTATCCCTATTCTGGATCCTATTCTCCAAATAGCGTTTGGTATAATATTCTAAAAATATTACCTTATTTTTTTTAATTACATTTTAACCCCATAAGGTTATTAATTTTACTAAATACCCCCTGAAAAAAAAGTTTAAAAATTAACAAAAACACTCCCATCAACCCAACTTGTCAAATTTCGGCAACCACCGCTGGTGATAGCGGAATACGCTAGCCTAACCTTAACCAGGCCGAAAATGGTCCAAGTTCACCGCCGTGGCCTTTTCCGGCTAGATCCACCACGGATACCGGCCGAAAAAGGCCTGAGTCGCCGCCGACGGCCAAAGAAAATGGCCGTCGTTGGACCGAAAACGATGGCCACATCTTTGGCCGTCGGCCGGCGGCCAAAGTGGCCCTCGTTTGGCATTTTCGCGGCCGTCGGCGCCAGAACGGTAGATGCGGCCTTTTCCGTAGGAAAAGGCCATAAGCGATGTGTTACGGCACGTCCAGGCAAGTGCGTCGTAAGGGGCCCTCGACGATTGGCGGTGGTGGCCGGAAGTCGACACCGCAGTGGTGGGGGTGTTTTTGTCATTTTATATGTTAGGGTCTTTAGTTAAATTAGTAAACCTAAGGGCTTTTTTTACAAATTTTTAAAATTTACCTTGTAATACTCCCATATCCAATAACCCAATACTATCCCTAAAATCCTATCCAAAATACTAAACCAAACGCACCCAATATAGTTATCGAAGAATGCACATCGAATGACGTGACGCTATCTTGACCGTCGATTAATTATGAATTTCTTTTTTTAAGAAAACAGGATGACGTTATGTTATTCGGTGCATAAATTCGGTGCGTATTCTTCAATAACTGTAGTATTGCTCATAGTATATACATGCCCATCAGGTAGGAAAGATTTAATCCACCCTGAGGTTTTGGTCGAATAGGGTCAAGATCTTGACCTTTCATATAACAGGAAACAAACCCTTTCAAACTAATAACTGTTAATTAATTCTTAACTTCCAAACAATATTTTTTTGATGTTGAGGCTAGTGAATTGTTTGTTCCATGTGTTAACGTCATAATCAACGGTTGGTGTATCCTAGTAGTTTAAACCATTGTTTTAAAATTCAGCCCGGTCTGGTCAATTGGATAGGGACTCGAGACTTTCACCAAGCCAGATTACTTAGTTCACTATTCACCAAAAACCCTAGAAATTGGGATGATGATCGACAAATAATTGAAGGTCGGGATGTTGGGGCTTTTTGAAGAGAAAGTGTCGGTGAGTGCAATAGTAGCGACGACTTTGATTTTCGGTGAGTGAATCAAGAAAAAAAAAAAAAAGGGACAGCGACAATAGTCGATTTTTGCCTACGATTGGCGAGGCAAATGAGAATGGGGTGAGATGAGTTTTGATCATGAGGCTGATGGAGAGTATTTTCGTGGTGATGGGGAGGGTTGTCGATGCCGACGGTGATGAGATCTGACTTGGAATGTCGACACTGACATCGATGAGATTTGGCGGAAATCGAACTGATTTCGACCAGATATTGGGTAGATTTTGTGGAGAATGGGCTCAAGAGATGATTGAGATTGTATTTGGTGTGTCGTCGCCGCCAACCAATCGATGAGCGATTTATATTTGGGATATGTTTGCTAAATTTCAAACATGTAGAGACTTAAAAAAATTTTAGGGTGTATTTGTTGAATTTTAAACTTTTCGTCACCCGGTTTGACTAGCCAGTTAAACCGGTCAATCTAGGACCTAGCAACTTTGTCAGGTTTCACCCTGAGTTGTTTATTAAAACAATGGTTTAAACTGGAGCATTTGGAAAGTAGACCCCACCCTTAGGGGGTAAATCAATTATCTCTCGAACTATGGTATATCACATCGAAGCATTGATAAGCAAATGCAAATGTATTAGCATGATCAATACCATTTATATTATCTAAATAAAAATGAAGTCTGATATTTACAGTTGATAAAAAAAAAAAAAAAAATAGGAAGTGAAATCTCGTATAGAATGAATCCAAATCTAGTGTTTATATTATATTCTATCATCTTTGCTAAAATCAAAACTCAAATAGAGCCTGACCAAAGCCCTAGTCAAAAACTCAAATAGTCACACCCACTAGAGTCTTTAAACATTATTATGGCCATTGTTACCATCCAAACAAATCCACTTCCACAATTCCCCTTCAGCACTTCAACTATAGCAATAACTCGATTAATAATTAAGAGTAATGTTAGCCTTACTCACTTATGTAAATATAGCATAATACAGATACCATACGCATAGTACGGGTACCATATACATAGTATAGGTACTATATGTTATTTTAACAAAAATGAGTAAGAGAAAGTGAGTAAGAGAAATGAGTAAGGATAACATTTTTCAATCATTAAACCTCAATAGCTAGGAGGCTAAGACTTTGAAATGGTGTTTAAAGGTCATGTATTTCTAGTTATTTTATATTTATACTTAATCCACCTGAGGTTTCAGTCAATCCCTTTGATTCTACTGTTTCAATTACTAGCAAACTCCCCCCCCGGTCTTAACGGATGTTAATCGAAACTGTTAACTAAAACTAAAATAATAAAAATACAGTTAAACAATAATGTTAAAAAATCCATAAACATATTAAATAAATTGCATAATTAGATAATTAAAAATAATTTATTTAAACATCCAAATTTTTTTACAAAATTTTAATATGTTTATATAAATATTTAACATTACCATTTGAGGGCCTTTGTCATTTTTGTTTTAATGAACGGATTTTACAAACTTTCGGTTAGTTTTTGTTGATGCGTGATTTTTGACACCAACTAATAGACACGTGCGTAACGTTGATTGGTTAAGAGGCACACGTGATTATGGATATAATGTAGAGTAAATGCAATGAGAGCTTTTTAAAGTGGTTCGGATGCTAAGGTAGCAAGTCCTACGTCCACTGATTTGTATTAGTATTGTGGGCAAGGTCGCAACAGCGGGCTGACTTACAAATGATTAGGGAAAAAGTAAATACAAAGTTACAAGAGAGAGAGAGAGAGAGCTAATTCAGAGTACAAAATAGTCGAATCTCCTTAATGAAGGAGTCTTCTTTTTTTTTATAGTGAGATGAGTGCAAATAATCATCATTGAATCCATAGGTTGGTGTGAATGTCAGGACTAAATCTGGCTTTACGTCACATTGCCCACCTTCCAAGCTGATTCCACGCTATTTGGAGTAGGGAAATGGACACGTGGGAGCTCCATAGCGTTTGGCAGGCCTGACATGTGCTTACCGTTCTGACGGGAGCAGGTCACCCCCCATCACGTGACTTCCCACGTCAGCCCTTGATTTCCCAGGCGTAAAAGGAGTCCCCTAGTTTTTAAGGTTTGAGGATCGAACCTTGGAAACTAAGTCATGCCGCAATTGGAGGTTCTGATAATTTCGACCTGAATGGAAGAAGCTCGGGACAGGAAACTGTTGACGCTTGATTTTGGATGCCAATGACTCGCACGTGAGAAGCGCTAAGCAGACTTAGGAATCACACGTGATAGATATATGAGATTTGAATATGGAGCTGAGATTATATATTTTGCAAAAAATATAAATAAAAGATTGGCAAGAGGGGTTTTTATAGTGGTTTGGATGCTCAACAAGCGACTCCGACATCCACTGTTATTTTATTGATCTCTGACTATTTCTATGATTCTGCCCGTAAGGCATACAAAGATGAAGAAATAGTGTTTTTACAAAGAGAAAGAATTGAAGCTCAAATCTCAGCCACGCCTCCTCTCTTCGGGAAGAGGAGTGCCCATTTATTCACCCAAACACTCAATGTAATGAGTGTTTTGCAAGTTGCCCTGACACATGGAAGGTTCTCGTCCATTCATCTCTTTGAAATGAGATAAAGTTGGTGTGAATATCTTTGGAGATATGGGCTTGGCAACTGGTACAAAAAAACATTAAATGGGCTGACATAGGCATGACTTTTGAGGCATAACAGAAGCCCCCAGTTTTTGAAGTGTGTAATCGCGCTTCAGAAACTAAAGTCTTTGATCTGAATGGCTGCAATCTTGAACTGAAGAGCTTGAACTATTCCTGGCGCAATCAAGTGTTGAGAGCTAGGAGCTGATCGCGATCTGTTAAGAGCTCAACCTGAAATCTATTAGGAAAACAACCTGAAATCTATTAGGAAAACGACCTGAAATCTGGTAGGAGCTTGACCTGAAATCTGTTAGGAGAACGACCTGAAAGGTCATAATAAGCTCAATCTGAGCAAAACGAGCTCAATCTGAGAGGTCAAAACGACCTCGACCTGAGAGGTCAAAACGAGCTCAATGAGCAAAACGACTTCGACTTGAGAGGTCAAAACGACCTCGACCTGAAAGGTCAAAACGACCTCGACCTGAAAAGGTTATAACGAGCTCGACTTGAAAAGGTCATAACGAGCTCGACCTGAGAGGTCAAAACAATCTCGACCTGAAAAGGTCATAACGAGCTCGACTTGAGAGGTCAAAACGAGCTCAATGAGCAAAACGACCTCCATCTGAGAGGTCAAAACGAACTCAATGAGCAAAACGACCTTAACCTGAGAGGTCAAAACGAACTCAATGAGCAAAACGACCTCAATCTTAGAGGTCAAAACAAGCTCGACCTGAAAAAGTCAAAACGACCTCGACCTGAGAGGTCAAAACGAACTTAATGAGCAAAACGACCTCAATCTTAGAGGTCAAAACGAGCTCGACCTGAAAAGGTCATAACGAGCTCGACCTGAAAGATCAAGAGATCAGCGATCTCAGCGTGTGACCAGCGATCTGAACACGCGATTTGAAGCTAAGGATCGGCCGTTTGAATGGCAGGATCGGGGCGGCATGGGCGTGCGATCTCCGCGATCACCGCCTGCGATCGGATAACTCTGATGCGTACGATCTGCAATCTGGCCACGCGATTAGAGAATTCTGATGCGCGATCGAAGAATTCTAACGCTTGCGATCTACGATCTGGCCACGCGATCAGAGAACTCTGACGCATGCGATCTGGCCATGCGATTGGAGAATTCTAACGTGTGCGATTAGCGATCTGACCACACGATTGGAGAATTCGGACGTAGGTTTGAGATCTGAGCACGCCGTCAAGGAACTTGGATACAGGCTTGAGAATCGGACCTGCATGGGCCACCAAACTGTTGACGCTTGATTTTGGATGCCAATGACTCGCACGTGAGAAGCGCTAAGAGGACTTAGGAATCACACGTGATAAATCCATGAGATTTGAATATGGAGCTGAGATTATATATTTTGCAGAAAACATAAATAAAAGATTGGCAAGAGGGGTTTTTATAGTGGTTCGGATGCTTAACAAGCGACTCCTACATCCACTGTTATTTTATTGATCTCTGACTATTTCTATGATTCGGCCCGTAAGGCATACAAAGATGAAGAAATAGTGTTTTTACAGAGAGAAAGAATTGAAGCTCAAATCTCAGCCCCGCCTCCTCTTTTCGGGAAGAGGAGTGTCAATTTATTCACTTAAACACTCAATGTAATGAGTATTTTGCAAGTTGCCTTGACACATGGAAGACTCTCGTCTATTCATCTCTTTGAAATGAGATAAAGTTGATGTGAATATCTTTAGAGATATGGGCTTGGCAACTAGTAAAAGAAAACATTAAATGAGTTGACATAGACGTGACTTTTGAGGTATAACAGTTTTAGAGAGAAGTTTCTTAGTATTTGAAATGGCAGGATTTAGAAATTAGTGGACCAAAACCTTAATGGGAAGAACACAATTAACTCTTTATATTTGTGACTTGCAGAGATTAGTAAATAAGCCATTAGTAAAGAAGAAGAAGAAGTAGAAGAAAAGAAAAGCGCGCGCGCGCACACACACACACAATCCTGGGGCATAGACTATATGATTATCATTTAAGAAGTTTTGTCATGCTGCAAATTACCCATTATATTTGATCGGTGATGATGTGGATTCTCGATATTTGACTAGATATTATTGGTGATGATGTGACATAGATTCCAACAGGATTCTGTTTGTCACGTAAGATACTGAAACATACCTTGGTTAAGTAAAAAGATATTAATGCATTATATTGGTATTTCAGAGATTAGCACGTTGGATACATTGTTTAATGAGATATTAACGCGTATTCCAAAAGTTCATATCAAGCCAAACGTTTCCTAAACAGTTGAAGCGTTCACCTTCAAATTAATCTCTATACGTTTCCTCTTCGTATTCTTCTCTCTTCATCTTCTTCGTTACACGACCCATCTCTCGAATTATATAGCCAAGAATGGAAGACGAAGCAGAGATATACAACGGAATCCTAGCTTAGTTACCGCTCACATTTGGCAAACAATTGAAACCCAAAACCTCTCTCGAAAAACTCCACGACGCCACTCGTTGATCCGAACAACCGCCTTCCACCACCACCAATACCCAAGTTTTCGTCCTTAAAAGGTACCTCTTTTATCATTAATCACACTTCAATTTTTATGATAATTTGAACGCTTCGATGCTCAAATTTGATTATAACTTTCTGATTTTGCATTTTTTATGGTGGGTTTGATTTCATTTGATAACTTATAGATCGCACTCATTGTTTTAAGTTTGATAAAGCACTTATGTTTTATTTTAGCTGAAAAATACAGAAGGGATTTTTGCTATTCGGAAGTGCTTTTCTATTACAGAAGCCCTTTGTCCATGTAAGGGTTTTGATTTGTGGAATGTTACAATTTGTAAGATAGTTGAAAGCTGTTTGTTGAAGGAGGTTAGGAGCCGTTTGACATCTCAAGAGCAGTCTTTTGTTAAAGAGAACCTAACAAGACAGGTTTGTAATTTGATTCTTGATTTGAATTCTTTTCGTATTGTTTTGATGATCAATTCATAAGGGTTTCTTTTTGTTCAAGCCTTGGATTCAATCATTTTTGCCTTTTGGGGAACTTTTTGTTTGTGGGGTCAAGTGGGGTGAGTTTGAAATTGTTTATTAGAATTGAATTTAATTTGTTTACAGTTTTTCACAGAAGGCAGAAACAAAGGCTAAGAACATGGAGGAAGAGATTTGTGGATTACAGAAGACATTGGAGGAGAGAAATGGACAGCTTGAGGCTTGAGCTTCTAATATTGAGAAGGTATTAATTTTAATGAAATGAGGTTGATATTTGATCAGTTTTGATCGATCATCTATGTCATCATCACTTGCTGTTAGAGATATTGATCCTTTGTTGAAGGATTTGAATGAAAAGAAGCAAAGTTTTAGAAGAAATGTTGTGTCTTTAACAGCTGAGTTGAAGGAGGTTAGGAGCCGTTTGACATCTCAAGAGCAGTCTTTTGTTAAAGAGAACCTAACAAGACAGGTTTGTAGTTTGATTCTTGATTTGAATTCTTTTTGTGTTGTTTTGATGATCATTTCATAAGTGTTTCTTTTTGTTCAAGCCTTGGATTCAATCATTTTTGCCTTTTGGGGAACTTTTTGTTTATGGGGTCAAGTGGGGTGAGTTTGAAATTGTTTATTAGAATTGAGTTTAATTTGTTTATGGTTTTTCACAGGAGGCAGAAACAAAGGCTAAGATCATGGAGGAAGAGATTTGTAGATTGCAGAAGACATTGGAGGAGAGGAATGGACAGCTTGAGGCTTCAGCTTCTAATACTGAGAAGGTATTAATTTTAATGAAATGAGGTCATGATTAACTAATAACAAGGCTATTTGCCATGTTGGTTGAGTTGATCTTGAATAATTATGTTGGTTGGTTTGTTTGTTTTTTTTTTTTTTGTGCATCTTTTGGGGTTGAAGTTATCACATAATCATCGATGAATCGTGTTCTCATCTTTTGGGGTTTTCTCATTGTTTTTTGGTGGGGAGATCTCATTAGAAGAAAGTTGACCAAGTTTTTAACATATTATAATGTTGTCTTGCCTTTATTCGTAGCTTGAATTATTCAAAAAACTTTTGTTGTTTATAAAAGAGATGGGAAAGCTTGGAAAATGAATTTAACTCACAATTCAAACCATTTAAAATCATTTGTTAGTTTTAGTATTTTAGAATGAATTTATTTGGTTGATGCTACTATTATATTCCAACATTGTTGTTGGTGTTTGTTCTGTTGGTGTATAGTAATGTTGGCAGTCTTTTCTGTTAATTATTTTTGAAATTAGAAAATATGGGATGAATTTGCAGAGCCTGATGTTGAAAGGGATCAGACAATAATGGAGATTGAATAGGAGTGCTTGGCAGTATATGGGAGAAAAATAAATAAGGCAAAAACTTCCAGAGCTCAACTTCAGAGAGCAATTGCTCTTTCTGAATCTGAAATTGCTGGTATATGTTCTTCATTGGGGGAGAGCAACCTGTGAATGTAAGTTCCTTTTGTATTGAAGAAACAAGACTAATGTTTTAACTTACTTCTTAGTTAATATAATGAAATTTTTTAAGTGGTTGATAATTTGTATGTGTTGGTTGAGGACTTCAATGTGATCGAAAGGCTGGTGGAAATTTGAAGGAAAAACTTTAAATCATTATTCCACAATTGGAGGATGTGCGCCAGAGGAAGACAGAGAGAGTCAATTTGCTTAAGTGTTAAATAAGTTACAGGAAATATCAAACCTGATTTATCTGTGAAAAGACTAGAAGGATTACAATACACATGCAGTTAGTCGATCTTCAAAGTGAAAAGGCTTGATGCCCTAATTTTTATTTTCCTTTTTTCACATGTATGACACTATTCCTGCTGTCAGATTTGGAAATGAATGCTACAGATTAGTTACTTTTAGCCGTCATGTTTATGTTAAGATAGAATTATTTTTTCCTGCAAACTTGAAGCTGTAATATCACAACGACGTACTATGTAACTAACTCTACACGATTGAGAAGTTGGCAATGAAAATTCCAAGTTTTCAAGACTCAAGAGGTCAAGATACAGAGAACGCAGAAGGTTTTTACCTGTGTAAAACTGTTTTACAAGTTAATGAAATGGAAATTTATTGTAAATTTGATGAGGATGATGGAATGGTTATTATGATGTGTGATTTTTGAAAACTGTTCCTTTATATTCATTCTAATGTAAATCCTACTTAGGGGTGTTTGTCTAAACTTATAAGCTGGTCAAACTAGCTTATAAACTCTAAAATTAAGTTGACGTGTTTGTTTATAACGTTTTTGAGCTTATAAGCCAAAAAAAAAATAAGTTGGGGGGGAGGTATTTTTTTTTTTTTTTTTGACTTATAAGTTAGTTTGACCAAGTATATTACCACATTATCCTTGTTTAATTTTAAAATTTTATAATATACCCTTATTTAATGTAATACACTTTTTAGTCATTTTATAATAAAATGTATTTATAAAATGTACTTATAAGCCACATTTTACCAAATACGTCAACTATTTATCAGTCACTTATAAGTATTTTAACTAAATACGTAATTGCTTAAAATTTCAAATACTTATAAGCTAAAATTAGCTTATAAGCATTTGTTGCTTATAAGCTAATTTTCATAAGCTCAGACAAACACCCCCTTAATCTCTGGACATTCCTACTTAATAATATCCATATATAAATTATATATTAGTTGTAAAATCTAAAAACATTTGGAATATAACAAAGTAAAATATATTTATTTTTACTACAATTTTAATAAATTTTTAATGTTATTCTCTTAATAATAAAAATACTTAGTTATAATTAAACATATGAAGGCCTAAATTAAAAAGTTTTGCTTAAGACCAATGATCGACACGGTCACCTTGAATTTCATAAAATATCTTATGGATTGTCATGCAATATGCTCTAAATTAAATGTTTTTGTGTATAACAAAAGAATGCAATATAATTTGTAAGGGTAGTAGATTGTAACATTAGATGTGTATGTTGGCCCTGTTTTTGCTTGCTATGGTCGATATGAGTCTTTGCAACTTTTTATTTAAAGGAGAATAAGCAAAACATTATTTTGAAACTTCCTTTTGAAAGTGTTTTCTACTCAACTCAAATTCAAATTTTTAAGTTTAGAAATTCACTTTAAACTTTCGCTCTATATACTACACATTCAATTTTTTAAAATATAAGAGGTGAATAAAATAATTTCTAAGATTGATAGTCATATACTAAACTTTATATTTGTTTCTATTAGTCACTTTCGTATTTTAAAACCAAATTGAATTCTTTCTCTCAGTTTAGGAATAAACTGATGATTTGTTAAAAAACAAATGGAATAGAGTTCATGTAAACCAAGTGTAAATAATATTATTAATTTTTGTAGGTAATTTCAGTTATAAATAAATTTAGATAATTTTCATGTATAAGATTTTAATTAGTGTTTGATATTTGTAAGTATCGATGACATATATTAATAAGAATTATATAATGGCATTGTATTGTTATTTTAAAGGTCTAAATAAAAAAATATAACGATTTGTGTTAGTCTTCTTCCATTCACCCAAATAAATAACAATTATATAAAGATTTGTATTAGTCCATTTACATTCATCGAAATATACACCCATAATATTACCTATTAAAAAAATATGCTTAACAATTCATATAGTTGAATATAATTGGTTTCTTTCATTACTATAAAGTTGTTTACAACTGTTTCAAAAAATCCAATAAACATATCCATGCAACGTGTGGGCTTTCCATCTAGTAATATTATATATTCCAAAAATTATCCCGAAGTATTTCAATCTCATAATTATAACAAAACAATCCAATTAATGACACGTAAGAACAAAATTTCTCCTTTTATCAAATACTAAGTTGACAAACGAATCTCACAAACTTTCTCTCACAAATCCAATATAACACCTGAGTTGACATTATCACGTCAGCTGACGATTTTGATTAAACATGAACGACCGTTCCTTTCTAAGAATGACTGTTTGTTTTTAAGAACCGATCATTCCTTCATAAGGAAGAACGACTGTTTGTTTTTAAGAACGACCATTCCTTCATAAGGAATTACCGTTCCTTATGAAGGAACGATTGTTCATCCCTAAGAACGGTCATTCCATCACAAGGAATGGTCGTTCCTTATGAAGGAATGATCGTTCGTCCATAAAAAAAGATTGTTCGTGTTTAGTCAAAGTCATTTAATGCTGTTGGTATGGTGGACAGGGCCGTCTCTAGAACATTTGTGACCCTAGGCAAGATTTATTTTAGGGGCCTTCTAATAATATAAACATATATTAAAAAATTATTTCAAATTTATTTTTCTTGCCTTTTGAGATGCAAAATCACTAATTAAATTTTTATATTCAAGTTTAGAAACCAAATCTTTTTCAATTGATAATAAAGCCAAATTACCTAATCTTTCTTGTGACATAGTTGAACGCAAATAAGATTTTATTAACTTTAATTTTGAAAAACTTCTTTTTGCTGAAGCTACAATAACAGGAATAGTTAACAATATTCTATAAGCTATCCATGCATTTAGAAAAGAATTCACCTTTTTTTTTATAAAATCTAGTATTTCAAGTGGTGTTTTAATTTCCACGTTTATAATTTCTTTTAAAATTTTTAATTCTGAATATAAATCTAAACCATCAATATCAGAGAGCATGTCATGTTTTAAAAAGTTTTCAAGATTTAAACAATGTTTCTGCAAACTATCATCATCAAGCAATTTTAACTTTTCTATATTATAAATGAAACCAAAATTATTGCTATATATTTCAAATTGTTCAAACCTACTTTGAAGTGAGGAAATAGCATGATCAACTAAATATGTGAAATAATTTATTCTAAAAGATTCTTCAGTAGACAATTTCTTCTCTTCGTTTTCATCCTCATCAAATTGTTTTTTTCTCTTTATTATACGCTTTTTATGAAATTTTGGTTCTATATTCATTTGCTCTGCAATCTCTTTAGTAGAAATCATAGAAGATGTAAACCCATTTTCTCTATATTTTTTAAAAAATGAAACAAGACATTTCAAGCGATGCATTGCAAGAACAATATCCATATTTTTAGATTGTAAATATTTACTAACCGTATTAACAGCAAATAACATTTCATACCAAATATTCATGCCTAATAGAAATTCAAAATTTTCAATCTCATATGTTACTAAAGAAATAGCTTCACTTTTTGTTTTAGGATCTTCACTAGTTTCTGCTAATTGATATAAAGCATCTCTTATTTATGGAGTTTGAAATTTTATTGCTTTAACACTTTCAACACGACTTTCCCAACGTGTTTGTGATAATGGCTTAAGTGTCAAATTAGAAACATGATCTTGCAAAATTTTCCATCGTTTTGTAGAAGAAGAAAATAATGAGTATATACGTTGTGTCACTCCAAAAAAATGTAATAGCATTAGTACATGAATTAGCCATATCACAAAGAACTAAATTAAGACTGTGACAACCACATGGTGTATAAAATGCTCTAGAATTTATATCTAATAATCTTTTTTGCACACCTTGATGTTTACCTTTCATATTAGACCCATTATCATATCCTTGTCCTCTCACATTATTTACATCAAGTTCAAGATTTTTTAATATAGTTGTGAGAACATTAAAAAGGCCTTGACCAGAAGTATCATCCACTTTTATAAAATCTATAAAGTACTCTTCTATTTTTATTGGACTTATTGAAATATCTACACATCTTAATATAAGTGACATTTGTTCTTGATGACTTGTATCTAGGGTACAATCAAGTATAATTGAAAAATATTTTGATTCTTTGATTTTTTTAATAATGGTATTTCTTATTTCTAATGCTAAAATATTTATCAACTCATTTTGTATATTATGACCAAGATAATGAGTATGAATTTCTCCATTTTGAATACGTCTAAGGTGTTCTTGCATTATTGGATCAAACTCAGCAATCATTTCAATTAAACTCAAAAAATTTCCATTATTTTCTTGATAAATCTTCTCATTTGTACCATGAAATGCCAAATTATTTTTTGAAAGATTTTTTACAACTGTTATAATTCTTAATAGTACATTCTTCCAATGCTCTTTCTCTTTATTTATTTTCTCTTGTAAATATTTATCAATTGTTTTGTTTTTAAGCAATCTCATCTCAACATCAACCCAAATGTTCATATTTATAGCATGTTCATTGCTTGTTTCGTGACTTTTAAGCTTGGCACTAAGATTTTTCCAATCTCCACACCCTTCATTTGCTAATTGAATTGTATTTGCTTTTAAACTAAATAATTTACAACAAAAACAAAATACTTTATTTAATTCTTTTGAATATATTAGCCATTTTCTATCATGTTTTTCTCCATTTGGTAATTTTCGAATGTAATGAATTGTAGGAAAATGTCTAGAATTTTCATCTCTTGGAAAATCTAAAACTTGCCTAATTGGACCTTTCTCAACTAATAAATTACATAAGTTTGTGTCTAAATTATTCCAGTGTACCGGGTCATAAATATTTTTAATAGTTGTTTTATCTATATCATTAATATTTTCATTTTTGTCGAATGAAATGTCTTCTTCTAAATTTTCATGAGACTCTTCACTAGTATTTGATGAATTTGAATTTTTATCTTTAAAAATTTCTTCACAATTTTCAATTGTTTTTTCATTTAAATCTTCATTTAGTTTTTCTAGCATTTGGTGTTTTGTATTGATAACAAATTTATTAAGTGTACCTTTTTGGGATTGAATTAGTTCTTCTATTCTTTTTTTTTTTTTCTTACATTTTTCAAATCCAGATTCATACTTCCTAGTAGACATCTATATTCAAAGAATAAATAATTTAAAGCTCTTAATATTATTTTGTTAAAATAAAAATAATTATAAAAATTAAGAAAGAACTTTAGCACCTGATTTATGCTACCGATTTTGCTTTTTGTTGTGCTGATACTCAAAAATCTTATATTATTACCCTGCATAAAAATAATAATGTAAATCAATTATTCACTTGATCAAATATAAAATAAAATCAGTTGAGAATACTAAGAGTAAAATGAAGAGTAAAATGATTTAAAGCTCTTAATATTACCTTGCATAAAAATAATAATAATGTAAATCACATTAACTTGATAAATTTATGTAATAAAGTTAAGAAATGAGAGACAAGAGATGAGAAAGGAGAGACAAGAGAGAGATGCGAAAGGAGAGACGAGAGTAAACTGAGTAGAGATTAGAGAATAATGAAAGTAAAAAATGAGAAAACGTTAAAGTAAAATGAGGTTTATATAAGAGATTTGGGGGAGAGAGGAGATGTGATTTGATATTTGAGAGTTGGAGATTGCGTGAAATTGTATCAATTTTCAACGGAAAAATAGCCGCCAATTGTGTTTTAAGTAAGCATGGTTGATTGGACATGATGAGATTGATGGGAATTGATAAATTATGAATATATTAAAATACTCTTAAAAAAAAATCTTGGGTAAAGATAGACATAGGCGAGTGGGATTGATAAGAATTAAAAAATTATAAATATATTTTAATATTTTAAAAAATAATTTGAGCCCTCTTTTTTACCCCTTTTTTGGGAGACCCTAGTGTGACGCCTCTCAAGCATTTCATCAAACACTTGGTGTGCGTCACCCGGACCATCCAGAAGCTTCCGGAATACTCTTGTATATGCTAGAATATTGTAATTAATGTGGTAGTTGGTAGGTGGTAGTTTGGAGTTAGCTAATCTCCACCGTTGATCTCAAGAGATCTTGACCGTTCATTGTATACTCAAACTACTATAAAAGGGGGAGGCCTTCATTTGGCCAAACCATCCAAGAATTGTAAAGTTCTCTCAATTAGTAAAGAGTTCTCTTCTAGCATCTCTTGTGAGTTTGTGTGAGTGTTTTCTTACTTGCAGGGCTAGGAGCGTGAGCAAGCAAGGCTGACTTAGGGCAATCGTCGGGAGATTAGCACCTAAGGCCAAACGAGTCCGAAGGGAAGCAATCGGGTCGTTACAGTTGGTATCAGAGCGGGAAGATTCTTGGTTCAAGATGTCGTCCGAAGTTTGCCATGAAGAGCAAAGGGGGAGGGAGGCCATTCCTAACCCCAACCCCTCCAAGAAGAACTCTCGAGGAGGGAAGGACAAGTCCGTGGACGTGCTAGCCTCAATGGAAGCACGAGTAATGCGCAACGAGGTGAACGTTGCCGAAGTGAAGGAACACCTTGACGTCCTCAATCAAAAGATGGACGACGTTGAAGGCATGGTCGAAACCATGGGAGAGTTTCGCCAACATGTTGCCGATAAGCACCAAGCTTTTGAGGAGTTCCAAGCGGTGGTGTTGGACTCTCTCAGGACATTACAAGCTCAAGTGGAAGAGCTCCGATCGGGTCTAGAAGAAAGTAAGGGCGATTGGGCATTTTGCAAGAGGGCGGTGGCAAACGGGGTCGTCACCAATGCCGCACCTCCCGCAAGGGTCGAAGTTCCAAGACCGCGGAAGTATGGGGGAAAGCGGGATGCCCAAGAGCTGGAGAACTTTCTATGGTCCATGCAGAGGTACTTCGAAGCTACCAATGTCCAAAGTGAGCAAGAGAGGGTGAACATTGCAACCGGGTATCTTGAGGACCATGCAATCGCGTGGTGGCAACGAAAGCATGCCGAGATCATGCAAGGTACATGCATCATCAACACTTGGGAGTTGCTCAAGTGTGAGATCAAGAAGCAATTCTATCTGGGCAACGTGGCATATGAAGCACGGAAGAAAATGCGAGAACTCAAGCACACGGGGCCTATTTCCAGGTATGTGGATGAGTTTTCTAAACTTATGCTTTAAGTTGATAACATGAATTCGGAAGATTTGCTATTTAACTTTATGGAGGGGCTCCAAGGGCCACAGGCCTGCAGGGAGCTCCAAAGGCGTCAAGTAGCCAACATCTCCTCGCCACCCTACCAAGCCGACACCCTTGTTGAGTTCCGTAAGGGAGAGACATCCAAGCCGAAGAAGGACGGCAAGTCCGATCATGGCAAAGGTGGGGGAGGAAAGGGAGACAAACCATCCCACCGAGAAAAGGGAGATAAGCCGCCTCACAAGAAAGAATGGCGGAAGGATGGCAAGAAGGAGTACAAGCGTCGTGAGAATTGCTATCTTTGTGATGGGGACCACCCTTTGGATCCGTGGCGCCCCAAAGCGCAAAGCCTTCAATGCCATGTTCGAAGAGAAACAACTGAGACATCCGCATCCAAGAGCAGCCAACATGGGATGCCTCCAACTTCTCAATGCCTTGAAGGTAAAGCCCGCACAACCGAAAGTTCAAGATAAGTCCCTCATGCATGTCGAAGCCACCATCAACGGGAAGAAAGTTCAAGCCTTATTGGACACGGGTGCTTCCCATAACTTCATCAAAGATAGTGAGGCAAGACGGTTAGGCCTCAAGGTGGAGAAATCAGACGGATGGCTCAAGACGGTGAATGCTGAAGCTAAACCACTTGGGGGCGTGGCTCGGAACGTTGAGCTACATCTTGGCACATGGAGTGGCAAGGTATCATTTTCTGTTGCACCTTTAGATGATTTTAACCTTGTTCTTGGCATGGAGTTTCTCAGGCAATTCAATGCGGTGCCCCTACCACGGTACAACTCTATGTGCATCCTGGAGGGAGTCCCGTGCATGGTTCCAAAAGTGAACAAAGCCAGCCAAGCAACCAACTCTCCGCAATGCAAATTGAGAAGGGACTTAAGCGAAAAGAAGAGACCTTTCTCGCCATGGTGCATGAGTTGGAAGACGAGGGAGGTGTGGACACCATGGAGCCCGTACCGGGGGAAATATCCAAAGTCCTTGAAGAATACAAGGACGTCATGCCATCAGAGTTGCCAAAATGCCTACCACCTAGGAGGGAGGTGGACCATAAGATCGAGCTAGAGCCGGGAGCCAACCCACCCGCCAAAGCTCCATACCGGATGTCGCCACAAGAATTAGACGAGTTGCGGAAACAACTCAAAGATCTCTTAGAGGCCGGATTTATCAAACCTTCGAAAGCACCATACGAAGCTCCGGTCCTCTTTCAAAAGAAACATGATGGGTCGCTTCGCCTTTGCATCAACTATCGGGCACTTAACAAGGTAACCATTAAAAACAAATATCCCATTCCACTAATTGCCGATTTGTTTGATCAACTTGGACAGGCCAAGTACTTTTCTAAGCTTGACTTGAGATCGGGGTATTACCAAGTGCGGATTGCGGAGGGGGATGAGCCGAAGACTGCATGTGTGACGCGTTATGGAGCCTTCGAGTTCAAAGTCATGCCATTCGGTCTCACCAATGCCCCTGCCACATTTTGTACGCTCATGAACCACATCTTCCATCCATATCTTGATCGGTTCGTGGTGGTTTATCTCGACGACATTGTGGTGTATAGCAACACTCTTGAGGAGCATGCCGAGCACCTGCGGACAGTTTTTCGAGTGTTGCAAGAAAACAAGTTGTATGTCAAGCGGGAGAAGTGTTCATTTGCCAAGCCGGAGGTAGAGTTTCTCGGCCATAAGATCACGGATGGGAAGCTCATCATGGACAAAGCCAAGGTGAAGGCTATTGCGGAGTGGGAAGCTCCAACAAAGGTTACCGAGTTACGCTCTTTCCTGGGGCTCGTGAACTATTATCGGAGATTCATCAAAGGCTATTCCACCATTGCCGCACCACTCACGGACTTGCTGAAGAAGGCCATAAAATGGGAGTGGACGGTTGATCGCCAAAATGCCTTTGACACTTTGAAAAGGGCCATCATGGAGGAGCCGGTACTAGCATTGCCCAACCATGCCCAACCATTTGAGGTACATACTGATGCATCCGATTTTGCTATTGGAGGTGTTTTAATGCAGGAAGAACATCCGATAGCCTTCGAAAGCCGGAAGCTCAATGATACGGAGCGGCGATACACGGTGCAAAAGAAAGAGATGACAGACGTGGTGCATTGTCTACGCACTTGGCGGCACTACTTACTTGGGTCCAAATTCTTAGTGAAGACGGACAATGTGGCAACAAGCTACTTTCAGAGTCAGAAGAAGCTTAGTCCCAAGCAGGCTAGATGGCAAGACTTCCTGGCCGAGTTCGACTATGTGTTAGAGTACAAGCCCGGGAAAGCCAACTTGGTAGCAGATGCACTGAGTCGGAAGGCCGAACTTGCAGCCATCAGCAAGATACAAGGGGATCTTCTCAAGCTCATAAGGGAGGGTCTCGAACATGACGCATTGGCCAAGCAACTTGTTTCTTTAGCTCAAGGTGGCAAGACCAAGCGCTTTTGGGTAGAAGATGGCCTCCTATACACCAAAGGGAGAAGGGTGTATGTTCCGAAGTGGGGAAATTTGCGGAGGAACTTGATCAAGGAGTGTCACGACACCAAATGGGCCGGACATCCCGGACAAAGGAGCACCCGAGCATTGTTAGAAGCAGCTTATTATTGGCCACAAATGCGGGATGATGTGGAGCAGTTTGTACGAACCTGTCTTGTGTGCCAACAAGACAAAGTGGAACACCAAAGCCCCGCTGGATTACTGGAACCGTTGCCCATACCGAGTAGATCGTGGGAGAGCATCTCAATGGATTTCATAGTGTGCCTACCGAAATCCGAGGGGTTTACTACCATTATTGCTGTGGTGGACAGGTTATCGAAGTATGCTACCTTCATCCCCGCACCAAAGGAATGTACAGCGGAAGACACGGCCAAGCTCTTTTTCAAGCATGTTGTGAAGTATTGGGGTCTTCCGAAGTCTATCATAAGTGATCGAGACAGTTGGTTCACCGGGAGGTTTTGGACCGAATTGTTCAAACTCATGGGGTCGGCGTTGCACTTTTCTACAAGCTTTCACCCTCAAACAGATGGGCAAACCGAGAGAGTGAATGCTTTGTTAGAGATTTATCTACGACACTTTGTGAGCGCCAACCAGCTTGACTAGGCAAAGTTGCTCGACGTAGCCCAATTTTCATACAACTTGCAGAGAAGTGAAGCCACTAACAAAAGCCCGTTCGAGGTAGTAATGGGTCAACAGCCACTCACGCCGCACACTTTGGGTACAAGTTATAAGGGGAGCAGCCCCGCGGCATTCAAAGTTGCTAAGTCGTGGCATGAGCAAGCCGACATCACACGGGTGTACCTCGATAAAGCAACTAAGAAAATGAAGAAATGGGCGGACAAGAAACGGAGGCATGTAGAGTACAATGTGGGAGATTTAGTACTTGTCAAAATCCTCCCTTCACAACACAAGTCCACCCGATCATTGCACAAGGCCCTTGTCCGAAGATACGAGGGGCCATTTCCCATAATCAAGAGGGTCGGTAATGTGTCTTACAAGCTTGAGCTACCTTCTTGGTTGAGACTTCATCCGGTCTTCCATGTGAGTTGTTTGAAGCCATACCACGAAGATACGGAAGATCCGGGAAGAGCGGAACCAAAGCGCATACCATTTGGCAACACCAAATTCTATGACAAGGAGGTGGAGTGTGTGTTAGCCGATCGCGTCGTTCGACAAAAAGGCTATCCTCCAAGTCGGGAATACTTTGTCAAATGGAAGGGGCTACCAAAGAGTGAAACTAGTTGGGAACCCGAAAGTGCATTGTGGCAATTCAAAGACAAGGTCCGAGAATTCCACGAAGAGTCGACGAGGACGTCTCCGGATTAGGTGGGGGAGAATGTGACGCCTCTCAAGCATTTCATCAAACACTTGGTGTGCGTCACCCGGACCATCCAGAAGCTTACGGAATACTCTTGTATATGCTAGAATATTGTAATTAATGTGGTAGTTGGTAGATAGTAGTTGGTAGGTGGTAGTTTGGAGTTAGCTAATCTCCACCATTGATCTCAAGAGATCTTGACCATTCATTGTATACTCAAACTACTATAAAAGGGGGAGGCCTTCATTTGGCCAAACCATCCAAGAATTGTAAAGTTCTCTCAATTAGTAAAGAGTTCTCTTCTAGCATCTCTTGTGAGTTTGTGTGAGTGTTTTCTTACTTGCAGGGCTAGGAGCGTGAGCAAGCAAGGCTGACTTAGGGCAATCGTCGGGAGATTAGCACCTAAGGCCGAACGAGTCCGAAGGGAAGCAATCGGGTCGTTACACTAGGCAGGGGCCGCACCTGCCTAGGGCTTAAGCCGGGCCTGATGGTGGATTCAACTGTCACGTCAAGTTTATGAGATTTGGTTGTCAACCCATTTTTATTCGGTATAAAAACTTAAGTGGAATAATTTTATTAAATGAGATGATGAGATTGTCCAATAAAAATATGTATGTACCTATATAAATTTTCGTTAACACAATAGTCAAAACCATAGTTTATCAAAAATTACGGTAATAATCTTCGTCCTAGATGTATTATACATTTAGGACGATGATGTTTACATAAGGTATAGAACTCAAGAGTAAATTTTTCAGGTAGCAAGAACAGTTTTGTAAATAATTATTTTTACCAAATAAAAAATAAAATGAAGTGAAATGAAATGACTCCAAAGTCCAAACATAAGACAAAATCTGAGCAGCCATTTACAGTACGACAACTACAAATCAAAACCCCCCTCTTTTCGACTTTCAAAACCTGCAAACAAACCCTTTTTCATTCTCACTCACAGCCGCCTCTACCATTTCTCTCTGCAACTTCTTCTTCCGATGGCCGCCACCACTTTCACTTCTCACCAAACTCAAACCCACTTCCTCTCCAAGCTTCCCACCTTCTCCAAACGCAAAACCAAACCCATCTTCACCAAAGTTCGCATGGCCCTCAACGACTCCGGCCCCTCCTTGGCCGTCGTCGGTGTTACCGGCGCCGTCGGCCAAGAGTTCCTTTCCGTCCTCTCCGACCGTGACTTCCCTTACCGCTCCATCAAAATGTTAGCTTCCAAGCGCTCTGCTGGAAAGCAGCTAACTTTCCAGGACCAAACGTATACAATTGAAGAACTGAGAGAAGAGAGCTTTGATGGTGTTGATATTGCGCTGTTTAGTGCTGGTGGGTCGATTAGTAAAGAGTTTGGACCCATTGCGGTGAAGAAAGGAAGCATTGTGGTGGATAATAGTTCGGCTTTTAGAATGGATCAAAATGTGCCCCTAGTGATTCCTGAAGTTAACCCTGAAGCTGTGAGTGGGATTAAGGTTAAGAATGGGAAAGGTGCGTTGATTGCTAACCCCAATTGTTCAACTATCATTTGTTTGATGGCTGCTACACCTCTTCATCGCCATGCCAAGGTATTAATTTCAATAAGAGAAAAGGCTTGCTCGGGTTGAAAGTTTGGATCTTATTGTTTAATGAATGAGTTGCTTTATTGTTGTTGATTTCTTATATGTAAAATGTGTTGCTATACCTTTTATGGAAGGCCTAAATTTGATAGATTAAAAGGCTGAGTTCAAAGTTTGAATCTTTATTGCTGAATAAATGAGTTGCTTGATGTTTTTTGTTTTTTCTAAACAATGGTTTGATGGCTGCCACGCCTCTTCATTGCCATGCCAAGGTATTAACAAATTTGAAGAAGGACTTTTGGGTTGAAAATTTGAATCTTTGTTGAATAAATGTGTTGTTTGATTTGTATTATTTGAAATGGGTTGCTATTACCTTTTCATGGAAGACATAAAATTTGATAGATTAAAGGCTTGATGGGTTGAAAGTTTAAATCTTTATTGCTGAATCAATGAGTTTCTTGGGTTGTTGTGCTGTTTAAAGCTATAGTTTTATGCCTGTAATGTTGCAGGTAAAACGAATGGTGGTTAGTACTTATCAAGCGGCTAGTGGTGCTGGTGCTGCAGCTATGGAAGAGCTTGAGTTGCAAACTCGTGAGGTTTTATAATCTAACCCGTCTCATAAGCTTGGATGTATAAGATTTTCTTGTAGTGTGCCTTATAATTTTTTAATTTTTTTTTTGTAAGGTGTTGGAAGGAAAGCCTCCAACTTGTAATATATTTAAACAACAGGTATGTAATACCCAAATAATCAGTGAGGACTAGTTGTAAATTGTTGTCTTCATCAAGTTTTGGAGGATAACATTTTGGAAACTTTTTATTTTTGCAGTATGCTTTTAATTTGTTCTCACACAATGCACCTGTTCTTGAAAATGGGTACAATGAAGAGGAAATGAAATTGGTAAAAGAGACCAGGAAAATCTGGGTAAGTTATCTAAGTTGGTCTTTGCTTCACGTTTTTTATCTAATCAAATTGATTGGGATTTGTTAAAATTTCTTCGTTGGATAGGGACTGAAGTGAATATCTGTTTTAGCCTTCATTAAAATGTTATTTCTATTCTTATGCTGTAGAATGACATGGATGTCAGAGTGACGGCCACATGCATACGAGTTCCTGTCATGCGTGCGCATGCCGAGAGTGTGAATCTTCAATTTGAGAAGCCCCTTGATGAGGTAATATCGTGAATTTTAAAGTGCAACTTTGCTTGAGTAAATTTTTTGGTCAAATTTTCTTACTAATAGCGACTGTCTATAAGGCCTTTTTTCTTTTGCCTATATTTCCTATCTTTTTAATTTTCATTAGTAAGTTGGAGACATAATGGACACAACTTAAGGTAGATAATGTATTAGTGCTTGTTTGTTAGACTTCCTCATTCACTCTTGCAGGCATATAGAGCATATTCATGTGCATAACATTTAGCATCATTGGTTCTAAGAAATCATCTTGTGATGTTGGTGGACGTGCCTTTGAGTTAAGAAATCAATCATATCTTTTGGTGGTTAACTTTTTAAAGGAAAATAAAGTTGCACGATACATTTGTCTGCCTGTAACTTATTTTTTGCTAATTCTGTTAGGTTCATATATTTAATTCCTTTATTTTTATGAATAAGAAGTTGTAAGATATGTAGTGTTTTTGAATAAAAAGGATGTGAGATGAATACAAGTCATGGCTACATATGTATAATAATGGACCAAACGTCTCAAAATTGACAGGATTTTCTTGTAGCAAGACAGATAGTTTAATACTTGAACAGCTATTAAATGTTTTAAGTGCAACAGAAGACACTTTTTCTTGAAAATTTTTGATAAATATTTACTATGAGAAAATCTTCTGTGGAGGTAGTCGCAAACAGTGTCTTTGCCCTTATACATTCTTTAACTATAGATTTCATGTTCCTCTTAGATGGTCTATACAGGCTCTGATCCCTGCTCTTTCCTGTGCTGCTTTGGTCTTCTGTATCTAGTTTTCTGATTCGCATCATTACATTGAGTTGTCACCTGCCAAAAAGGATAGTTTTGACACCCTAAATAAAACTGATGCTCATAGAAAATGTTGCGTAACAAAAATCCATTTATTGTATTTTTCGTATTGACTTGAATTCTGGAAGTGTTCTCACTGTAATCGGTTTTCAGCCTCCACATTCTTATCAGGAAGTTGACTCATTAATGAAAAAGAAGGTTGTTCCTGTTAAAACAGAGCATATTTATTAGAAAATTTAATATTTGATTTTTAAGTAATGGCTTATTTTTTCTCTTATTGGCTTTCTTTTGCCAAATATCCTGATGGCATAAAATTGTGAACTTCTTCTGTAAAACCAAAACATTAACAATTTGTTGTATGCAAAGAAGTCTTTAGTTCTCCATTTATGCCCAAAGTTAGTCCCAATTAAACGTGACCTGAACCTCATGATTTTGGGGTGATAAATTTTGTTTATCATCCCAGATTAACCCTCTAAAACAGGCTATTATGATTTGCAAGCAGTTCCTTACTAGGTTCATTATGTGTGTCTCAATTAAAAATAGATAATCTGTCTAATTAAAGATAAAATTCTTAATCTTCTATTTTAACCAGTAAACATTCTTGACTTATTTAAGTTGTATTTCCAGGACACAGCTAAGGAAATTCTAAAGAATGCACCGGGAGTAGTTGTTATTGATGAACGGGCATCCAATCACTTTCCTACGCCATTGGAGGTGTCAAACAAAGATGATGTTGCAGTTGGCAGGATTCGTCGTGATGTTTCTCAAGATGGGAATATCGGGTAATAGTCTAGGGCCATATCTTTCTTTATTGAAGTTACATTCAACTTTTAGTAGCAAACCATATACTGATGGAGAAATTTGAAACAGGTTGGATATCTTTGTATGCGGTGATCAAATTCGCAAAGGAGCTGCACTTAATGCTGTTCAGATTGCCGAGTTGTTACTATAGTCACTTTTTAGTTCTGAAGTTTCATCTAATAGATTGCTTCGAGTGGTGAGATGAAATCATTATGAGCTATTTATTATATCTAGTCGATAGATGCGGATGTTTTGATGCAGTCAAATTGAACCAGTTTTGTAGTATAAACATACAGGCCTTAGCAAGCTGCACGATATTTTTGATTATAAACAGACAAGCCTTAGCAAGCTGCACGATATTTTTGCATAATATTGTGCTTATTATCTGTACGCAAAAATATCGTGCTTATTTTCTGTATTAAATCCTTCCATTTGGTTGAAATATTGTTAAAATAATCTTGTTAACTTGGGAGAGCCGTAGCTAGTTGGAGGCGAAGTAATGTATTATTGCTTGTGTCAACCTCTTCCTGTTAAGTGCTTATAACTGTATTCAACCATGTGCAGTTATGCAAGAACTAACATCATCTTGCTCATTAGGAATTAATTGCGTTTACCCCCTCTGGGGTTTATGTCCACTAGTGCTTATAATGTATTATTGGGATACATTCCTGTGATTTTAACGGCCGATAAGGATAAATAGACAGTCTGGGTAGAATCTAGGCTTTTAAAACTGGGATAATATCGAAATGAGGGGTGTTTTGGTTCTTAAACAGAGAAATCCCAATTAACTGGTTATGTAAACGTTTGCTAAATTCATGTGGGATAGCTTGGTATTTTAAAATACTTGATCTTGACATTTGATTAAAACCTCAGGGTGGAGAAAGTGTTTCTCTTTGCTAGACCTGGTAAAACAAGCATGCCAGAGTACGGGGAATCCTCAAGCTCAGTCGAGTTCAAGCTTGCTGTTGTAACAGTCGAGTTCGAGCTCGGTCGAGTTTGCGCTCGTTGCTATAACAGTCAAGTTGAGCTTGATTACACCGTTAGTTTGTTAAATTCATGTGGGGTAAATTTAGACCTGGCAAATGGACGGGTCAGATAGTTACGGGTCATGGGTAAAGCAGGTACAGATTCACGGGTAAGAAAATGCATGACTCGTGCTCGTCCGTACAGGTCAACCTGCGGGTCACCCCAAAAAATGTAGTTTTTTCATTTTTTTTTCCTTGATTTGTTATTCAAATTTCAAAATGTTGTGATTCCGTAGGTATATTTGATCAATTTTATTTCAAAAAGTATTTTATAAACAATAAAAATTTAAAAATAAAAACAGGTTTGATAGTGTGGTCAAACCACCGTTGGCATTGAAATGATTAGATGGACTTGATTTATCCATTGAACAATAAATTGTACAGTGTAAAATATCATAAAACGTTTTAGGAAGCATGGAGAGAGAAAAAAACCTCTGTCCGCCATAAATATCCATTAATGATGACGTATAAAACTAAGTCCAATCAAATTATGTAACATTATCGTTACCTGTATTCTTCTCTAATCGAGAAGTCTTGATATTTTAAAAGTAGGAGAGGGATATTTAAACAACATTAAGAAAAAGTTTAAAAATAAAAAAATGAAGGCGCTGCTGGGCATGAGGGAGAAATGGTTTGCAGTTATGGCTGCGTGAGAGAACTCTGGCCACCTTCTTGTTGGCTGCGTGAGAGAGTTGTCTAAGGCCCAAGTAGTGCTGGCTGCGTGAGAGATAAATGGTTTAGGAAAAATGGTTCAGTGATGGCTGCGTGAGAGAGAAATGGCTGCGTAAGGAAATTAGGAGAGCCGCTGGGCGTGGGTTTAGGAGAAATGGTTCAGTGATGAGTGATGAGTGTTGGGTGATGGCTGCGTGAGAGAGAAATGGTTTTAGGGTTTTTACTTAAAATGCGGGTACAGTTGGCATTACCTGTCCTATCTGCATTTTTTACGGGCGAACAGGGTATGAGAAACTTTTATGCAGGTCAATTTCAGATGTATCCGTATTTGTCCGTTTGATATGAGTATCCGTTGTCCCGTAGCCGTGGGTATGGATACCTTTTGGCCAAGTCTAGGTAAATTAAGGCTTGGTTTGGTTCCTTTTGAGAATATTATTATTAGTATTCTCAATAAAAGTTAAACAGTAAAATTGTAAAAACTCATAAAAGTATTTAATATTATTCAATTTTTTTAAATCCTATAAATTTGTTAATTTAATTAAATACTCCTAACTTTTTTTTAAAAATTATAAAATAACCCCAACAACCCATATTTACCAGATTCCAGTCACTACCACCAAAAAATAGTCAGAATCTGGTATAATGACATACTACCAGCTGAATTTGACCGGTAGTACGCCGATCTAGCTTTTCCTGTGGATCTGGTCGGAAAAGACCAGATCTAAGGCCAAAGATCTGGCCGTAGCCAGTTGGCAACGATGGCCAACACATGGTCGTCGTTGACCATCAACGACGGCCGTATCTTTGGCCGTCGTTGACGAGAAAATACGGCCAGATTTGGCCGTCAATGGCCAGATCTAATTGTAGATCTGGCCTTTGCTGGCTAGATTTATCGTGGATTTGGCCGGAAAAGGCCATATCGGCGCATGACCGGCAAGATCCAACTGGTCATGTGTCGATACGACGACACTGGCCACCCTCCGGCGGTGGTGGTCGGCTGTCCATATTTAATGGGTGGGTTGGGGGTGTTTTTGTTAACTTTTAATGTTTTATTATATGGGTGTTTAGTAAATAAATAAACATAGGGGGGTGTTTAGTAAATAAACAAATATAAGAGGTATTTTTATTTATTTCCAAATCGTACATCGTAATACCTGCCCAATTCAACTTTTTTTCAAAAACTTTTCTAAAAAGTGTAAAAAAGTGAACCAAACGGAGTCTAAGTATTTTAAAACACTTGATCTAGACATAGTTGATTAAAACCTCAGCGTGGATAAAGTGTAAACTATGGGGGCAAGTGTTAAAATAATTGATTTTATAATGTTTTAATTATAAGAAAAAGAGTAGATTCTTTTACAAAGTTGCATTCTAAAGAAGGAAGGCTTTACAATTTTTATTTATACAGAATTCCTTCCCCTTTTCATAAGGAGAATATATTATGCCTATAAAGCAAACATTCTTTTCCCTACTTCTACTTATTTAATTTTTTTAATGAATATTCATAATTAAATAATGCTTGATATTTTTATATGACATGTTAATAAAATAAGCTTTTCACAGCTTTAAATATTACACTTATATCCTTAAATGACGAATTTAACTAAAGTTAGTTTAACCAATTAAGCTTTAAAACTAACTATTGACGTTGTGCTTACAGGAGGCACATGTTAAAATCATTAAAAATTAACACACAAAAAAAAAAAAAAAAAAAAAAAAATTACATGTTAAAATCATTAAGAGAAAAAATCATTTTTAACAAACATAATGTTATTGAAACAAAATATATAAAATAACAGTAATATAGGTTATATATTGCCTCATGCCTCAAAGTAAAAGAAATATATCATTGTCAGCAAATGAAATATATATATAAAGACGATGGATAAAATGGGGTAAAAGAATCATCCATCAATTAGATTCAATCTGTTCTTAAAAAGCAAGTAGAGAATTTCAATTTCCCAAAATAAAAAGTAATATAGGTTATATATAATTTCTTTGCAAAAGAGAGAAATTAAAGCATCTTATAATTCCCCATCAATTTTATGCTTCAAGTCTCATGCTCTTATTATAACAAAATTATATTAACTTTACTATTTAGTGATGTGTATATTGTTTTATTTCTATTTTTTAACAATAGAATCACTTACACATGGATATTTTAGTAATTCAATTTTTTGTTGTTGAAATTAACAGTTTTAAACCGTTAAATGCCATTTCATTGTCTTTTATGATAAAAGTGTTCATTTATGTAAGTTTATAATAAAAATGTCCCCTAACTTATAATAACCTTGACTACTTTTAATAAATATATTTATTTTTGAGAAACTATCATTTTAGATTTCACATAAGAGATTTATTTATATATTTTAATATAGAGCATGACTATGTAATTAATAAATTCTTTGAGTTTATAAGATTTTGGAACTTTTAATAAAACTATCTAATAATATCAACTAATTAATAACTAAAATATCTGTGTGAATAATGTTAATATGAGATTGTTAATATAGCATTAATAAGTAAAGAAAATATATTTAAATATAGAGGAAGAGTGGTCTATAAATAAGAGAAAATGGAGTTATCTGATGAATTTTATAAAAAATAGATTGGGAGAATTAAAGATTAATAATTATTTATTATGAGTAATGTTTTTGATATGCAATTAAAATAATAATAGTCAAAAAATTATATATACATAATTTTAAAAACTTAAATTTTCTTTTATAAGACTGGAGCCTAAGGGAGGCATCCCTAGCTCCGCCCCTGATACCATGTGGTTAAAAATGGAGTCTGGATTTAGCTTATATAAGAAAAAATGACGCCAATTTTTGATAATTATAAATACTTTTAACACCAGCAAATGTGATGTTAATTATCAGAATTATAAGTACTTAGCACTATAATTAAGTAATGCTTATGCTTGAGATTTAGGTATACCAGTAGATACATTATTTGCAGGGAAAGTATAGAATCTTGGAATGGAACTTGTTGGCGCCATGAAGAGACTTGGTTTGCAAGTATAGAAATTGATTACCAATAGTCTTTCTTTTCCTTCTTCTTTATAAATATAATCAAATCCTTTATTTCTTCTTCTGCATTTTGCTTGTTTCTTCTTACGCACGTACTGCCATTTGCTTATTCATATCTCTGCAATTATCTCTCGTACACTTTGTGAGTTTCTTTCTCTTATTTAGTTATTTAATTACAACCATTCGCTTATTTCCTTTGTTGCAGTCTCTTATTTAAGATTGCATGCATTTTAGAGTTGAATTTTATAGAGGATTTTCAACTGTGTGCTCTTTTATTTGCTTACTGATTTTGATTTTCTCCTTACACTAAACTTTACATATTCTAAATTTTGATCATTTTCCCATGTTTAGCCTGGCCAGGTTTTGATATTGTTTATCATTTCTTTGAGTGCCAAATTTTTTGTTCATCTCTTTAGAGCTTTAGACAAATTGGCTAGTATCTTAGGGAATATTTATGACAATTTTTTTGTGATATTAGGGCAATTAATGAAAAATTTCTTTTATGTGATTTGGAGATTTTATCAGCCAAGCTTATTTCCCCTTGATTTTATATATTCTTATAATCATGAAAAGAAGGATTCTTTTCAGCAACGCATGGTATGGTACTATGGTTTGTTATATATATTCTTTTAGATTATTGAGTATGTGGATCAATCAACTTCCATTAAAATGGAAATGGATAGGAATTTTTGAGGTCTGATTGTTCAATATGTGATGCTTATAATTTAAGAAATATTTGTTCAAGTTTATTAATTGAGCCCTGATGTGTTTCAAATTACTTTACTTTTCATGCATCAAATGGGATTTTGTTAAGTGTTACTAATTTGGTGTTGATTAGGAAACAACAGTTGAAATTGTTTAGACTGAATGGGTAAGTCAATCATATTGTATGGATTTGTTGCGGTTGAGCAACCAGAGGCCATAAAACAATTTCTGGAGAAAATTTTGGGTGAAGGGACTGTCACTGATGTGGGAGTTCAACAACATGAAGGTTTAAGGGGCTATGCAATTGTACACTTCACAACAACTGAAGCTGCAGATACGATCAAGTCCTTGGCTGACGAACGCCTTTGGTATGGGAATTCTTACTTGAAAGCTCAAGTTATGGGCGAGGGACCAAAACCAGGTCACATTCAGCATAGGATTAAGGATGTAAAGTTGCACTTTGGTTTTCAATTGTCAGACAAAACGTTTTCATCACTATGGACTCAGGAAAATGTTTCTGTTAAGTTTGGATTGGCACTAAGAAAATTTATCTTTTTTCTATCTCATAATTCTGTGGAATATAAGCTTCAGCTCCCATACGAGAGCATTAGGCTAGTTGAGTTGCGCCGTCTACAAGACAAGAGGTTTATCATCATTCAGGTGTGCTGTTTAAACTAATTTGAATTGTATTTTATTTTATTTCTGCAATATAGAATTGCTTCTTATTGTACTTTGTTGCTACATAGTTTGCATTATGTAAGATTTTATTTCGATCGCTAGTGGATAATTTGGTACTTAAGGCTATAGTTAAAACTTGTTCTAGTTCTTGAAATTACTAGCAATAATACATTTTAATTTGCGTTACAATTGAGGACAATTCTTAACATGTTCTTCTTTTTCATCTTTCTGTGTTACTATTGTTAGTTATTCGGTGTACCTTCGATATATTCTAAAGATGTGCCTGATCAAACCTTTTTTAGAGATGACACTGATGTTCAGTGGGTTCATGAAGTTGATTTTACTCCATCCTCATGCA
>CM047741.1:5572697-5705553 GCA_026225825.1 Pistacia integerrima | reverse complement strand
TGCATGAGGATGGAGTAAAATCAACTTCATGAACCCATTGAACATCAGTGTCATCTCTAAAAAAGGTTTGATCAAGCACATCTTTAGAATATATCCAAGGTACACCGAATAACTAACAATAGTAACACAGAAAGATGAAAAAGAAGAACATGTTAAGAATTGTCCTCAGTTGTAACGCAAATTAAAACGTATTATTGCTAGTAATTTTAAGAACTAGAACAAGTTTTAACTATAGCCTTAAGTACCAAATTATCCACTAGCGATCGAAATAAAATCTTACGTAATGCAAACTATGTAGCAACAAAGTACAATAAGAAGCAATTCTATATTGCAGAAATAAAATAAAATACAATACAAATTAGTTTAAACAGCACACCTGAATGATGATAAACCTCTTGTCTTGTAGACGGCGCAACTCAACTAGCCTAATGCTCTCGTATGGGAGCTGAAGCTTATATTCCACAGAATTATGAGATAGAAAAACGATAAATTTTCTTAGTGCCAATCCAAACTTAACAGAAACATTTTCCTGAGTCCATAGTGATGAAAACGTTTTGTCTGACAATTGAAAACCAAAATGCAACTTTACATCCTTAATCCTATGCTGAATGTGACCTGGTTTTGGTCCCTCGCCCATAACTTGAGCTTTCAAGTAAGAATTCCCATACCAAAGGCGTTCTCGCCACCAAGGACTTGATCGTATCTGCGGCTTCGTTGTTGTGAAGTGTACAATTGCATAGCCCTTAAACCTTCATGTTGTTGAACTCCCACATCAGTGACAGTCCCTTCACCCAAAATTTTCTCCAGAAATTGTTTTATGGCCTCTGGTTGCTCAACCGCAACAAATCCATACAATATGATTGACTTACCTATTCAGTCTAAACAATTTCAACTGTTGTTTCCTAATCAACACCAAATTAGTAACACTTAACAAAATCCCATTTGATGCATGAAAAGTAAAGTAATTTGAAACACATCAGGGCTCAATTAATAAACTTGAACAAATATTTCTTAAATTATAAGCATCGCATATTGAACAATCAGACCTCAAAAATGCCTACCCATTTCCATTTTAATGGAAGTTGATTGATCCACATACTCAATAATAGTGGCGGATTTACTTAATGACGAGTGGGGACCACGGCCCCCACTCAAATTTTAAAAAATTTTAGAGTCCATAAATATTTTTATTTATTTGCATTTTACCCCTATAAAACTTTGACATTTCGCCCCCACAAGACTTTGACATTTTGCCCCCTATATAACTTTGACATTTTGGGAAAAGAAGAGCTTTTTTGGTTTTTGAACTCACAGTTCCAGAACAAAACACACTCTAAAAAGTAAAACCTCTCTTTCCTCTTTCTCTCTTCCCTTTTTCTCTCATGGTGCAGGTCAGCAGGTGCTCTAACTCTTAGTCTCTCTCAGACTCTGACTCTCAGTCTCTCACCAAACTATCCTTCCAAGGCTAAACGGCTGAACCAACATCCGGCAGTACTTTTTATCCATTTATCAAAGGTAATGTCCCTAATCCTAAAGGCTAAATCCCTAATTTTCTCCATTCATTCCATGTTTTACAGTTTTAGACCTTTTTTTATTGTAGTTTCCAATAAAATTGAGTATTATATATTTAGAATTTATGATTTACTAAACTTGAATCTTGCTCCTAATGGCCAACCAGAGTCTTTGAAATTGAAGGGGCCCTTACCATTTAGCCAATGCAGCAATGCCCATTGCCCAGACGTCCCCAAGCACAATGAAAAACAGGATAAAAAATAAATTATTCATTCATCAAGAATTATGCCTCATTTACTGCTGATGGTTGGATTTGGAACTTGGATCATGTTTCATGTATAATTTTAGTTTGTTTTTTTAATTTAATTATTGTTGAAATATAAGTTTGGCTTGGTTACTTTGTAGGTGTATTTTAATTTTAATCCACTCAATTGGGAAAGGCAAAAAAAAAAAAAAAAAAAAAAAATGAAAGAGTTCTCAAAACTCTTTGCATGGCCTTTATTGAATCAACCCCACGGTCCCCACTTGAATTTGTGAATCTCTGCCATGTTTATCAAAAGTGTAACTTTGTTCAATTGGAAACTACTCATGACCCCACAGCCCCACTTATTTATTTATTGATTCAAAGTGTAAATGAAATGAAGATTAGATGATTCTATCTCACTGCTTAGCTGGACCCTCCGGTTTTTTCAGTTTCAGCACAGAACCCATTCATCCATTCTTCTTCATTTAGTTCTCAGTGTGGTTCAATTTTTCTGTATTTATTTCAGTGTTGCTTTTTAAGAACAGGATACTTGGTTAATTTTTAGATTTCCATACGAAAAGTTTAGTTTTTATTTCATTTAAAATAAAGCAATACTATTATGTATTAGAAAAATGAGAAAAGATAATGAAAAAATAAAGTGGGGTTAGAATTTTGAGTGGCTTAAAAGTTTCTTTAAAAAAGGGAGAGGGGTGGTCCATGGCCACATTTACATGTCCTAGTAGGGATGATTCAAGAGGAGTCTTCTCTTCAATAAATGTCAAAGTTACACTATATAATAGTTCTTTGTTGACAATATCAAAAACTTTTTAAACTTTATAAACATAAATAACTAATTATTTATTGTTTGTAAAGATTAGCTTGAGAAATCATTATATATGTATCTTTTCTTTCATCCTCATTAAATTACTTGACTAAGTCAAATTTTATAAAAGGAGTTGACTTCTTTTTTCTATAAATATGCATGATTCATGTTAAATGAGTCTAAAAGGAATTCAAACCCACAAAATATCACATTCTTATTGTCTTTCCATTACTATATATGTAAATCACTATGGGTTACTATGTATGTCTTATTGTCTTTTCATTACTATGTATGTAAATCACTATAGGTTATTAATCTTGTACAATTCCTTATTGTTTTATTTGTTTAAAACTTCTTATTAGGTATGCAATATGGATAAATTTCTCAAAAGAAAATCAGCAATAGATCAATCATCCTCATCACTCCAAGAAAGTAAAGCCAATGATAAAGAAAATGATCCATTAAAAGAAAGTCATGTAGAACTTGAAGCCATCTTGAAAGATCTTCCATCTGATCCAGCTCTACGACCTAAAATCAATCATTATCATCCTAATTATAGGGATGCAATTAGAAGATTTTACTTGCAAAAGAGTTGTTGCCAGCCTCGAAATCATGCATTTCCACTGACAAAATTTGGAAAAGGATATCGTCGATTTAATCCTGCTTGGTTTGATGTGTATGGCGATTGGCTTGAGTATAGTGTGACCAAAGATGCTGCATTCTGTTTGTATTGTTATCTTTTTAGACCTTCCATTATAAGCCAAGCTGGTAGTGACGCTTTCGTTAGTGAAGGATTTTGTAATTGGAAGAAACCAGAACGTTTTCAAATTCATGTTGGCCAGCCAAATAGTGCTCATAACCAAGCACGACAGAGTTGTGTGAATTTAATGAATCGAAAGCAACATATTGAAGTGGCTCTATCTAAGCAATCAGATCAAGTTAGGACTAAATACCGAACTCGCTTGACTGCATCCATTGTTTGCATTAGATTTCTTTTGCGTCAAGGGTTGGCATTTCGTGGTCATGATGAAACTGAAGACTCAAAGAACCAAGGTAACTTTCTCGGACTTCTTTATTTTCTAGCTTAGCATAATGAACATTTTAAGAGTGTTGTTTTGAAGAATGCACCTGGGAATCTTAAATTGATAGCACCAGTGATTCAGAAAGATATTGTGAATGTCATGACAAATGAAACCACAAAAGCTATCATTAGTGATCTTGGAGATGACATATTTTCAGTTTTGATTGATGAGTCTCGTGATGTGTCAATTAAAGAACAAATGGCTATTGCTATACGTTATGTAGATAAAAAGGGTCATGTACTTGAGCGATTTCTTGGCATTGTACATGTTAGTGACACAACTGCAGTATCACTTAAGATGGCTCTTGAGTCATTATTCTGTCAACATGGATTGAGTTTGTCAAGATTACGTGGACAAGGTTATGATGGGGCAAGTAATATGCAAGGAGAATTTAATGGTCTGAAAAGTTTGATTTTGAGGGAGAATGAATATGCTTATTATGTTCACTGTTTTGCTCACCAACTTCAGTTGACACTTGTAGCTGTTGCAAAAAATCACATTTCTATTGCTTCATTTTTTAGCTTGGTTACTAATCTGATAAATGTTGTTGGAGGTTCATGCAAGCGTCGAGACATGCTTCGGGAGAGCCAAATTAATAAACTTGTTCAAGCACTAGAAATTGGTGAAGTTAGCAAGGGACGAGGTTTGAATCAAGAGACAAGTCTAAAACGACCTAGTGATACACGTTGGGGCTCGTATTATTACACATTGATCAACTTAATCCTTTTGTTATCTTCTGTGGGCGATGTGCTTGAGGTTATTGAAGAAGATGGTTTAAATCCTGAACAAAGGGGTGAAGCATGTAATCTATTAGATTTAATCTATTCCTTTGATTTTGCATTTAACTTACATATGATGAAAAGTATATTGGCGATTACTAATGAGTTGTCACAAGCATTGCAGAGAAAAGATTAAGACATTGTAAATGCTATGGCTCTAATCAAAGTTTCCAAACAACGGTTACAATTGTTGAGAGATGAAGGATGGGAATCTTTGTTGAGTGAAGTTTCTTCATTTTGCCAAAAGCATGATATTGCCATTTTGAATATGGATGATATGTTTGCAATTCGAGGGCGGCCACGACGGAGAGTTGAGCACATGACAAAATTTGCATCACTATCGAGTTGAATTGTTTTATACTGTGATAGATATGCAACTTCAAGAACTTAACACTCGTTTCACTGAGGTTAGTACTGAGCTGCTTCTATGTATGGCATGTTTAGATCCAAGTAATTCATTCTCTGCTTTTGACAAACATAAGTTGATTCGTTTTGCCCAGTTTTATCCATCTGATTTTTTTGCATTTGAGTTGATGGTACTTGAGAACCAGGCTGAGACTTATGTTATTGACATGCGTTCTTGTGAGGAATTCTCTAAGTTACAAGGAATTGGTGATTTGGCTAAGAATTTAGTTTGCTTTAAAAAAGACATTTTGTATCCATTGGTGTATAAGCTTGTAAAACTTGCATTGGTTTTACCAGTTGCGACTGCGATCGTTGAAAGGGCTTTTTCTGCAATGAATATTGTGAAAAGTCGGTTACGTAATCGAATGGGAGATCAATGGATGAATGATTGTTTGGTCACCTATATTGAGAAAGATGTATTTGATACAATTGAAGATGAGATGATTATCCAACGTTTTCAGAATATGAAAACTCGTCGAGGACAATTGTAAAAAAATTGTGTTTTTTGAATATATGTATTTGTATTTTGTAACTTTTTGTTGAAGTTCATCCTAATGAAAAAAAAAAAAAAAAGTATAGTTATAATTGGTTCAATTTTTTTTGTTTATTTTTTGCCCCCATCGAGTGAAATTCCTAGATCCGCCACTGCTCAATAATCTAAAAGAATATATATAACAAACCATAGTACCATACCATGCGTTGCTGAAAAGAATCCTTCTTTTCATGATTATAAGAATATATAAAATCAAGGGGAAATAAGCTTGGCTGATAAAATCTCCAAATCACATAAAAGAAATTTTTCATTAATTGCCCTAATATCACAAAAAAATTGTCATAAATATTCCCTAAGATACTAGCCAATTTGTCTAAAGCTCTAAAGAGATGAACAAAAATTTTGGCACTCAAAGAAATGATAAACAATATCAAAACGTGGCCAATCTAAACATGGGAAAATGATCAAAATTTAGAATATGTAAAGTTTAGTGTAAGGAGAAAATCAAAATCAGTAAGCAAATAAAAGAGCACACAGTTGAAAATCCTCTATAAAATTCAACTCTAAAATGCATGCAATCTTAAACAAGAGCCTGCAACAAAGGAAATAAGCGAATGTTTGTAATTAAATAACTAAATAAGAGAAAGAAACTCACAAAGTGTACAGAGAGATAATTGCAGAGATATGAATAAGCAAATGGCAGTACGTGCGTTAGAAGAAACAAGCAAAATGCAGAAGAAGAAATAAAGGATTTGATTATATTTATAAAGAAGAAGGAAAAGAAAGACTATTGGTAGTCAATTTCTATACTTGCAAACCAAGTCTCTTCATGGCGCCAACAAGTTCCATTCCAAGATTCTATACTTTCCCTTCAAATAATGTATCTACTGCTATACCTAAATCTCAAGCATGAGCATTACTTAATTATAGTGCTAAGTACTTATAATTCTGATAATTAACATCACATTTGCTGGTGTTAAAAGTATTTATAATTATCAAAAATTGGCGTCATTTTTTCCTATATAAGCTAAATCCAGACTCCATTTTTAACCATATGGTATCAGGGGCGGAGCTAGGGATGCCTCCCTTAGGCTCCAATCTTATAAAAGAAAATTTAAGTTTTTAAAATTATGTATATATAATTTTTTGAATATTATTATTTTAATTGCATATCAAAAACATTACTCATAATAAATAATTATTAATCTTTAATTCTCCCAATCTATTTTTTATAAAATTCATCAGATAACTCCATTTTCTCTTATTTATAGACCGCTCTTCCTCTATATTTAAATATATTTTATTTATTTTCTTTTCTTATTAATGCTATATTAACAATCTCATATTAACATTATTCACACAGATATTTTAGTTATTAATTAGTTGATATTATTAGATAGTTTTAGTAAAAGTTCCAAAATCTTATAAACTCAAAGAATTTATTAATTACATAGTCATGCTCTATATTAAAATATATAAATAAATCTCTTATGTGAAATCTAAAATGATAGTTTCTCAAAAATAAATATATTTATTAAAAGTAGTCAAGGTTATTATAAGTTAGGGGACATTTTTATTATAAACTTACATAAATGAACACTTTTGTCATAAAAGACAATGAAATGGCATTTAACGGTTTAAAACTGTTAATTTCAACAAAAAAAAAAAATTGAATTACTAAAATATCCATGTGTAAGTGATTCTATTGTTAAAAAATAGAAATAAAACAATATACGCATCACTAAATAGTGAAGTTAATATAATTTTGTTATAATAAGAGCATGAGACTTGAAGCATAAAATTGATGGGGAATTATAAGATGCTTTAATTTCTCTCTTTTGCAAAGAAATGATATATAACCTATATTACTTTTTATTTTGGGAAATTGAAATTCTCTACTTGCTTTTTAAGAACAGATTGAATCTAATTGATGGATGATTCTTTTACCCCATTTTATCCATCGTCTTTATATATATATATATTTCATTTGCTGACAATGATATATTTCTTTTACTTTGTAGTTTGTAATTATTTTAAGGCATGAGGCCATATATAACCTATATTACTGTTATTTTATATATTTTGTTTCAATAACATTATGTTTGTTAAAAATGATTTTTTCTCTTAATGATTTTAACATGTAATTTTTTTTTTTTTTTTTTTTTTTGTGTTAATTTTTAATGACTTTAACATGTGCCTCCTGTAAGCACAACCTCAATAGTTAGTTTTAAAGCTTAATTGGTTAAACTAACTTTAGTTAAATTCGTCATTTAAGGATATAAGTGTAATATTTAAAGCTGTGAAAAGCTTATTTTATTAACATGTCATATAAAAATATGAAGCATTATTTAATTATGAATATTGATTAAAAAAATTAAATAAGTAGAAGTAGGGAAAAGAATGTTTGCTTTATAGGCATAATATATTCTCCTTATGAAAAGGGGAAGGAATTCTGTATAAATAAAAATTGTAAAGCCTTCCTTCTTTAGAATGCAACTTTGTAAAGGAATCTACTCTTTTTCTGATAATTAAAACATTATAAAATCAATTATTTTAACATTTGCCCCGATAGTTTACACTTTATCCACCCTGAGGTTTTAATCAACTATGTCTAGATCAAGTGTTTTAAAATACTTAGGCTCTGTTTGATTCACTTTTTTACACTTTTTAGAAAAGTTTTTGAAAAAAAGTTGAATTAGATGGGTATTACGATGTACGATTTAGAAATAAATAAAAATACCTATTATATTTGTTTATTTACTAAACACCCCCCTATGTTTGTTTATTTACTAAACACCCATATAATAAAACATTAAAAGTTAATAAAAACACCCCCAATCCACCCATTAAATATGGATAGCCGACCACCACCACCGGAGGGTGGCCGGAGTCATCGTATCGACACATGACTGGCTGAATCTTACCGGTCGTGCGTCGATATGGCATTTTTCGGCCAATTCCACGATAGATCGGCCGGCCAAAGACCGATCTACGGTTGAGTCGCCATTGTGGCTGGCCGGATCTCGGCCGTATTTTTCTCGTCAACGACGGCCAAAGATACGACCGTCGTTGACAAGCGCTCACGACAGATCTTTGGCCTTAGATCTGACCTTTTCTGACTAGATCCACGAGAAAAAGCTAAATCGGCGCACTACCGGTCAAATTCAGCCGGTAGTGTGCCATTATACCAGATTTCGGTCATTTTTCGGTAGTGGTGACCAGAATCTAGTAAATATAGGTTGCTGGAGTTTTTTTGTAATTTTTAAAAAAAAATTAGAAGTATTTAATTAAATTAACAAATTTATGGGTTTAAAAAAAATTGAATAATATTGAATAATTTTGTGAATTTTTATAATTTTACTGTTTAACTTTATTAAGAATACTAATAGTAATATTCCCAAAAAGGAACCAAACCGAACCTTAATTTACCTAGACTTGGCGAAAAGGTATCCATACCTACGGCTACGGGACAACAGATACTCATATCAAACGGACAAATACGGATACATCTGAAATTGACCCGTATAAAAGTTACTTGTACCCTGTTCGCCCGTCAAAAATGCAGATAGGACAGGTAATGCCAACTGTACCCGCATTTTAAGTAAAAACCCTAAAACCATTTCTCTCTCACGCAGCCATCACTCAACGCTCATCACTCATCACTGAACCATTTCTCCTAAACCCACGCCCAGCGGCTCTCCTAATTTCCTTACGCAGCCATTTCTCTCTCACGCAGCCATCACTGAACCATTTTTCCTAAACCATTTATCTCTCACGCAGCCAGCACTACTTGGGCCTTAGACAACTCTCTCACGCAGCCAACAAGAAGGTGGCCAGAGTTCTCTAACGCAGCCATAACTGCAAACCATTTCTCCCTCACGCCCAGCAGCGCCTTCATTTTTTTATTTTTAAACTTTTTCTTAATGTTGTTTAAATATCCCTCTCCTACTTTTAAAATATCAAGACTTCTCGATTAGAGAAGAATACAGGTAATGATAATGTTACATAATTTGATTGGACTTAGTTTTATACGTCATCATTAATGGATATTTATGGCGGACAGAGGTTTTTTTCTCTCTCCATGCTTCCTAAAACGTTTTATGATATTTTACACTGTACAATTTATTGTTCAATGGATAAATCAAGTCCATCTAATCATTTCAATGCCAACGGTGGTTTGACCACACTATCAAACCTGTTTTTATTTTTAAATTTTTATTGTTTATAAAATACTTTTTGAAATAAAATTGATCAAATATACCTACGGAATCACAACATTTTGAAATTTGAATAACAAAATCAAGGAAAAAAAAATGAAAAAACTACATTTTTTGGGGTGACCCGCAGGTTGACCTGTACGGACGAGCACGAGTCATGCATTTTCTTACCCGTGAATCTGTACCTGCTTTACCCATGACCCGTAACTATCTGACCCGTCCATTTGCCAGGTCTAAATTTACCCCACATGAATTTAACAAACTAACGGTGTAATCAAGCTCAACTTGACTGTTATAGCAACGAGCGCAAACTCGACCGAGCTCGAACTCGACTGTTACAACAGCAAGCTTGAACTCGACTGAGCTTGAGGATTCCCCGTACTCTGGCATGCTTGTTTTACCAGGTCTAGCAAAGAGAAACACTTTCTCCACCCTGAGGTTTTAATCAAATGTCAAGATCAAGTATTTTAAAATACCAAGCTATCCCACATGAATTTAGCAAACGTTTACATAACCAGTTAATTGGGATTTCTCTGTTTAAGAACCAAAACACCCCTCATTTCGATATTATCCCAGTTTTAAAAGCCTAGATTCTACCCAGACTGTCTATTTATCCTTATCGGCCGTTAAAATCACAGGAATGTATCCCAATAATACATTATAAGCACTAGTGGACATAAACCCCAGAGGGGGTAAACGCAATTAATTCCTAATGAGCAAGATGATGTTAGTTCTTGCATAACTGCACATAGTTGAATACAATTATAAGCACTTAACAGGAAGAGGTTGACACAAGCAATAATACATTACTTCGCCTCCAACTAGCTACGGCTCTCCCAAGTTAACAAGATTATTTTAACAATATTTCAACCAAATGGAAGGATTTAATACAGATAATAAGCACGATATTTTTGCGTACAGATAATAAGCACAATATTACGCAAAAATATCGTGCAGCTTGCTAAGGCTTGTCTGTTTATAATCAAAAATATCGTGCAGCTTGCTAAGGCCTGTATGTTTATACTACAAAACTGGTTCAATTTGACTGCATCAAAACATCCGCATCTATCGACTAGATATAATAAATAGCTCATAATGATTTCATCTCACCACTCGAAGCAATCTATTAGATGAAACTTCAGAACTAAAAAGTGACTATAGTAACAACTCGGCAATCTGAACAGCATTAAGTGCAGCTCCTTTGCGAATCTGATCACCGCAGACAAAGATATCCAACCTGTTTCAAATTTCTCCATCAGTATATGGTTTGCTACTAAAAGTTGAATGTAACTTCAATAAAGAAAGATATGGCCCTAGACTATTACCCGATATTCCCATCTTGAGAAACATCACGACGAATCCTGCCAACTGCAACATCATCTTTGTTTGACACCTCCAATGGCGTAGGAAAGTGATTGGATGCCCGTTCATCAATAACAACTACTCCCGGTGCATTCTTTAGAATTTCCTTAGCTGTGTCCTGGAAATACAACTTAAATAAGTCAAGAATGTTTACTGGTTAAAATAGAAGATTAACAATTTTATCTTTAATTAGACAGATTATCTATTTTTAATTGAGACACACATAATGAACCTAGTAAGGAACTGCTTGCAAATCATAATAGCCTGTTTTAGAGGGTTAATCTGGGATGATAAACAAAATTTATCACCCCAAAATCATGAGGTTCAGGTCACGTTTAATTGGGACTAACTTTGGGCATAAATGGAGAACTAAAGACTTCTTTGCATACAACAAATTGTTAATGTTTTGGTTTTACAGAAGGAGAAGTTCACAATTTTATGCCATCAGGATATTTGGCAAAAGAAAGCCAATAAGAGAAAAAATAAGCCATTTCTTAAAAATCAAATATTAAATTTTCTAATAAATATGCTCTGTTTTAACAGGAACAACCTTCTTTTTCATTAATGAGTCAACTTTCTGATAAGAATGTGGAGGCTGAAAACCGATTACAGTGAGAACACTTCCAGAATTCAAGTCAATACGAAAAATACACTAAATGGATTTTTGTTACGCAACATTTTCTATGAGCATCAGTTTTATTTAGGGTGTCAAAACTATCCTTTTTGGCAGGTGACAACTCAATGTAATGACGCAAATCAGAAAACTAGATACAGAAGGCCAAAGCAGCACAAGAAAGAGCAGGGATCAGAGCCTCTATAGACCATCTAAGAGGAACATGAAATCTATAGTTAAAGAACGTATAAGGGCAAAGACACTGTTTACGACCACCTCCACAGAAGATTTTCTCATAGTAAATATTTATCAAAAAATTTCAAGAAAAAGTATCTTCTGCTGCACTTAAAACATTTAATAGCTCTTCAAGTATTAAACTATCTGTCTTGCTACAAGAAAATCCTGTCAATTTTGAGACGTTTGGTCCATTATTATACATATGTAGCCATGACTTGTATTCATCTCACATCCTTTTTATTCAAAAACACTACATATCTTACAACTTCTTATTCATAAAAATAAAGGAATTAAATATATGAACCTAACAGAATTAGCAAAAAATAAGTTACAGCCAGACAAATGTATCGTGCAACTTTATTTTCCTTTAAAAAGTTAACCACCAAAAGATATGATTGATTTCTTAACTCAAAGGCACGTCCACCAACATCACAAGATGATTTCTTAGAACCAATGATGCTAAATGTTATGCACATGAATATGCTCTATATGCCTGCAAGAGTGAATGAGGAAGTCTAACAAACAAGCACTAATACATTATCTACCTTAAGTTGTGTCCATTATGTCTCCAACTTACTAATGAAAATTAAAAAGATAGGAAATATAGGCAAAAGAAAAAAGGTCTTATAGACAGTCGCTATTAGTAAGAAAATTTGACCAAAAAATTTACTCAAGCAAAGTTGCACTTTAAAATTCACGATATTACCTCATCAAGGGGCTTCTCAAATTGAAGATTCACACTCTCGGCATGCGCACGCATGACAGGAACTCGTATGCATGTGGCCGTCACTCTGACATCCATGTCATTCTACAGCATAAGAATAGAAATAACATTTTCATGATGGCTTAAACAGATATTCACTTCAGTCCCTATCCAACGAAGAAATTTTAACAAATCCCAATCAATTTGATTAGATAAAAACCGTGAAGCAAAGACCAACTTAGATAACTTACCCAGATTTTCCTGGTCTCTTTTACCAATTTCATTTCCTCTTCATTGTACCCATTTTCAAGAACAGGTGCATTATGTGAGAACAAATTAAAAGCATACTGCAAAAATAAAAAGTTTCCAAAATGTTATCCTCCAAAACTTGATGAAGACAACAATTTACAACTAGTCCTCACTGATTATTTGGGTATTACATACCTGTTGTTTAAATATATTACAAGTTGGAGGCTTTCCTTCCAACACCTTACAAAAAAAAATTAAAAAATTATAAGGCACACTACAAGAAAATCTTATACATCCAAGCTTATGAGACGGGTTAGATTATAAAACCTCACGAGTTTGCAACTCAAGCTCTTCCATAGCTGCAGCACCAGCACCACTAGCCGCTTGATAAGTACTAACCACCATTCGTTTTACCTGCAACATTACAGGCATAAAACTATAGCTTTAAACAGCACAACAACCCAAGAAACTCATTGATTCAGCAATAAAGATTTAAACTTTCAACCCATCAGGCCTTTAATCTATCAAATTTTATGTCTTCCATGAAAAGGTAATAGCAACCCATTTCAAATAATACAAATCAAACAACACATTTATTCAACAAAGATTCAAATTTTCAACCCAAAAGTCCTTCTTCAAATTTGTTAATACCTTGGCATGGCAATGAAGAGGCGTGGCAGCCATCAAACCATTGTTTAGAAAAAACAAAAAACATCAAGCAACTCATTTATTCAGCAATAAAGATTCAAACTTTGAACTCAGCCTTTTAATCTATCAAATTTAGGCCTTCCATAAAAGGTATAGCAACACATTTTACATATAAGAAATCAACAACAATAAAGCAACTCATTCATTAAACAATAAGATCCAAACTTTCAACCCGAGCAAGCCTTTTCTCTAATTGAAATTAATACCTTGGCATGGCGATGAAGAGGTGTGGCAGCCATCAAACAAATGATAGTTGAACAATTGGGGTTAGCAATCAACGCACCTTTCCCATTCTTAACCTTAATCCCACTCACAGCTTCAGGGTTAACTTCAGGAATCACTAGGGGCACATTTTGATCCATTCTAAAAGCCGAACTATTATCCACCACAATGCTTCCTTTCTTCACCGCAATGGGTCCAAACTCTTTACTAATCGACCCACCAGCACTAAACAGCGCAATATCAACACCATCAAAGCTCTCTTCTCTCAGTTCTTCAATTGTATACGTTTGGTCCTGGAAAGTTAGCTGCTTTCCAGCAGAGCGCTTGGAAGCTAACATTTTGATGGAGCGGTAAGGGAAGTCACGGTCGGAGAGGACGGAGAGGAACTCTTGGCCGACGGCGCCGGTAACACCGACGACGGCCAAGGAGGGGCCGGAGTCGTTGAGGGCCATGCGAACTTTGGTGAAGATGGGTTTGGTTTTGCGTTTGGAGAAGGTGGGAAGCTTGGAGAGGAAGTGGGTTTGAGTTTGGTGAGAAGTGAAAGTGGTGGCGGCCATCGGAAGAAGAAGTTGCAGAGAGAAATGGTAGAGGCGGCTGTGAGTGAGAATGAAAAAGGGCTTGTTTGCAGGTTTTGAAAGTCGAAAAGAGGGGGGTTTTGATTTGTAGTTGTCGTACTGTAAAATGGCTGCTCCGATTTTGTCTTATGTTTGGACTTTGGAGTCATTTCATTTCACTTCATTTTAATTTTATTTTTTATTTGGTAAAAATAATTATTTACAAAACTGTTCTTGCTATCCTGAAAAATTTACTGTTGAGTTCTATACTTCTATGTAAACATCATCGTCCTAAATGTATAATACATCTAGGACGAAGATTATTACCGTAATTTTTGATAAACTATGGTTTTGACTATTGTGTTAACGAAAATTTATATAGGTACACACATATTTTTATTGGACAATCTCATCATCTCATTTAATAAAACTATTCCACTTAAGTTTTCATACCGAATAAAGATGGGTTGACAAACGAATCTCACAAACTTGACGTGGCAGTTGAATCCACCATACCCAAAGCATTAAATGACTTTGACTAAACATAAACAGTCTTTTTTTATGGACGAACGGTCATTCCTTCATAAGGAACGACCATTCCTTGTGATGGAATGACCGTTCTTAGGGATGAACAGTCGTTCCTTCATAAGGAACGGTAATTCCTTATGAAGGAATGGTCGTTCTTAAAAACAAACAGTCGTTCTTAGGGAGGAATGGTCATTCATGTTTAATCAAAATCGTCAACTGACGTGATAATGTCAACTCAAGTGTTATATTAGGTTTGTGAGAGAAATTTTATGAGATTCGTTTGTCAACTTAGTATTTGATAAAAGGAGAAATTTTGTTCTTACATGTCATTAATTGGATTGTTTTGCTATAATTATGAGATTGAAATACTTCGGGATAATTTTTGGAATATATAATATTACTAGATGGAAAGCCCACACGTTGCACCCATATGTTTATTGGATTTTTTGAAACAGTTGTAAACAACTTTATAGTAATGAAAGAAACCAATTATATTCAACTATAAGAATTGTTAAGCATATTTTTTTAATAGGTAATATTATGGGTGTATATTTCGATGAATGTAAAGGGACTAATACCAATCTTTATATAATTGTTATTTATTTGGGTGAATGGAAGAAGACTAACACAAATCGTTATATTTTTTTTTATTTAGACCTTTAAAATAACAATACAATGCCACTATATAATTCTTATTAATATATGTCATCGATACTTACAAATATCAAACACTAATTAAAATCTTATACATGAAAATTATCTAAATTTATTTATAACTGAAATTACCTACAAAAATTAATAATATTATTTACACTTGGTTTACATAAACTCTATTCCATTTGTTTTTTAACAAATCATCAGTTTATTCCTAAACTGAGAGAAAGAATTCAATTTGGTTTTAAAATACGAAAGTGACTAATAGAAACAAATATAAGGTTTAGTATATGAATATCAATCTTAGAAATTATTTTATTCACCTCTTATATTTTAAAAAATTGAATGTGTAGTATATAGAGGGAAAGTTTAAAGTGAATTTCTAAACTTAAAAATTTGAATTTGAGTTGAGTAGAAAACACTTTCAAAGGGAAGTTTCAAAATAATGCTTTGTTTATTCTCTTTTAAATAAAAAGTTGCAAAGACGCATATCGACCTTAGCAAGCAAAAACAGAGCCAACATACACATCTAATGTTACAATCTACTACCCTTACAAATTATATTGCATTCTTTTGTTATACACAAAAACATTTAATTTAAAGCATATTGCATGACAATCCATAAGATATTTTATGAAATTCAATGTGACCGTGTCGATCATTGGTCTTAAGCAAAACTTTTTAATTTAGGCCTTCATATGTTTAATTATAACTAAGTATTTTTATTATTAAGAGAATAACATTAAAAATTTATTAAAATTGTAGTAAAAATAAATATATTTTACTTTGTTATATTCCAAATGTTTTTAGATTTTACAACTAATATATAATTTATATATGGATATTATTAAGTAGGAATGTCTAGTAGCATTTACATTAGAATGAATATAAAGGAACAGTTTTCAAAAATCACACATCATAATAACCATTCCATCGTCCTCATCAAATTTACAATAAATTCCCATTTCATTAACTTGTAAAACAGTTTTACACAGGTAAAAACCTTCTGCGTTCTCTGTACCTTGACCTCTTGAGTCTTGAAAACTTGGAATTTTCATTGCCAACTTCTCAATCGTGTAGAGTTAGTTACATAGTACGTCGTTGTGATATTACAGCTTCAAGTTTGCAGGAAAAAATAATTCTATCTTAACATAAACATGACGGCTAAAAGTAACTAATCTGTAGCATTCATTTCCAAATCTGACAGCAGGAATAGTGTCATACATGTGAAAAAAGGAAAATAAAAATTAGGGCATCAAGCCTTTTCACTTTGAAGATCGACTAACTGCATGTGTATTGTAATCCTTCTAGTCTTTTCACAGATAAATCAGGTTTGATATTTCCTGTAACTTATTTAACACTTAAGCAAATTGACTCTCTCTGTCTTCCTCTGGCGCACATCCTCCAATTGTGGAATAATGATTTAAAGTTTTTCCTTCAAATTTCCACCAGCCTTTCGATCACATTGAAGTCCTCAACCAACACATACAAATTATCAACCACTTAAAAAATTTCATTATATTAACTAAGAAGTAAGTTAAAACATTAGTCCTGTTTCTTCAATACAAAAGGAACTTACATTCACAGGTTGCTCTCCCCCAATGAAGAACATATACCAGCAACTTCAGATTCAGAAAGAGCAATTGCTCTCTGAAGTTGAGCTCTGGAAGTTTTTGCCTTATTTATTTTTCTCCCATATACGGCCAAGCACTCCTATTCAATCTCCATTATTGTCTGATCCCTTTCAACATCAGGCTCTGCAAATTCATCCCATATTTTCTAATTTCAAAAATAATTAACAGAAAAGACTGCCAACATTACTATACACCAACAGAACAAACACCAACAACAATGTTGGAATATAATAGTAGCATCAACCAAATAAATTCATTCTAAAATACTAAAACTAACAAATGATTTTAAATGGTTTGAATTGTGAGTTAAATTCATTTTCCAAGCTTTCCCATCTCTTTTATAAACAACAAAAGTTTTTTGAATAATTCAAGCTACGAATAAAGGCAAGACAACATTATAATATGTTAAAAACTTGGTCAACTTTCTTCTAATGAGATCTCCCCACCAAAAAACAATGAGAAAACCCCAAAAGATAAGAACACGATTCATCGATGATTATGTGATAACTTCAACCCCAAAAGATGCACAAAAACAAACAAACAAACCAACATAATTATTCAAGATCAACTCAACCAACATGGCAAATAGCCTTGTTATTAGTTAATCATGACCTCATTTCATTAAAATTAATACCTTCTCAGTATTAGAAGCTGAAGCCTCAAGCTGTCCATTCCTCTCCTCCAATGTCTTCTGCAATCTACAAATCTCTTCCTCCATGATCTTAGCCTTTGTTTCTGCCTCCTGTGAAAAACCATAGACAAATTAAACTCGATTCTAATAAACAATTTCAAACTCACCCCACTTGACCCCATAAACAAAAAGTTCCCCAAAAGGCAAAAATGATTGAATCCAAGGCTTGAACAAAAAGAAACACTTATGAAATGATCATCAAAACAACACAAAAAGAATTCAAATCAAGAATCAAATTACAAACCTGTCTTGTTAGGTTCTCTTTAACAAAAGACTGCTCTTGAGATGTCAAACGGCTCCTAACCTCCTTCAACTCAGCTGTTAAAGACACAACATTTCTTCTAAAACTTTGCTTCTTTTCATTCAAATCCTTCAACAAAGGATCAATAACTCTAACAGCAAGTGATGATGACATAGATGATCGATCAAAACTGATCAAATATCAACCTCATTTCATTAAAATTAATACCTTCTCAATATTAGAAGCTCAAGCCTCAAGCTGTCCATTTCTCTCCTCCAATGTCTTCTGTAATCTACAAATCTCTTCCTCCATGTTCTTAGCCTTTGTTTCTGCCTCCTGTGAAAAACTATAAACAAATTAAATTCAATTCTAATAAACAATTTCAAACTCACCCCACTTGACCCCACAAACAAAAAGTTCCCCAAAAGGCAAAAATGATTGAATCCAAGGCTTGAACAAAAAGAAACCCTTATGAATTGATCATCAAAACAATACGAAAAGAATTCAAATCAAGAATCAAATTACAAACCTGTCTTGTTAGGTTCTCTTTAACAAAAGACTGCTCTTGAGATGTCAAACGGCTCCTAACCTCCTTCAACAAACAGCTTTCAACTATCTCACAAATTGTAACATTCCACAAATCAAAACCCTTACATGGACAAAGGGCTTCTGTAATAGAAAAGCACTTCCGAATAGCAAAAATCCCTTCTGTATTTTTCAGCTAAAATAAAACATAAGTGCTTTATCAAACTTAAAACAATGAGTGCGATCTATAAGTTATCAAATGAAATCAAACCCACCATAAAAAATGCAAAATCAGAAAGTTATAATCAAATTTGAGCATCGAAGCGTTCAAATTATCATAAAAATTGAAGTGTGATTAATGATAAAAGAGGTACCTTTTGAGGACGAAAACTTGGGTATTGGTGGTGGTGGAAGGCGGTTGTTCGGATCAACGAGTGGCGTCGTGGAGTTTTTCGAGAGAGGTTTTGGGTTTCAATTGTTTGCCAAATGCGAGCGGGAACTAAGCTAGGATTCCGTTGTATATCTCTGCTTCGTCTTCCATTCTTGGCTATATAATTCGAGAGATGGGTGGGTGTAACGAAGAAGATGAAGAGAGAAGAATACGAAGAGGAAACGATAGAGATTAATTTGAAGGTGAACGCTTCAACTGTTTAGGAAACGTTTGGCTTGATATGAACTTTTGGAATACGCGTTAATATCTCATTAAACAACGTATCCAACGTGCTAATCTCTGAAATATCAATATAATGCATTAATATCTTATTAAACCATCGTCCTACTTAACCAAGGTATGTTTCAGTATCTTACGTGACAAACAAAATCTTGCTGGAATCTATATCACATCATCACCAATAATATCTAGTCAAATGTCGAGAATCCACATCATCACTAATCAAATATAATGGGTAATTTACAGACATGACAAAACTTCTTAAAATGATAATCATATAGCCTGTGCTCCAGGATTGTGTGTGGGTGCGCGCTTTTCTTTTCTTCTACTTCTTCTTCTTCTTTACTAATGGCTTATTTACTAATCTCTGCAAGTCACAAATATAACGAGTTAATTGTGTTCTCCCCATTAAGGTTTTGGTCCACTAATTTCTAAATCCTGCCATTTCAAATACTAAGAAACTTCTCTCAAAAACTGTTATGCCTCAAAAGTTACGCCTATATCAACTCATTTAATGTTTTCTTGTACCATCTGCCAAGCCCATATCTCCAAAGATATTCACACCAACTTTATCTCATTTCAAAGAGATGAATGAACGAGAGCCTTTCATGTGTCAAGGCAACTTGCAAAACACTCATTACATTGAGTGTTTGGGTGAATAAATGGGCACTCCTCTTCCCGAAGAGAGGAGGCGAGGCTGAGATTTGAGCTTCAATTCTTTTTCTCTGTAAAAACACTATTTCTTCATCTTTGTATGCCTTACGGGCAGAATCATAGAAATAGTCAAAGATCAATAAAATAACAGTGGATGTAGGAGTCGCTTGTTGAGCATCCGAACCACTTTAAAAACCCCTCTTGCCAATCTTTTATTTATATTTTTTGTAAAATATATAATCTCAGCTCCATATTCAAATCTCATGGATCTATCACGTGTGATTCCTAAGTTCACTTAGCGCTTCTCACGTGCGAGTCATTGGCGTCCAAAATCAAGCGTCAAGAGTTTGGTGGCCCATGCAGGTCCGATTCTCAAGCCTGTATCCAAGTTCCTTGACGGCATGCTCAGATCTCAAACTTGCGTCAGAATTCTCCAATTGTGTGGTCAGATCGCTAATCGCACACGTTAGAATTCTCCGAATCAGCGTATGTAGTCGTGCAGCATCAAAGTTATCCGCGAGATCGTACGCGTTAGAAGTGTCGATCGCGTCGAGAATTCTCCAATCAGCGTGGCGATCGCTGCGTAAAGTTATCCGATCGCGTGGCCAGATCATAGATCGCACGCGTTAGAATTCTTCGATCGCGCATCAGAATTCTCCAATCGCGTGACCAGATCGCAGATCGCACGCCCATGCCGTCCTGATCCTCGGCTTCAAATCGCTGATCTTTAGCTTCAAATCGCGTGTTCAGATCGCTGGTCACATGCTGAGATCGCTGATCTCTTGATCTTTCAGGTCGAGCTCGTTATGACCTTTTCAGGTCGAGCTCGTTTTGACCTCTAAGATTGAGGTCTTTTGCTCATTGAGTTCGTTTTGACCTCTCAGGTCGATGTCGTTTTACTCATTGAGTTCATTTTGACCTCTCAGGTCGATGTCGTTTTACTCATTGAGTTCGTTTTGACCTCTCAGGTCGATGTCGTTTTGATCATTGAGTTCGTTTTGACCTCTCAGGTCGAGGTCGTTTTGACCTTTTCAGGTCGAGCTTGTTTTGACCTCTAAGATTGAGGTCGTTTTGCTCATTGAGTTCGTTTTGACCTCTCAGATAAAGGTCGTTTTGCTCATTGAGCTTGTTTTGACCTCTCAGGTCGAGCTCGTTATGACCTTTTCAGGTCGAGGTCGTTTTGACCTTTCAGGTCGAGGTCGTTTTGCTCATTGAGCTCGTTTTGACCTCTCAGGCTGAGGTCGTTTTGACCTCTCAGATTGAGCTCGTTTTGCTCAGATTGAGCTCGTTATGACCTTTCAGGTCGTTCTCCTAACAAATTTCAGGTCGAGCTCCTACCGGATTTCAGGTCGTTTTCCTAATAGATTTCAGGTTGAGCTCCTAACAGATCGCGATCAGCTCCTAGCTCTCAGCACTTGATCGCGCCAGGAATAGTCCAAGCTCTTCAGTTCGAGATTGCAACCATTCAGATCAAAGACTTTAGTTTCTGAAGCGCGATTACACACTTCAAAAACTGGGGTGCTTCTGTTATGCCTCAAAAGTCATGCCTATGTTAGCTCATTTAATGTTTTCTTGTACCAACTGCCAAGCTCATATCTCCAAAGATATTCACACCAACTTTATCTCATTTCAAAGAGATGAATGGACGAGAGCCTTCCATGTGTCAAGGCAACTTGCAAAACACTTATTACATTGAGTATTTGGGTGAATAAATGGGCACTCCTCGTCCCGAAAAGAGAAGGTGGGGCTGAGATTTGAGCTTCAATTCTTTCTCTCTGTAAAAACACTATTTCTTCATCTTTGTATGCCTTACGGGCAAAATCATAGAAATAGTCAGAGATCAATAAAATAACAGTGGATGTAGGAGTCGCTTGTTGAGCATCCGAACCACTATAAAAACCCCTCTTGCCAATCTTTTATTTATATTTTCTGGAAAATATATAATCTCAGCTCCATATTCAAATCTCACGGATCTATCACTTGTGATTCCTAAGTCCGCTTAGCGCTTCTCACGTGCGAGTCATTGGCGTCCAAAATCAAGCGTCAACAGTTTCCTGTCCCGAGCTTCTTTCATTCAGGTCGAAATTATCAGAACCTCCAATTGCGACATGACTTAGTTTCCAAGGTTCGATCCTCAAACCTTAAAAACTAGGGGACTCCTGTTACGCCTGGGAAATCAAGGGCGGACGTGGGAAGTCACGTGATGGGGGGTGGCCTACTCCCGTCAGAGCGGTAAGCACACGTCGGGCTTGCCAAACGCTATGGAGCTCCCACGTGTCCATTTCCTGCTCCAAATCGCGTGAAATCAGCTTGGAAAGTGGGCAATGTGACGTAAAGCCAGATTTAGTCCTGACATTCACACCAACCCATGGATTCAATGATGATTATTTGCACTCATCTCACTATAAAAAGAAGAAGACACCTTCATTAAGGGGATTCGACTATTTTGTACTCTGAATTAGCTCTCTCTCTCTTTCTTGTAACTTTGTATTTACTTTTTCCCTAATCATTTGTAAGTCAGTCCGCTGTTGCGACCTGATCCACAATACTAATACAAATCAGTGGACGTAGGACTTGCTACCTTAGCATCCGAACCACTTTAAAAAGCTCTCATTGCATTTACTCTACATTATATCCATAATCACGTGTGCCTCTTGACCAATCAACGTTACGCACGTGTCGATTAGTTGGTGTCAAAAATCATGTATCAACAAAAACTAACCGAAAGTTTGTAAAATCCGTTCATTAAAACAAAAATGACAAAGACCCTCAAATGGTAATGTTAAATATTTATATAAACATATTAAAATTATGTAAAAAAATTTGGATGTTTAAATAAATTATTTTTAATTATCTAATTATGCAATTTATTTAATATGTTTATGGATTTTTTAACATTATTGTTTAACTGTATTTTTATTATTTTAGTTTTAGTTAACAGTTTTGATTAACATCTGTTAAGACCGGGGGGAGTTTGCTAGTAATTGAAACGGTAGAATCAAAGGGATTGACTGAAACCTCAGGGGGATTAAGAATAAATATAAAATACCTAGAAATACATGACCTTTAAACACCATTTCAAAGTCCTAGCCTCCTAGCTATTGAGGTTTAATTATTGAAAAATGCTATCCTTACTCATTTCTCTTACTCACTTTCTTTTACTCACTTTTATTAAAATAACATATAGTACTTGTACTATGTGTATGGTATCCATACTATGCGTATGATATCTGTATTATACTATATATTTACGGAAGTAAGTAAGGCTAGTATTACTCTTAATTATTAATCGAGTTATTGCTATAGTTGAAATGCTGAAGGGGAATTGTGGAAGTGGATTTGTTTGGATGGTAACAATGGCCATAATAATGTTTAAAGACTCTAGTGGGTGTGACTATTTGAGTTTTTGACTAGGGCTTTGGTCAGGCTCTATTTGAGTTTTGATTTTAGCAAAGATGATAGAATATAATATAAACACTAGATTTGGATTCATTCTATACGAGATTTCACTTTCTATTTTTTTTTTTTTAATCAATCGTAAATATCGACTTCATTTTTATTTAGATAATATAAATGGTATTGATCATGCTAATACATTTGCATTTGCTTATCAATGCTTCGATGTGATATACCATAGTTCGAGAGATAATTGATTTACCCCCTAAGGGTGGGGTCTACTTTCCAAATGCTCCAGTTTAAACCATTGTTTTAATAAACAACTCAGGGTGAAACCTGGTAAAGTTGCTAGGTCCTAGATTGACCGATTTAACTTGCTAGTCAAACCAGGTGACGAAAAGTTTAAAATTCAACAAATACAACCTAAAAATTTTTTAAGTCTCTACATGTTTGAAATTTAGCAAACATATCCCAAATATAAATCGCTCATCAATTGGTTGGCGGCGACGACACACCAAATACAATCTCAATTATCTCTTGAGCCCATTCCCCACAAAATCTACCCAATATCTGGTCGAAATCAATTCGATTTCCGCCAAATCTCACCGATGTTAGTGTCGACATTCCAAGTCAGATCTCATCACCGTCGGCATCGACAACCCTCCCCATCACCACGAAAATACTCTCCATCAGCCTCATGATCAAAACTTATCTCACCCTATCCTCATTTGCCTCGCCAATCGTAGGCAAAAATCGACTATTGTCGCTGTCGGTTTTTTTTTTTTTCAGTCGATTCACTCACTGAAAATCAAAGTCGTCGCTACTATTGCACTCACCGACACTTTCTTTTCAAAAAACCCCAACATCCCGACCTTCAATTATTTGTCGATCATCATCCCAATTTCTAAGGTTTTTGGTGAATAGTAAACTAAGTAATCTGGCTTGGTGAAAGTCTCGAGTCCCTATCCAACTGACCAGACCGGGCCGAATTTTAAAACAATGGTTTAAACTACTAGGATAAACCAACCGTTGATTATGACGTTAACACATGGAACAAACAATTCACTAGCCTCAACATCAAAAAAATATTGTTTGGAAGTTAAGAATTAATTAACAGTTATTAGTTTGAAAGGGTTTGTTTCCTATTATATGAAAGGTCAAGATCTTGACCCTATTCGACCAAAACCTCAGGGTGGATTAAATCTTTCCTACCTGATGGGCATGTATATACTATGAGCAATACTACAGTTATTGAAGAATACGCACCGAATTTATGCACCGAATAACGTAACGTCATATTGTTTTCTTAAAAAAAGAAATTCATAATTAATCGACGGTCAAGATAGCGTCATGTCATTCGGTGTACATTCTTCGGTAACTATATTATTTTCCATATACTATATACTATATAATACTCGTCTAGTTGAAGATTTTTTGTCTAAAAAATGGTCTTCTTTTATAGTTTAAATTGAACCATGGTTACCATTGTCACAAGTCAATCAAATAAATTGTTATCTAAATTCAGAGTAAGACGATATGATTAAACTCTTTGAAGTACATTTTTATTGATTTAAGTATTTGAGCAACTCATTTTCAACACATTGCAGGATATAGGTAGTCATTATCTTCGTCATTTATTTCTTCTTTGCTTGTAATTTACTAAAACAAATTCTATGACGCTGCTATATGTTGAACTGGATTCCTAGTGCTTGAGTCAGTATTATTTATACATTTAACATTTATAGGAGATGAAACTAGAGACCTGTCTTACTCCATTTTGAGGGATTCATCATCCAATGGCGGTACGGTAACGTCTTGGAGAGCAACAAACTTTGCTTGTCCGCCATATTCTTCTGGCAAAACTTCTTCACCGATTTCTTTCACAAAGTCCTTTTGTTCTTCTTCGTTTGTCACAATCACAACCTGCATTAATCATCCGAAACAAGCTTCAGTTCAAGGACACAGTTCATGAGACTCAAATCAAAATGTAATTCTATAAACGAGATAAAGAGTTCAGAATACCGACTAGCTAAGTCGAATTGTGAGACGTACCTTCTCCAAAGGTGTTGCCTTTTCTAGGAAGCGGGAAACCATCCTCCAAACACCGACAAAGAATTGTGGCATATGTAAGATGTATAGTTTCACTAAGCGTTCGGGTAGTAAGCTTTGCATGGATGAGGAAGCTCGACAACATAAATATTGATGAAAACTACAATCGCTTAATATATATAAAAAGCTCTAACAACAAGATTGCTAACATTCAAGGATCAAGAGGTCTTTAAGAAGCTTTTCTTCCCAAATGACTTAATATTGTCTTGAATTGGATGACAAGACATTATGCCTATATCCCTAACTACACTAAAATTATGATTAATTTCCACTTGGAATGTTTCCGACATGAATAGTTAGCATGGCAAAAAGAACAGAAAAAGAAAAAGAGGATAATAAGAAGTTTCAATGGATATTTAGCCCGGAAAGGATTTGGTTTAACAAATATCATCTGGAGCATTTATTTAAATAGATAGGTAGAGAGCTCAGAATAGCTTGATAAATCTATGTTGTGAAGAAAAAAAAAAAGCAAATTCTTTCACCTCCATAGATGTAAACAACATACACTGTAACCTATAATTTTTCCGTAGTTGCTGTTTTCTCATGAGACCGAGAATTTTGTTCCATTAAACAATAAGTTAGCTAATCTCTATCTGGGTTAAATTATAGTATTATGTGGCATCAAGTTCTAGCCGGCACAAATTTGGATTAACAATGTACACCAAGTTCCTAGCAAGTGGACTGTATACTTGGGAAGAACTCTGTGGACTGTATACTTGGGAAGAATTCTGAGGAAAAGTGAATGATAACTCATAAGAGATTTATAGTTATCCCTTTGACCACAACAACTTAATTGAAACTTATTTACGTTTGCATGAGACCTTTACAACTAAAACAAATTCCTTTGATAAGAAGAGTCTTATTTTATGTAAATACGAAAATTACACTAGGGAGAAATATGTCTTTCAAAGAAGGAAAAACAAGAAATGAAATACTAAAATATGAAGACCCAGATTGGATCAGATAGGTTAACATCTAATCTGCATTTAATGAGGGGCAAAGAAGGCTCTTGAAGTTGAAAACCACCATGGCAGCAAGCCAAAATTTGCTGCAAAGCTAGGATCTGCTTCACAGTCAAGCCTCCAAGTTTGATAAGCCAATGCAAGATGACAACTAGGATATCTACAATGCCTGATATTTGCAGCACAAATGCAAGTTGAACAACTTCTAGAGATATGATGTTTTGCTTGAGCTTCTACAAGGTATCACTTAAAAGAAACTGTAACGCAGACAAATTTTGGTATGTATTGGCTCATGAATAGCACTGAATTTTCTCAACCACCAATATGTCACCACATCAAAATTCCAAAAACAAAGCCTCAGGAGAAATTGCAAATGATCTATAAAACTATTGTCCACATTACCTATTTTTTCCATTATGCACTAAAATGGTTATATTTCTCATATGCCACACTGGCTAATTTCTTGTTATGAGAGAAAAAATAACGTATTACACTATTACCTGCAAAAATTGAAACCCAGTGATCAATCCACGTGCATCAACGTTCTTGTATGAAATTTGTTGCAGATCAAGAATGGCAATTAACTTTTCATTTCCAATTTCTCTTCCTCTGAAGGAGCTGAAATAGAAACACAAATATTATTCTAAATTCCTTATTGAAAAGAATAAAAACTACACAAAAAGAGTAAGCAGATGAAAACTAGCAAATTATAAGAAAATATAAACTATGTAAGACAACTGTGGGGAATTACTATCTGTAGATTAGCTTATTTACAAAAAAATTTGAGCATAGACACAACAAGGGAGCCCTGAGTTTAATTGGCTGTGACAAGGGCATAGGATTTCTTGATAAAGTAGAATACTACGATTCAATATTAACACTCAAATGACATATACAAAATGGAATTTCTGATCCAACTTTAGATCATTATATATTTGCTCATGTCACCTTTATATCACATCCAATGACACCCTGAAACACAATAGGATTCCTATCCACCCTTATTTTACATGCCAAATGCATCCTAGATGTTCTATTGTTGATCCACGCCTGAAAATGGCCTCATAAGTTAACCATTGGAATTAATGGAAACATTAGAATTCACTGATATTAACTGATACCTTACAATCGTTTTGTCCAGCAGGTGGACCACGAATTCTGCACCAAGAGACAACCGAAATGAATCAAATACATAAGCTAGCAGTTGTTATGATAATAAATAGGGGCAGGTCATATTATTATAACATTGTCATGTCCTTTTGTAAGCCAATTCTCAACTGAGCAACGCAGAATGCAGCATAATTTAGGCACATTTGGGTTAAACAAACCATGAATTTATTGATGAGGATTTTTTTTATTGGGCTAAATCTTGGGGATACATTTCCTAATTCTCACTTCAGTTGAAAAATATTGAATATTTCATGAACTCACAAAAACACCAATCTAGCCTACACTTGATATGTTCAATATATATTTAAGAAAGTAAATAGAAAATCCTTTAGCATGTGGATTAGTTTTGGATTTAATCAACCATTAAATTGTTGGCCACCACTTGACAACAACATGGGAAAAAACTTATGAAACCACCTCTACTTTTATCTAATTTGTTGCATTTTTAAGGTTTATATTTTACAAAAACACGTTGACACAACAGACAAGCTATTCCAAGCGAGAAATACAAAAATCAGTGGTTTACTTTGTCTGCATTGCTTAAGGGAGGGATTAGATAACTCAGCAGTCAGTACTTAATGGTTCAATTACAGATAGGCTGTTGTGCATGAAAAACGCAGAATCAGAATTCGGGAAAATTATAGATTGAAGAAGAACAGAGATATCTCCATTCTCTTCTACAAAAACAAAGTTATTGATCAAAGGGGATTAGGAATTATTTTGAGGAGGGAAAATTGATTTATACACTGCAAAAATCAGCAACTGAAACTGCTAACAGCAATGGAATACGAGGACAAATGTTGGAACAACTTTACTGGGATATACAATATCTATTTCAGATTTACTTTATCACAGTTTGTAAGAAACAGCACTGCTCTCAGATAAACAAAATGCCAGAATAATTATAAAAGAAAAAGGCTATACATGCCAACTACAAGAATAGTTGACAATGCCCATTGCCCAATGCATAAAGATCAATAAACAGGTCCACAATTCCATAAATTATTGGCATACTCAATATAAATCTCCCTCAACTGCTTCCTAACTACAAGATAGAAACTTTTTTTGTCACTTACCGAACTCCTCATTTATATAAATGGATTCCATATTCTAACCTCTCCTTATTCATTAAAAATTAGAGCCCTATCCATATAAAAAAATAAGGCACAGATGACTTTGATGATTGTGACATTCACAAAATTATAGCATCTGGGCGGCCGCGGCATATTCCTAAAGCTCAAAATAAACAAACAGCTCCATATGAAAATTGGCCAACGATGAAGCCCCAAAAGCAAAAAGAAAATAATAAACAAAAGAAAACATGTTTTATGACCCCATGAGTCTAGGACTCCAACAAAAATGATAAAGTCCAAACTATCCAACTCACATAAACCTTTATGTTGGAACTTCTAGTTCATAAAAAATTCAATATATGGCCCATATTGGTGTACTAGTGTACAATCTAGAGCAAAAGGCATAATTCTAGTAATCAAGTCAGAATCTAATAAAATGAGCAACCCATAAACAAAAGTAAAAAGAAATTAAGATAATAAGTCATCTGATCCATTACTCTTAAACTGAACAGGATCCTTAGCAGGAAAATGCTTGCTAGCTTTGCAAATCAACACTGGATATCGATCTTTAGACAATTCCTGCAAAAAAATCTTCCTTGCCTCCAATTCATCCGGAACTTCGGATTCAGAAATGAACCCATTTGGAACCAAAGCTGCCCTCCATTTTCGCCACTGAACAAACATCTTTGCCGCCTTTTCCGGGTCCATTGACCTTGCAATCAAGAACCTCATCAACGTTTCATCTACATATTTCTACAACACAAACCAACCCATTAAAGACAGAAAAGTTCAACATCTTAACTAAACAAAGACACATGCATTGTACAGAACAATCACAAACAATTACCTCGGGAGAAGAAGCAAGGTTGTCAAGTGATTTTCTCATCTGGGTCAGAGCAAGTTCTTTGCATGTCTCCATATTTAGCTCGTTTTAGAGAAGTATATTTAAAATTGAGCAAAAAAGGTTAGTACTTTCTGACTTTCTGTGTTTGAAAGTATAGAGAGAGAGAGAGAGAGAGAGAGAGAGAGTGTGAAAAGTGAAAGAGAGAGTAGGAAGTAATAATAAGTTAATAACAATAATAATAATAATAATAATAAAAGAGTTGCGTTGACGAAAAGGAAGAAATGCACATGATAGTTAAAGGACAAACGGAGTTGAAGCTTGTGGATTGAGAACTAGTTTGTGGTAGCTGTTGTTACTCAATAACAAAGAACTGAAAGCAAAAACCAACTTTCCTGGAAACCCAACTTGATGATTGGCTTCACTCAAATGACATCCGATTGCAATTTGTATTCACTGTCACTCTCTTGGTAGTTATAATTACTAAAATGTATACTTATTCTGTTCATTTGTTATCAGCTTGAATGACTTGGTAGCTTGATCTCCATTGATTCACATTATATGTTAGGATAATGTTATCTATAAATGTATCATAATTATCACTCGTCGTTTTCTTAATCTGCATCCACTTGTAATAACTGTCACCGTCTTTCCATAATTCCAGGCTTTTATTTCTTGCGGTGATATGCTCTCAACGAAACATTCAACAATCACAGTATTAGCAGAAACACAAACATGTATAAGGATGAATTCCGATAGTTTGGAGAGATGAAGAATAAATGAGCACTCCATAGTATTAGACACAAACAACTACTTATAGTTAACGAGGCGAGAAGCCCCAATTTGAATGGATCAAATCAAGCTAAGTTGAGAGTCTGTCATTACTTATTTTACCTAGATAGTAGATACTAATAATAATACTACAGTGACTACACTACTTAGACTTTACTGGATGCTGTATAGCAATAGAACCAGAGCCATTCCCAGCACTCCATAGAATATACAAATGAGTTGCAGATGTAATTATGCTGAGAGGCTATACACTCCCGCTGCACTGCACCTGAGTTTGGTGCACGCACTAGGAATTTGATCTACCTTTAAAAAAACAATACAGACTTCAACCTTCGTCTTCCTTCAAATCCGCTCACCCACACATCACAAGCCTGTCACTCGTCGATCAAAATTAGAATTAAAAACTTAAACCAAGAACAGTGAAAACAAAAACAATAATTTAGCTATGGTTGTTTCAAACACTGGCTTTGGTCAAAATTGGAGATATTGAATGAAATTAAATACTAGTAGGTAGGTAACCAATAACCATAAGAAACTCCACATACGGGTCACCACCTGCCAACCACTAAGCTTCACCAGTAATAAATGCTAGTGACAATTTGTCAAACCCTCAGTTAACTGTAGTAGATACTTTACCTGTTAAGTGCTGTAACTTTAAATATCAAACAGTTGCAAAATAACCTATGCTGGTACCAAAAGATTATTATAGATTGACCAAAATTTTTTAGTCTGGTACATTATATTTTCTTTAAGTTCTGTCAGATGCACACAACAGGAAGGAAGAATCACCCGCAACCATTACCATCTTTGCATTAGTCAACTTCCCAACAGCACGACTATATACAATTTACCCAACTTACCCACACTGTGACCATAGACCATTTCCAGTTTCTTGCATCACTACGCTTAAAACTTATTTATTTAATTAATGAACTCACCATGGGCAAAATGGAAACAGTGGCAGCTAGATCAAAATAAAAATGTTCAGCCACTCCAACAGCTAATTTCCCAGCTTATATACACAAAGTAAAGCAAAATTGAAGCTCAACCACCGGTGACACCTAAAACATTCACCAATCTCCAAAGTTCTCACAGTAAATATATAAGGAACTTAAACGGCTTTGTCTCATTGGATAAGAGGAAATATAAGAAACAAAAAGCAGAACAACACTTCTCCCATAACTGCATATGTAGTGAAAAGAAATTGAAGTAAGAACCCAAGAAAAATACTTACCTAATCTGTGAAAACACTCATGAGATCATTTGGGGTATATTGAGGTAACAATGGGACGCCAAATTTCGCATTATCCACAAATTCCATATTTGGCTCCTCCTTCACTCTGTTACTATTATTATCCAAATAGATTTTTCCATGGTTCAAGTTGTTCATTGGTGATTCAAGTTCATCAATTGCCAGGCAACTTGGAATGCATGTGCCTTTACCAATGAATCCTAGATTTCTTAATGGTCCTTGATCAAGCACTTCACCTGATTTAACACCATTAGAAGTTTGGATGTCTGAAACATTAGGAACAAGTCCTGGCACTTGTCTTGCAGCTCTAAATGCGATTGAATTATGAACTTGCTGATTTGTGCCATTATCGGCATTTACCGAGCAAGACGATGCAGAAGGAGAAATTGAACCTGGAGCTGAGTAACCACTAAGAACACCTGTAGTTTTTAAATCACAATCAGAGATTTGCCCAATATTAACTGAGGAGTTATTTGGACTTGAGAGAAGACTATAATCAATAACAGCACTTCTACTATAGCTGCAATTCTGATTGACAGAAGCAGGACTATTTCCTGCCTGAAAACTGGCTGATGACCGAGATGGGACCACAAGACAAGAAGGTTGCACATTAATTGAACGGCTGGGTTCAGATAGAGTAGAATGTTGCTGTTGACGTTGTTGCTGCTGCTGGTGCAGCATATCAATCAGCATATTACTGTTTTGGGGATTCAATCCACCAAGAGTGCTACCAGATGTCACTGTACCTGCACCAAGGTTATTAGGTGACCACACTCCAAACCCAGTAGGTACATCATCAACAGATATCATGGATTGAGGGAAATTTTTTGAAATGTTGGATTGGCATTTTATTAATGGCTGACCAAAAGTCACACCATGTTCAGCTGGAATACACTTGGACCCTTGTAGAGATGCTTGTAGAAGAGCTGGCTGGTCCATCGCGGTAACTAAGTTCCCTGTTGGATGACCTAAAAGTTCAGCATGCAGGGCTGCTAATGTTTGTGGAGGAATTTGTCCAGAGGCAGCCAAAGCTTGGATGTCAAATCGTCCAAGTGAACCAAGTTTCACATTCGGATCTAAAGGCCCAGAAAAAGTACTAGAAATTCCTCCTTGTTGAGCCACTCCACTTAATCTCTTCAAATATAGTCTGAATTTCTGCAATGTATTATCCTATTAAGTCAAAACTACTGAAATTAACATGTAAGCAACAAAGATACAAAAGTAGAAATACAACTTTCATCCATAGTATGACATGTCAAATTGGTTGTCAGGTGACAGAAATTATAGAATGGCAATTCAGCCCATCAATCATTATTTTCTATACAAACCTATCAGTATATCATTAATCACATGTACCAATACAAAGACTGGGTGATAAAATCAACATTCACTAATCAATAATTAGCCAAAGTCTTCTATCTAAAACTGAAAAACAGTGTCCTATTTATATGGCAGCCAGTCTTAAATAGTATTAACAAATTTTCAATCATGGGTACATATGTATCCTTATCATATTGAAACGACTACCATTATTGGTATTAAACCAATAGTGATTCATACAAACTAAATCTACTAATTGATAATTGGACTAAAAAAGAACTTTAAGTCGTTCATTATCTAATGGATTTTTCCGTTCTAATACTTCATCCGAGAGTTATAAGTATTTATCAAATTTGTTCCAACGGAATGCTATTGGATCAAATGACAAAGACATTGTTGAGAAAAGATGGCTTTTCCCAGATGAAACGAAAACTAGATGCATGTAACAGGAGAAAGGTTTGCCATTACTTAGCCAAAGATATGTGGCCATGAAATAGGGATTAAGTGGAACAAAATTGACTGGGTGGTAGAGTCGTGGTAAGAATTCTACTTCTACCCAAATAAGAAGCTCAACTTTGGACAAAAACAATCCAGCCAACACAAGTTACGAAATATTTAATTCTCGAAGCAAATAACTTCCTAAAATTACTACTAGAACTTAATTCTAGATTCCTTGTCACCTGGGGTATGCTAAAGTCGTAATTAACATGATGATCAAGCTAATAACATTTAAGCTCCAAAAAGAGAGAAATGTCACAAAAAAAACATGACAGTAGTTTTTTGCTAAAATAAATTAATTTAAGGCAATATCAGTTTTCACAAAATTGGTAGCAATGATCCTTCTTTACAACTCTCCATTTTCCTTTAAAACTGAATGCCTTGCTTCTTCAGTTAATCGATTTATTTTAAGCTTCTACTGAAGAAAAAGCATCTCCTCTTCCTTTCAATTTATGTACTACAATAATATACCATTCATCTTCTTTAATGAGGATAAAAGAGAGATTAAAATAAAAGAATAAGATATGCAATGGTTAAAATTTGATTTGAATGTAAGAATCAAACCTGCAAATGGCTTGCAACATTTTCTCTAGTTAAGCCAGGTACATTCATCAATTCAAGAATTCTCTTTGGTACAGCCTCTGTCATAGCAGACAATGTTTTGAATCAGCAATGGTATAGAAGCAAGGAACATTCAAAAAATTATTTCAGAGATGAACAAGAAATGTATAGCATCTTCCCTATTTGACCAAACATATAATGCATCAATTGAAAGGAAAACCTATAAAAAGATTTCAGTATCGTACTATCAATCCCAAGCTGATTTACTGCACCAACAAACTGCTGATGTAGTTCCACTGACCACACTACACGAGGTTTCTTTGCTGTGGAGGGATCATCGTTTTCAAGTTCACCGTCATCTTCTTCTTTACCAATGCTTCTCTTCTTCTGAACTTTCAATGTTCCTTCAGTTCCTTCATCCACAGAAGAAGCGTATTCAACTTCATCACTTGCTCTTTTTTGGCGATCATTCTCATCAAAGCTGCCTCCTGAATGTTCAATGTCTTTATTTTCATTCCACTTTTTCCGGACAACATGCTGCCATAAATTTTTAAGCTCTTCCTCACGTATAGGCTTAATCAAGTAATCACAAGCCCCATGTCTGATTCCCCTCAAAACAGAAGAGTATCTTCCATCAGCAGACATCACTGAAGCAACATTAACTATAATGTCAATTTAAGAAGCAAAATAAAGATTCTATTACAAAGCAACGAAAATAATACTTACTGATAACAGGAAGATCCATTTCAAGTCCAACATGTTCAAGGAGTTTATAGCCATCCATATCAGGCATGTGAACATCGCTTAGCACTACATCAAAACAGCCTTTACTCTGCCTTAAAGTGTTCAAGGCAACAGTTGCCTGGGAGCATGTTGTAACTGCAACCAATCCAACAAGAACATTGAATAAATTGACCAAAAGCTAACATTGCAAAAATTATGCCATATTCAACAATAAAATATCCCACAAATATTTCTCATAAATTCTGAACATGGGAAATAATGCAGAACCAATAATGTATGATAGTTAATATTTTTACACACAGTCACACAGAGATCTCAAAATATCCTGGTAACCAAAAGAAAATCCAAAGTCTTTTCAGAGTCAGCAGCCATACAGCATACTAAAAACCTTCTTATATTGACGTATATGTACAATCTTCCCATTATCGTTTAAGTGATTGCTTGAAATTAAACTTGAAACAAATCCACCAAATTGCTAGGCAATTATGAAAATCCAAACTTGCCCACGTGAATAAGGTCAGCCCACTCAAACTAACATAAAAGAAAATTCGACACCAAATAGCACCTATAATTTTTAATCTCATGCCCAAGAAAATAGATAAACAAATAAACGAAGAGAAAGAACTCTCCATATTCAACTTTATAAAAAGTACCATAACTGCTTAATTAAACAGATGACAACAAGCCAATTAAACCAATCAAACAATAAAAAAATTTCCCAAATTAATTCACACTTGACCACTCAATTTCAAACACTTTTTTTTTTTTTTCACATAAGCACACTATTTCAAGCAACTGAAAATACTAAATAAACAGCAATTATGTCCCAACTAAGACCACGTAAGGACATCCAACGTAACTAAAAACAATTTAAGTTTCCCCATTAATTCAAGAATACAATTTCTTCCTCAGCCAAACAAAAACTAACCCTGATAGAGACACCGGCGAAGCATCTGCTCAACAATTTTCAAACAAGCATGGTCATCATCCACAACAAGAACCCGCAAACCAGCAGGAAACTGATCAGGCACCGCGACGTCAGCTCCATTACAAGAAGCCCCATAGTTACCGCCACTGGGTTGCCCTAGTCTCTGCAAGGCAGCCATTATCACACAACAATAACAAAAATTCTCACTCGAACTCAGCAATCAAAGACCTGACATTCATCGCTGAGCAGTCGAATTACGGACAAAATGAAGTGAGATCTATGAAAGGGAAGATAAACCCTAGGATTCGGAATGAAGTGGAGAAAATTGAAGAAATTTGGGGGATTAAAAGGGATCGAATCTTTACGCAAGCAACTTTGGCTGTGTCGCCGCCAAATTTGATGAATTTTTTTAGTGATTTAGAGGAATTTTTTTAGGTTCTGAGTGCAGAGAGAGCGAGTGCTGAGACTGTTAAGTGAGAGCGATTTGGGAACGAACGAGTTATATACAGAAGGTGAGGGAGATGGCTAATAATGCACTACAGTTGTCTGTATCCGTACCATACCGGCCGGTAACATTACCATATTTTATTAATAACGGATAATAAAAATTTTAACACGAAATATATATGTATATGTACATTTCTTTAATATTTTCTAAATAAAAGTGTCCGGAAAGATAGGAGTAGGGGCAATGATAATACGAAGAAGAAAGAGTGTAATTGGAAGCGGATAAGGATGATTTGAGAGGAAATTTAATAATGGAGTTTATGGGAGTTAATAAAAAGGAATGAAAATGTGGTCCCCTGCCACGTCACCACTTCTTTGCATGCATTTTTGTGTTAATTTATATGTCAGATACCCTACAGGAATCTAAGGGTATATGTGGAAATTCTTCAAATTTATTAAAAAAGTTATTCACTTAATTTGTTTATACTGTATATATAAATTTAGATTATTTGTAAATACTCAACGTGATTCACTTGTCATTTTGTCTTCATGCTTATCAGCTAATCATAGGATTATTAAGGTAAAATTAAAATTAGGAGATGATGATCTGCATCATCCCTTCTCATTAAGTAAGACATAAATACGTTTTTTTATTGATGAGTAGCTTTATATATATATATATATATATATATATAGTAAAACCTTTTTATATTCATAATATTAAAACTAACTAATTTTATTACTATAAAGAAGTTATAACTTAATAAGGGTGTAGTTACAAAAATTATAGTTTTGATTTCTTATTTTATAATTCATGTTTTAGTAGTACAATATTATGATTTCAATTTATATTTTTGTAATATTAGAATTTCAATACAGTGTTTCAATTGCCTACTTTTGAAACAGATAAAAGATCGTTTCTTATAACCAACAACAATAAGTGTCATTGATGGAATTGTAAATACAGTTGATGTAAGGTCAATTGATGGGAAGCCACATACAATTGTTAATGATTTTAAGCGCTGCAAAATAAGGATCACTAATGTCAATTAATTGTAAGCTACAAATAAAGTAGATCAGGAGAATAAAAGAGTCACTATAGAATTGAGTGATCAGATTCGACAAATTCACTACACTAATCGAATGGATATTAATATCTTCTTCGATTATGCAAATGAGCAACCTAATCGTGTATACTTTAACCAAAGGAGAAATCATTGTTGCAATTAGACAAGAAGATAAAGGAAATAATCCTAAGGATAATAGTATGAAAATACAAAAAGTCTTGTGCTATGAAGTTCTAAACATGTTTGAGAAACTAAAAGCTATTACGTACTTGTAAAGTAAAAAATGTGATAACAACTCTAAAACATAAATTATTGTCCCAAACAATTTTAAATAAATATTTTATTTCAGTTTAAACATTTAATTTTACATAACGTTTTTTTTTTTTGTAATATACAGATAATTATTACTATGTAGAGGCAACTTTTTTTAAGACGAAAATTAGAAAAATTATAACTTATTATAATGTAAAGTTTATTCTTATTTATAACTATCCCAAATTAAGACTAGAATTTTTTATGACTATATATAATTTATTCCCATATAGAGTATCACTATAGAAATGTTTTACTATATACATATTATTACTTGGAAATAGAGATGGCGAAATGACTCAATCGGTCCTAGGCTCGGGTCCTGAGGGATCAGGCCAACATTGGTTAGGACAGATCTTGGGCCTATCAAATTTGTGAGGGCTCGATCAGTCCCAATCCCAAGCCCAGACTTGACTTGTAAATGACCATCCTATGCAGGCATGATAAATATCTATTTAGTTCTCTAAATTTTTTTTTATATTTGATAATATATAATTATGTAAAGGGGTTTTTGTCTTTATCAAGGTGATTTATAAAATTTTAATTAATTAGTAAATAAATATAAATGAATGGTTATAAATTTATAATAATTTTAAAAAATTACATGTTAACCCCTAAGTTTATTATATATTTTACATTATGAGGGGTTTTGGTTATTTACCAGGGTTTTTTTTTTTTTTTATTATTTATTAAGGGTATAATATTTATTTAATTGGTCTCGTAGATAAGTCATTTTATCTATTTTTATCCCTCCACAACTTTGTAGTCTTCACTCTAACAACTCTAGTACTCAAGTCCACGTTACTCTAGCACTAGAGTCATTAATTTTTTATTTTTTTTTTCACTAAATTAGTGTTAGAAATTAAATATCAAAATTCACTAAGCTAACAAATAAATTAACTAATTATATTTTGTTAACAAAATTAAGAAATAAAATATATTATTTTAAAAAAGAATAGGAAATGTATAAGAGAGTTATTTCAATTTTCTAAAAGTAATAAATGAATTTTTTTTTTTTTATTCTAATGCTAGAGTCGACTAGACTCTAGGATTTGAACACTAGAGTGACATTTTCCTAATTGGTAGAGTGAAGAGGGTAAAAGTGGAAAGAAATTAGATGAAAGGTATCTATTAAACCAATTAAAATGAGGTTAAATTTTAATTTGACCCTTAAAAAGAGGTTTCTTAACACACGTAGATATAGATTAAAAAAGTGATAATAAACATTTTATATGCGATCTTATTGAAAAACAAATGTAAACTTATTTTTACAATATTTTATATGCGATCTTATTGAAGATGAATTTACGATATGAAAATTTTTGAATAAGTTGTCAAATCTTAATTACAAAAAGGTTATAGAAATTAATTTGATAAATAAATTTATGAAATATCTCAAAATTAATCTATGTATTATGCTTCTTTAATATATTTTAATATTAATTAATTTACATAAACATATAAGCACCACAAATGATTGTAATTAACATCATAATTTATTATTAAAAAATATTAATTGATTATAGAAAAACAAGTCAAATTTATAAAATAAATTAAGGGTATTTTTGAATTTTCAAAACTTTAAATAAGCTAAAAAATATTTTATGGAATAAGTTCAAATCAACTTCTTCTAGTAGACATAAAATAACTTATTTAAAATCATATAAAACACTTTTGGTATATAATCAAATAACTAAAAATAATTTCAAAAGTGTTTATAATTTTAAATAAATTCTTTGGGCCAATAACCAAACAGGCTGAGATCGCCAAAAAAAAAATTTGTAACTACGTAATTACTAATAATTCCATTTCACAATATTTAAACCAATATGTGAAAGTGAAAATTGACAATGGAAACATAAAAACAGACGCCAACTCTAGAGCGTTATTGGAAATTTAAAAGGCGATGCCAGAAATTAACTAAAAATATAAATCAAGAGCAACAAGCTTTTATCTTATAAACGATTCCAAATTATTAATTATTCAATCTCTTATTAAAGCTGTAGACAATAAGATTAAATGTTGTAACGAATTAAATTGCTCATTCCTTAAGAAGATAGACACCAATGATTATGAAGAAGTAATTGATACTTTGATAGTATTAATGGAGAAAGAAAAACCCGGAAAAATAATGGCAATTATAAAAGCCTTACCTTTAAAATGTTTGCCAAATCGGAGGCAAGAACATCAATTCCTTCCCTGAAAATTAATTGTTTTTGGTGCCATCTTTTGGATTTTTTAAAATTATTTTTTTTGAGTGAAAAACAATCTTCAAATGCAGATATTTTGAAGTTTTTAATGTACAAACCGAAGATAAAGAAATAATTACAAGCTTTGATTTTGTGTTTTGTGTGAAAATCTCTTAGTCCGCAAGAATTTTATATTCGACAACTGATTAGTTATTAGATAGAAATATTCAGTTGCCTTCAGCATAGACTTATATATATATATATAAGTCTATGCTGAAGGCAATTGAATATTTCTATCTAATAACTAATCAGTTGTCGAAATACTTAATTACATCTTCATTAACTCTATCAGATATTTTATTTATTAAGGCATATGAAATGAGAAGGAGTACTTGCATGCATGCATGCAAGATCGGTTAAACCCTCCTTAAACCTAGGATCGTCGGAGACGTATTAAAAAATCCAACTAAAACCTTAGAACATCTAATGTGGCCACGACAATAGCTACCCTTTAACGAAAAAATTAGAAAAACGAATAAAGAAGGAGAAAAGAACCTTACCGGAATGAAAGAAGTGCAAAAACTCATTGGAAAAAGCATCGTGATGATGACGAAACAGCAGCAAAGTGGATAAAGACGTCAAAGAACTTTCATGGATTGAATGAGCATTATGACGACTTCGCCACCTTTTATAGTGGTTTGCATGGAAGACGAAAGAACGAGGTTTAATCGTAGCCGTCGATCTACAGTGAATCTCGACCCTTTATTCGTCAAGCAATCTCGGCCCTTAGACTTGGCCATGCGTCATCTATCCGCGAAGGGCGACAAACCGTCAGACTATTACACTGACAACTGTCGCCCCGACTTCGCGCGTGGACAACTGTAGTCGCCCACGTGCGATGAAACGTGACTAACAAAGGCTGTTGTATTTAATGCGACATGACCGCTTGGAAATTATGTATTTGCCCTAATGTTTCATGTTCTGAGTTTGGCAAGTATCGCGGGAAGTAAACAAGTGTGAAGCATGTCGACCGGACATGAGGTTGACCCCGGGAGCTCAATCGAACCTGTATCCGAAGACCTGTTGGTGATGTGAAGCTTGGTATCAAATCGAGTAATAGTCTTCTAAGCTCGAAACGAGCATCGAACACTAGAGGGCAGATGTTGTGTGTGATTTTTCCACCAAGCTCGGGCTATCGCGAGGATGTAACTCGACCTAGGATCATTCAGAATCTACCAGTTGTCAGGCCCAGCATAAGCTCATCAACATATAGCTCAACCCAGCATAAGCTAGTCGTGAACAACCCAAATGATCATTTAATCAATTCCCAGATAACTTCAGATCCCAGATATTGCGGGAATGACTAAATCAACATTAATATCTACGCAATCACAACGCCCAATTGCGAGAATATCGGAGTTGTAGTTCAGATCAATTGTAACTCCTTTATTTTCGCTCTTTCCTTTGTACAAATCTAGTATATAAACCCCCTCGAATGATGAAAAAGGGGTTACCACTTTCACACATAATTCTCATTGTAAGCTTTCACAGCAAATACAAAAAACTGTGGAAGTAAGCTTAAGAGTTTACCTCGCCAAACCACTTTTTATTGCACTCAATATTTATTTATCGTTGATTACCCGTAATCACGCGCACATCTATTATGTTCCCACCAAGGTTGATCAAATTTCTTTGGTTGGTACAGATTTCTGTATCAACAATATATAATCAAATAACTAAAAATAATTTCAAAAGTGTTGATAATTTTAAATAAATTATTTGGGCCAATAACCAGATAGGCTGAGATCGTGAAAAAAGTAATTACTAATAATTCCATTTCACAATATTTAAACCAATATGTGAAAGTGAAAATTGACAATGGAGACATAAAAACAGACGCCAACTCTAGAGCGTTATTGGAAATTTATAAGGCAATGCCAGAAATTAAACCAAAAATATAAATCAAGAGCAACAAGCTTTTATCTCATAAACGATTCCCAATTATTAATTTATTCAATCTCTTATTACAGCTGTAGACAGCAAGATTAAATGTTGTAACGAATTAAATTGCTCATTCCTTAAAGGAGATAGACACCAATGATTATGAAGAAGTAATTGAAAATGTTAATGGAGAAAGAAAAACCCAGAAAAATAATTCATAGGAGATCAAGGGTGACACTGACACCCTTGCGTGTCGGTGAATGAAGAGTCCCTTTGCACCGATGTGTTCACCAGTGTTAAGGTACATGGGCCCCAATGATGATACGCTAGCGTCAAGAAAAGGCGTCGGAAATTTGTCTCCTTGCGCAGGGTCTGCATCCAGACTCCAGAGATGTTTTTGCAGTAATGTCATTAATTTATTAACTTATATATGAGTCCTGAACTCTTGATATGAATGTACGAATTCTTAATGGTTAATTTAATAATTTCATTAATTTTCAATCAAAAAAATATCTGGATGTGTAAAATTATTATAAAAAAATAAACAGTATTTTTACTCGAGTCTTTTTTTTTTTTTAATTTATATGAAGTCTTAATATAGTTCATATATTTTATGGGTTTTTTTTTTTTTTTTTACTTAATGATGGTATTTTATTTTAAAAATAGCCTTAAAAAAAATTGAATATGAATGTAAACAATCCTAATAGTTTGATTAATTTTCTTTCTAAAAGGGTAACCTCATATACAAGAGTGGACTCAGTCTCTTTGAGGTTAGGCCCCGGACTATTCTCAAATTAAAAAAAAAAATATATAAAATCAATTATTTCTATAGAAAAGTCTTCCCTATAATATTTCCTTATCTTTTGGGATTTTACGCGTTACTAATTTAACCTTTATGCCCTCCCTCTTTTCCCTAATTTAATTCATATAATATATCACATAAATCATTATTATTATCTATGATTTTTTATTTTATAACCTGACCCTAGTGTCATTTCATCTATACTTACCTTTCTGTCTTTCGTCCTTCTACCTAATTAATTACTTAACCAATTCTCTCTACTAATAAAAAATGTTATAATGTAACTTACACTCATTTTTAATAGATATAAAAATTAATAATTTATATAATTAAAAATTAATAATCTACTTAATAATTATTATTATATTTTCCTAATTTTAATAAATTTGGAATGATTATGTTATGCTATTTTTACAAATTTATCCTTTAATTAATGACAATGACGTGATATAATTAAAAAAATAATCAGGTTATGATTCGATTTGAATCATTCATTGAATTTTGATCATGACAATCTAGTATTAAGAGCAAGCAGAGTTGTTTACTATTTAATTTGTTTTTTTAGAAAAAAGGATAAATATAACTTTAATTTGATAAAATCTCAATGGGAAAGATTAATGTTTTCTTTACTTTCATAAAAAAAAAAAAAATCCTATATGCACAAACTTCCCATATAAATTCACTTATACAAATTGTTGTGTTTTAATGTGAAGAGACAATTTTAAATTAAAGATAAATTTAATAAATTAGAAAAAATGATACGTGAAACATATAAAATTGTTATATCAGTTTATAAAAAATAGCTCATTTAATTAGTTTGGATATTTAACATCACTTTTTGATAAATTATTTCGGTTACTTAAGTTGGGAGTGGTGCTGTTAGTTTTTGAAATCTGAAGATGTTGACGTATATATTCACTAACCTCCAGGTGTCAAAAACTTTGCAGTCAAAAAGTTGGGTTAATATTTGTTATGGCAAGAAGTAGAATCAAATTAAATGAATATAATAGATTGTGTCCATTTTTTTCTTTCATTCCATGAAGTTGATCCATTTTCTCATTGAGAAATATTAGCCTTACAAAGGTATATATAAAGATAAATCTTATTCTTAATTTTTATGATTGTCTTTCTCTCTCTCTTTTTTTTCCTTCTTTTAAAAGTTAGATTTATCTTTATATGCCTCTCTTTGTATGCATCTTTGTAAGTGTAACATCTCTCTTTCTCATTCAGTTATAATAAAAAATAAATCGGATTGATTTTTTCGACCAAAAGTACTATGTGAAATCTTCTTTTTTTCCTATTTCTCTATCCCATGTGTACAACATTTGAATTAATAGAGAACCTTTTCTTATGTCTATAGAATGGCCTTTTCTTCTATCTATATGAATCGATATTATTCCATTCCAATTCCTTCCCGATACCTCCCAAGGAAAATCCCTTGGATCCCTTAAATTGACTGGGTTAGTAGCTAGCTTATCCATCGGTTATACACTCTTCAAATGGGAATCCATTTTATGAAAGATCTTTGCTTTCGTGCTTTGGTGGGTTTTCAAGATCCTTTCAACAACATATATTGTGTTGAAGGAAAAATCTATATGATCCTTTGATCCTACAATCCGATTGATTGCATAACGTCTGCAGTAGCAATGAAAAGGGGAAAATATACATATGTATACATAAAAGTTCTTTTATTATTATTATTTTCGATTCTATTAGTATTAGATTATTATTAGTTAGTGATCCCGACTCTATTTATTTTACTTCTCATGAGATTGATTAATATGAATCACAACCTTTTTTTTTTTTTTTTTTTTAATAAGTTTAAGTATACATTGAAGAGGTTTTTCATGTAATTTTTTTTTATGTTTCCTTATAAATTAGATGTTATTTTCAACACATTTGTGTTATTGCATTATTTCTTTTCAACTTTTTGATATTGTATTATTTCTTTTACTTAAGGTTTGTGATTTTTTAAAAGTTTTCACTAATTGATTGACAAATAATGGCAGAGCCACAAAGGCCCTCTGGGCAAAAGCCTTGGGCCCGCCACTGCTCATATAACCATTATACTTGCATCCATGTCTATATGTATTAAAATGACTAAACATGTAAAATACATATCATAACTAAATCAGAATAGAAAACAAACTTTTATCACATAAAACATAACTTAATTATCATAAAAACAATATATAATTGAATCTGATACATTCAGGTTTATTTAAGCATTACGTTTGGTTGAATTTTTTAATTATGACAATAAATAGTTATTTTGTTAGTTAGATCTAGGGGTGAGGGGTTTCGAGTACTCTGCATTTGTCGGGGGAACCGAAACCAGAACCGCAAAGTACATGTTAAAAAAAAAAAAGGAATCGGAACCGAAACCGCATAGTGCAGGTTCTTAAATTCAAGGAACCGAAACCTAAAATGCAGATTCTGTTTCCTTTCCTAGGTACCCTGTAAACAATCAATTATCCCCCAATTAGTTTAAAAAAATGACAAAAATACCTTAAAAGTTTACAAATACACCCCAAACAAAATTTGATTACTCATTTATTTGTGTCCAATGTGACTCATAAATTCTCTAATCTCTAGGCAACACTTGAATTCAATCTATTCATCATAATTCAGACAAATTCTTCAATCAAAACCAAAACACAAACAATTAATTAAACAATCATAATATAAATCTATAATTTAATATTGTAATTAATTAAATTTATAATAATTTAATTAAGTATTTTTCTAATGTTTATAATAGAATATTATAATTAATTAAATGATCATACTATAAATCTATAATGTAATGTTATAATTAATTAAATTTCTAATCATTTAATTAAGTAATGTACTAATATAGTAAATTACTAATGTCTATAATATAATGTTATAAATTTATAATTAATTAAGTAAAAATTTAATTATGTAATGTTATAATTAATTAAGTGATTATAATATAATGTAATGTTATTATTAATTAAGTAATTATTTAATTATAATGTAATTATTTAATTAATTAAATTTCTAATCATTTAATTAAGTATTGTACTAATGTTTATAATAGAATGTTATAATTAATTAAGTAATCATTTAATTAAGTAACTATACTATAAATTTATAATGTAATATCATAATTAATTAAATTTTTAATAATTTAATTAGGTATTGTGCTAATGTAGTAAATTACTAATGTTTATAATATAATGTCATAATTAATTAAGTAATCATTTCATTATGTAATGTTATAATTAATTATGTGATCATACTATAATGTAATGTTATAATGAATTAAGTAATCATACTATAAATCTTTAATATAATATTATAATTAATTAAATTTCTAATCATTTAATTAAGTATTGTATTAATGTTTATAATGGAATGTTATAATTAATTAAGTAATTATTTTTTTATAACATAATGTTATAATTAATTAAGTAATCATACTATAAATTTATAATGTAATGTTATAATTAATTAAATTTCTAATTATTTAATTAAGTATTGTATCAATGTAGTAAATTATTAATATTTATAATATAATGTCATAATTAGTTAAATAATTATTTTATTACGTAATGTTATAATTAATTATGTGATCATACTATAATGTAATGTTATAATGAATTAAGTAATCATACTATAAATATTTAATATAATATTATAATTAATTAAATTTTTAATCATTTAATTAAGTATTGTACTAATGTTTATAATAAAATTTTATAATTAATTAAGTAATCAGTTAACTAATAATGTATTAATGTTTATCAATTTATTTTATATAATTAATTAATTATTAATTTATTACAGATATGCTTAGAACTTGATAATTGAAGTAAATAACTAAATATTATATTATTATTCAATCAAATTATTCTATTAAAAAATAATTCTTTTAATAACATTAAAATACCTGTAATAGGTTTTAATTCCAATTATACACTTAATTAATCAAAACTTTAATATTAATATATTAAAGTTTTTTATATGGTGTACTTTATATGTAATAAGTATAATTGTATTTAATTAGGTTATTGTAAAAATTTAACTTTTTCCATTTTAATTTTTTTATATGTAAAATTACAATAGACGCCCCATTCTTCACAGATATTTTATTTCAACCTAGGTTCCAAAATAGGGTACTCGCTGCAGGTTCCAAGCTAGGTACCCGCTGTAGGTTCTTTTTTTCAGGTTCAAGTTCCGGTTCCAAAAAAATGGAACCAGAACCTACTCGCATAGTGTTGGTTCCGGTTCTACCCGCAAGTTCCGGTTCTACCTACTACCCGTGCTCACCCCTAGTAGATCATGTCATTGTATCAAATATCAAAGTATTGAATTACACAAATAAAAATTATTGTGCAATTAAATTGTTGATATTGAGTTAATTAATTATATTGTGACACATGAGTGGGCTTTCTTCTCGAGTAGGAATTATTAATTGGTGGACGCATTAAATATAAAAAAAGCTGAAATTCAGAGGAAATAAATGGTCATATAAAAAATATATAGACTATAATACAAGAAAATAAATTACAGTAAAGAAACTAAATTAAATAAAGAACCTTCACACTGCAAATAAAAATGAGTGCAAGCATGTTCAAATATAAATGGGCATGCAACAATTAATTAAATTGAAATTTAAAGGATAATAAAACCTTGGGTTTTTTTCATAGTAAAACCCATGTGTTTGCTCTTTTTGTAGTGAACATCTACCGGTTTGGAAAATACAATCCTAACCCTCGTGTGTTTAATCTTTTACTGGTTTTAAAAATGTGATTCTAACCCTTGTGTATTTAGCCCTGTTTTTATAGTGAGCACATTCTAGTTTCAGAAATATTATCAATTTAATCTTCAAATTTATCAACAATTTTATCAATTTAACATCTAAAAAATATATTAACCTCTCAAAGTTGTTGATGGATTTTGGATATTAGATTGATTGAATTTGGGTGAATATCCTTTATCTAATGAGATTTACCTTCAAAAAAATTTAAAAAAATTCTGGAGCGATGCTTGAGGGTTGACACATCATTGTTTCTCTTAATACTTTCCTATGCATTTTATTTTTCTTTTTTCATGCATTTATTTTTTCCATTATATATAATTTTAGTTGAGAGATAAGACTCATTAAATCCCTTGTCTAGCTGTCATTTTTTTTTTTTTTTCAATTAATCAAATTTTCTCATACTTGCTGAAAAAGCAATGTTAAAGATAATTGTATGTTAAGCCTTTATATATAAATTCTATAACTCTCAAATTTCATGAATTGATGGTAAATTTAAACAAATAATATTAGATATACAAACCTATTAACTTTCACATTTAAAAGATTGAAACTCAACGAATTGTAAATTATAATGGTAGTCAATTTGTAGAAACTAAATAATAAAGTTCAAATTCAAAATGTTGGAGAAGGTTAATTAGTCATTCTTAAAATTAGCAATTTGAGAAGAAACAATCACCCATTCTTAAATAATACATGAGAAATGTTAGATGTACAAAAACTCTTATAAATAGTCTTTGTACAAAGTAATGTAGTGGCTGCCACTTCAACTGCCTCATCACGAGTTTCCACATCATTTGTTCTCTCTCTTTAGTCTTTTCTCTTTCTTTTCCTTCTCTTTTTCCTCTCCCTCAATCTTCACTCCGTTTTGCAGATCCTTTTTTTTTTTTTTTTTTTTTTTTAAAAACCTAATTGTTTTTCCTTTATCATTGATTTTTAAAATTTTTTTCTCACCATTCTTATCTCCTCTATCTTCTTTCTCTCCCGTCTCTTCTTCTATTTCTTTTTGCTTTTTTTTTTTCCTTATATTTTCTCACGGAAAATTCTCTCTCTAAATTTTTCCTACATTATGCTTCACATTTTCTTGGAAAATTCCATCTCTAACAAACAATATAATGCTAGTAAGCAAGTTTGTTCTCTTTAATCTTGGAAATACATCCCCCAAAAACCCAGGAATAGTCCTTGAAGCATTAGCAAAGTTTGCTGAAAACTTCTGCAAAGTCATTACATTTGTTAAACCCACATGAATCTCTCAAGACTCAAAGGTGTTAGCATAAAATACGATTCTATTATGCAGAATAAATACTTTAAAACATAGTCAAAAAGCTTAATGCCAAAGAAACAGTACCTCCAGCCATTGATGTTCCTCATGGTTTTCGCTATGATCTCTTACTGATGTTTGGCACTTCCAAACTCAACTCACTCTATTTAGATGGTGTAAGACTAAAGGGGATTGAGTGATTGAGTATGGGGACCAAACTGTTGAGTTTATAGCCAAAACTTCCATCAAGCTTCGGCGGCTACGTGTCCCACTTGTTCAGTTTATCATGGGGCAGTTCCACGTTCTACGAATGTGATGAATATCCGAGTGGACCACTTCAGGTGCTCATAAAATGAAGGGGAGCTGGAGACTCGTTCTTACAAACGACCTCCGTGAGAAACGGTCAACATTCTCCCACTTGGTCCACACATCTTAAACCCATCGATAATCTGTATTTAACTAATAAACACATGAATCATGGCGATAGGTCATCTAATGACGAGTATTACCTTCCATATATTACTATGTATTTATTTCTTAAACATTATAATTTATGTGGTAACAATTTCTTAATGAATAAACCCTATGTTTATTCTTGGTCCAACACAGATGAATTTTCTCAAAATTAAATTAAGGTGCACATCAATATGAGAAAAACATCAAAATAATTAAGAATTTTAGTAAAATAACATTGTTCATAGAATGAAAAATTACATAATGGAACCAAGTCCCATATTCACTGCATGATCCTTGAATTTCAACAGTGGCATGCCCTTTGTCAAAGGATCAGCGATCATTAGCTCAGTGTTGACGTGCTCAATGACCACTTTCTTTTCTTCAACACGTTCCCTTATGGCTAAATACTTAATGTCAATGTGTTTACTTCGACTCCCACTTTTGTTGTTTTTAGCCATAAAAATGTTGGAGTGGTCGACTACTTCAGCATTAATGGGTAACGGAGACGCACTTGGGGGTCCCGCCGTAGGCGGTTTTGGGCTTTTCCATGTATAACCGCTGTAGGATTTCTTTTAAGTTATTAATTCCTTTTTGGGTTGGGCTTAGGAATAAGAATCCTTGTAAAACTAGGTTTAATCTCTTAAACCTAGTATATAAACATACTTTTCTCTTGTTATGGGTGAGAGAGCAATTCATTCATTGTAAACGAGAGAGGTGAGACATATTGCAATAATATTGACTCAGCTGGACGTAGCCCACATTGGGTGAACCAGGGTAAATCGAGTGTATTATTTTCTTTATTTACTGTTTGTTTTGTTTTACTATTATATTTTGTTCCTGTTGTTGTCTCTATTTCGTTCAAAAAATAGCAGCTGAATTGTCGCAGTACATTCTCAAAGGCCTAGAGATAGAATCCATAATTCTAAGCCCAGAAATGAAACTCTTAAGCCATACACCATGTGAAGTAGCCTCAAAATAAGAGACGAACTCGGCTTCCATAGTGGAAGTGGTAGTCAAAGTCTACTTGGCACTCTTCCATGATACAGCTCCACTGGCCATCAGAAAAATGTATCTTGATGTTGATTTGCATGAATCAATACAACTAGCAAAGTCAGAATCTGAGTAGCTAATTACTTCCAGATTGTCTGTCCGTCTATACATAAGCATGTAGTCTTTGGTTCCTTGAAGGTACCTCATTACTTTCTTTGCAGCTCTCCAATAGTCTAAACCTGGATTACTCTAATATTGTCCCAACATTTCCACAGCAAATGCAATGTCAGGTCTTGTATAGACCTGAGCATACATTAGGCATCTGACAATAGAAGCATATGGAATGTTCTTCATTTGTTCCCTTTCAAGGTCATTCTTCAGGCATTGGTTCAAATTGAACCTATCACCCTTCACAATGGGAGCTACACTTGATGAACAATCCTTCATCCGAAATCTCTCTAAAACTTTATTAATATAGGTTTCCTGAGACAGACCCAAAATACCTCAAAATCTGTCTCTATGGATCTTAATGTCAATGACATAAGATGCGTCACCCATATCCTTCATATCAAAATTCTTAGAAAGGAATTGTTTCACCTCATGCAGCAAACCATTATCATTGGTTGCTAGCAAAATGTCATCCACATATAAAACAAGAAAACATATTTTACTCCCATTGACCTTTTGGTATATACATTGATCCATAACGTTTTCTACAACTCCGAATGAAGAAATTACATTATGGAATTTCAAATACCATTGGCGGGATGCTTGTTTTAAACCGTATATGGATTTCTTGAGCTTGCAAACCGATTGCTCACCATCACTAGAGGGGAATCCTTCAGGTTGTTTCATGTAAACCTCCTTCTCTAGATCTCCATTGAGAAACGCCGTTTTCACATCTATTTGTTGCAACTCTAAGTCAAAATGGGCTACTAATGCCAAAATCACACGCAAAGAATCTTTCTTAGATATAGGAGAGAAAGTCTCCGTGTAATTGATTCCTTCTTTCTGAGTGAATCCCTTAGCAATGAGTCTTGCCTTATATCTCTCAATGTTGCCCAATGAGCCCTTTTTTTGTCTTAAAGACCCATTTACATCCAATGGCTTTTACACCATTAGGCAACTCAACAAGATCCCAGACTTCGTTACTCTTCATAGAATTCATCTCTTCCTTCATGGCACTGTACCATAATTCTGATTCTTTGCAACTCATGGCTTGTGAAAAGAACTTAGGATCATTTTTGCCTCTAATGTTATAGTCAGATTCTTACAGATACACAACATAATCATTAGGAATTACTGATCTCCTTGGTCTAGTAGATCTTCTTAATGTTGTATCATCATATTCCGGAGAAGTATGTGGTTCAACTCGTTGTTCAAAAGTTCTTTGCAACTCTTGAACTACTTGATCTACTGGAATATTGTCAGCAGCTTGTGGAACTTCAATGATTGGTTGTTCAACACCAGTTTGTACTTGAGGGGTGTTGTAAACAATAACCAATTTAGCACTTGAGCTGGAAGGTTGAGATTCTGAATGATCATTCTCAGAAACTATGTTCCTGGTTTGATCGCTCCCATTGATCAAGTCATTTTCAAGAAACTTTGCATTTCTTGATTCCACAATCCTAGTGCTGTGAGATGGACAATAAAATCTATAACCTTTAGACCTTTTAGCATATCCATTGAAATACCCAGTAATGGTCCTTGGGTCCAGCTTCTTCTCTTGTGGATTATAAATTCTCACCTCAGACGGGCATCCCCAAACGCGCATGTGTCGCAAACTCGATTTCCAACCTTTCCATAATTCAAATGGCGTTTTAGGAATAGTCTTGGTTGGAACTCGGTTCAATACAAGGATTTAGGAAGATTGGAGCTACTAAGCATACTCCGCACCATGTCCAACAATGTTCGGTTTCTTCTTTCTGCTACACCATTCTGGTCCAGTGAATCAGACATGGTGTATTGGGCAACAATCCAATGCTTTTGAAGAAACTTTGCAAATGGCCCAGGTGCTTGTCCATCCTCTCTGTATCTACCATAATATTCTCCACCTCTATCTGATCTCATGATCTTAATTTGCTTACCACATTGTTTCTCTACTTCAGCCTTAAAGATTTTAAAGGCATCTAATGCTTCGTACTTGTTATGAAGCATGTAGAGATACAAATATCGTGAGTAATCATCTATAAAAGAGATGAAGTATTTCTGACCATGTGAGTCCATGTCTGGACTACATATATCAGTATGTATGATCTCTAATATGTCCGAACTCTTATTGGCACCTTTCTTTGACTTGTTGGTCTACTTTCCCTTTATGCAGTCCACACAAGTCTCAAAATCAGTAAAATCCAGAGTATTAAGTACTCCTCTTTTTACTAATCTTTTAATTCTATCTATGGAGATATGACCTAATATCCGGTGCCATAATTTAGAGGAGTCCTCATAAATAACACATCTTTTAGCGCCAGTGTGAACATGCATTGAATCATAAGTGGCATTGTTTTGTAAATTAATGCAGTAATGACCATCAGACAAAGTACCATTCCCAACACAATCATATTTATAAAGTAAGCTGAAGGATGAATCTGAAAAATTAAAGGAATATCTAAAAGGTACAAGCCTTGAAACTGAAATCAAGTTTCTAGAAAAACTTGGAACATAAAAGGTATTTTCTAACTTTAAAACAAAGCCACTACTTAAAATTAAATAGCAAGTTCCTACAGCTTCTACATGCGAGCCCATCTTGTTTCCTAATAAGATGCTTCGCTCACTTCCCATTGGCTTCCTTAGGTTTTGCAACCCCTGCAAGGAATTTGAAATGTGGATTGTTGATCTAGAATCAATCCACCATGTGTTAATATTTACATTAACCATATTAGATTCATAACAAACAAATGAGGTTAGATTACCTTTGTCTGCAAGCCATTTATGAAATTTGGCGCATTCCTTCTTTATGTGTCCCTTCTTTTTATAGAAGAAACACTTAGAATCTTTCTTGATACCACCTTGGGGAGGCATTTTACCTTTCCCTTTCTGATTGGCTTGATATTTTCCCTTTCCATGCGTTGCCAGCATTGCACTTTCTCCATGTTCCATCACCAGTCTCCTTTCCTCTTGAACACACATGGTCATAAGTTCATTAATTGATCATTTATCCTTATGTGTGTTGTATGAGATTTTGAAGGGTCCATATTGGTGCGGAAGGGTATTCAGGATGTAGTGCACTAGGAAGGAGTCCGACATTTCAACCTCGAGATTCTTCAATTGAGCCACAATATCCCTCATTTGCATGATGTGCTCGCACACACCTCTGACATCAGTGAGTCTTAAGGATGAGAGCTTCATGATTAGGGTGCTTGCTAGTGCCTTATCTGAAGTGACAAATTGATCATCAATGGCTTTTAGCAAGTCTTTGACCTTTTCATGCTGATCAATAGAACCATGGATACTAGCAGAGATTTTAGTCTTAATGAACATCATGCTAAGACGATTAGATTGCTCCCATCGTTCATAAAGTGCGATGTCCGTTGCAGTGCTAGTATCAGTGAGTGCTGGTGGTTCGTCTTTCCTAATAGCATAGTCTATGTTCATCCACCCCAAATGAAGAAGAACTCTCTCCTTCCAGACCTTATAATTATCTCCCTTAAGTTCAGGGATATCATAACGAATATCAGAGAAATTTGTAGGTTGTATGACTGCATAAAATTATAGATTACATGCTTATGTTAAAACTGAGGCCTAAACAAAATATCATGCTTAAAAATTGAATCTAATTGACATAAAAATTGCCTGTGGGCTAAATTTCTAATTCAAGTAGATTCATTTATTCTTTATGATAAAACTATCAAATTATTTACTAAATTCATAATTCCTGTGGGTAAATTATGAATAACTTGATATTGTATCCTAATTAATAATATAAATACAATAAAAATTCCTGTGGAAAAAAAATTATTATATTAAGTATAATTAATTACAATTAATGTCTAATATTCTTTATGTAATCCTAATCAATCATAATATACAATTTTATTTAATTAAAGATGCTGTGGCTATTCTCTAATTAATTAAAATTATATGGATCACTAGACATTAAATCCCATAAAGACTAGCTTAATATTACGAATTACATAATTTTAACAATTACTAATATGTTATTATTATGCACAAAATATTCTCATAATATAAGCATAAATATTGCATAATTAAAACTAAATATGAGCATATATAATAAATAAATTTGCACAACAATTATCCAAATTGCATATAATTAAATCAAATAAAAATTATAAGCACAACAAAATAGCACAACAATTACAAGCACAAGGGGCGAGGCCCAAAAAACCCACTTCACAAACCAATTATCCAAATTGCATTAAATGTTGTTTTTCCCAATACGGAATGAAGGCTGCCTCAACTAAATGACATGTCGTTTCGTCCCAAAACCAAGACTACATGTCGTTTTGGTTGTCTTCAATCTCCACACTAGGTTGCAGATCATGCCCTTTTTTGTCATCAAAAAAACATATTTTTTAATCACAAAAAGCTTAGAAAAACTATTTCCACATGATTTCTAATCTTCTTTCGAATAAAAGGACTAGAAATCAGAGATAAACAAAGCATCATTCCAACATCAAGGCAGAGATAAAATAGGGCTCTGATACCAAATGTTAGCATAAAATACGATTTTATAATGCGGAATAAATACTTTAAAACAGAATTGAAAAGCTTAATGCCAAAGAAATAGTACCTCCAGCCATTGATGTTCCTCACGGTTTTTGCTACGATCTCTTCCTGATGTTTGGCACTTTCAAACTCTACTCACTCTATTTAGATGGTGTAAGACTGAAGGGGATTGAGTGATTGAGTCTAGGACCAAACTATTGTATTTATAGCCAAAGCTTCCATCAAGCTTCGGCAGCTACGTGTCCCACTTGTTCAGTTTATCATGGGGCAGTTCCACGTTCTACGAACGTGATGAATATCCGAGTGGACCACTTAAGGAAGGGGAGCTGGAGACTCGTTCTTACGAACGGCCTCCGTGAGAAACGGTCAACAAAAGGAATTTAATCAACGCTTACACTTTGCAAAGAAGTTGACCCAAAAAATAAATCCGGGGGAAATATGAAAAATTATTGTTATTAAAAAACACTTCTTGAAGAGAAATCAACCCAGCAAGAGTTGGGATAGGCCCACTCTGTTTGTTCTTCATCACCTCAAGTATAGTCAGTGAAGTTAAGTTCCTAATGTCCGGTGGGAGAGTTCCTTTCAGGCCTAGTGAACCGATTTAAATCTTGGTGATCCGATTCTCTCTTCCATCTCTACACTCTGCTTTTCTACATTGTTTGTTTAGAGATGAAATTTTCTGAGAAATTGTGAACCAGAATGTAGAAAAAAATTTAAAGAGGGAATTTTCCATGAAAAAATATAAGGGAAAATAAAAAAGGGGAAAAGGAAAAAGAAATAGAAGAAGAGGAAGAAGAGATGGGAGAGAAAGAAGATAGAGGAGATAAAAAAGTGGAGAGATATTTTTTTTTAGAAAATCAATAATAAAAGAAAAAGAAAAATAATAGGTTTTTATTTTCTTATATATGCAAAACGGAGAGAAGATTGAGGGAGAAGAAGAAGAGAAGGAAAAGAAAGAGAAAAGACTAAAGAGAGAGGGCAAGTAATGTGAAAAATGGTGATGTGGCAGTTACCACCTCTCTTTGTACCTCTGGTATTTCTGATAATACATTGATCGGACAAGGTAGTTGATGATGAAAATGGGTTTTGTGTTTTTACTATAACATAAGACAAATTAAGTTAAATGATTTTAATATAAAATAGAGTTAAAAGTCTTGTATTTGATTTTAACTCAATTCAATCTTTTTTCCATATTTAATACAAAACACTATAAATATAGAATTATAGAGTGATGTCTACATTTAAAAAATAATAATTGTGAAACCCATTTATAGATGTTTTATTATATTGAAAAACAAAATTTTAATTAATCTTTATAATACTAAAAATTTGTAAAAAATTATCTTTTAATGTTTCCTAAAATTTGGAGCCTTTTGACATTTGAAAATCTTTTTTTGTAAAATCATATAAAAATGAATAAGCGTTAATGCATAATTCCTGTGAGATTTCATCATATAAATATCTGCACCAGGTTTTAGAATTAACAAAAATTCTTCTATCATTAGTGGGTCATCAAACTTTTCGGTTTAAAATAAATGAAAAAAGGGTATTTATGTCAATATTATTAAGATTTAGCAATAAAAATTCCTTGGAGACTTCATCAAATAACAAAACTACCCTTAAAAGTTTAACGGCTTATCAACAATATGGAGAGTTTTGTTTTGTTATATATGAAGTCATAGCTCATAGGGGGATGTTTGTTGTTAAACTAAACCTTGGGGTTCAATAGAATAATTGCATTGGCACCCCCCGTGTTAAAACTTGAAACCTTATCTCTAAACCTGGCCGTGTCCACGAATCAAACACACTCAATATAAAATTTCTGTAGCTTCTGCTCAACGTTGAATCTGAAGATAGAATTTCAAGATGATGCTCCATGCTATTCACAGCTCTTCTCCCTCCCTGTTCCTGCTGTTTTCGCGCTTGAACACCGCCTCTCTTTGCAGCTCTACGGCCATGAACTTCACCGTTAACCAAGCTTTGTTAAAACTCAGCAGCAGACAACAAATTTTGATGAGAAGCACTTGCTGTGGTGCGAGGAGGAGAGTGAGATATGAAGAAGATGAAGAGGAATATGGGTACAAGGAGGAGATCGCAATGCTGGAAATTTATTCTCAGTCGGCAAGAGGAGAAGCGCTTCTTGTGAAAGCTCTTGTGGATGAGCAGGAGGTAGAAGTGCTTATTTTCAGGGTGAGTCCATTTTGATCATAGTTTTTCTACTTCTGATTTTTTCAGCATATAATTTAATTATGTAAAATTTCAGGGATTCTCTTCTAGCTTGAGTGGTAGGACTTCACCAGATCCATCAAGAAGTGTGGTTCCAGCAAGAGCAGTGATAAAATCTATAGACAGAATCAAAGGGCCTTTTGATCCTTCTAATGTTGAGTACATTGAGAAAGACATTCAATGGGAGGCCTTTAAACCACGTCTTCCTCCTCTTTCATAAATTACAATATATATTAATTAATATTTTGTATATCATTTAATTATTAATCAATATTCTTTCTCTTCAATTGATCTTTAAATTAATAGTTTCCAAATTTAAGATTCCTGTTAATAAATTGTCTGATAACGAGCTTTAAACACAAACATATAAAAGTGTTGGCTGTTCAGCTCCCAAGATCAATTGATAGTTTGTCAGTGAGACAGTGAGGTTCAGATTAGCAATTTTAATGCCTATTGTGTGATTGAGTGCAAAGGATAAATAAACAGATGAGTAGAGGAAGAAATCTTGATAAAGACGAAGTTTTATTTACTAATTTTTTCTTGATTGACTTTTTGTTTGACTTTTTAGGGTTTTATGAGTGCCATTGAGATTTTCTTTTTTAATTTTTATTAATACACGTACAAAGAAATCTTATAAAAAAAAAATTTATAAAAATGATGTTTTAAAAAATGAATGAAAGAGTGAATACAAAAAGTCAAATTTATTATATTCACCATTTTATTTATTTTCTATTATATCATTTTGTATAAAAATCTTTGTAAGATTTATTTATACGTGTATTACTCTTTAATTTTTAAACTATGATGATAAAATTATTTGGTAACTAGCTTTCAAAACTGATTAAGTTTTAACTTGGTTATATTACAATAAGTTTTATGAAAAGATTCTAAAGGATAATAATAAAAATCTATTTATTTTTAAAGCTGATCTTGGTGAAAGATAGATGCATGGAGAATCAAGCATATCATACTATAACAAGTATAGTCATAGTTTAAAAAATAAATTTCAATCAAATTGAAATAAGTAAGGTAGAACATGTTACCTTAAGCCCTTAGCAACCTTGGAGCCTCTTAATTTCAAGAGAAATTAAGCAAAATAGTATCCACACCAAGGGAAGAAGAAATTTGACCAAGAGGGAGATTTAGGGTTCTTAGAGATTTTTCTCTCTCTACACAAAAATTGATATATCATTTTCTTTATGTAGGAATCCGTGTAAACAATTCAATAATTGTTTTGGACTTCCTTAAACAATTCCATAATTGTTATAAAGTTGTTAAACTTCTTTAAATGATAACATTGGATTAACATTTAATCACAATTAACAATTTAACGCTTAAATTGTTTACATAACAATTTAACCCTTAATTGTTTACAATTACAACCCTTTGTAAAATCAAATTTAATATAAATAATTTTATTACCCGTGGTAGGTGCTAGCTAACCTTGGATAATCAACTCTCTTTGGCTATTTCTCCATTCTCCTTAGTTTTTATGTGTGACCTCTTAGGTTCACTATGGCCTAGCCTTGGGCCCAATATCACAGTCTATTTCGATATGTTTTGTCATAACTCTTTATGAACAAAACTCCCACTGATTATGGTAGGCATCTAGCAATGCTCCATAACCCCTAAGTCACAATGAAGATATACTTCAACGAATCTTTTACAATCATACACGTTGTATAATCAAATCCTTCCGTTATCTAATCCCAATTAAGAATGGATTCATGGTATGTCAAAATCCTTATCTTAATTTTAATACAATACATACGGAACGTGTCACCATGAAACAACCTTTCATGTAACATTTTATATACCCCGACTGGAGATTTCCCTTTTCCAATGTATCTTGACATTTGTCTAGGAACTTGATATCAATCTATACCAAGTCAACGGATCCCATCTTGACTATCATTTGTCCTCACACATAAACAACATATGGCCAAATCGGCTTATTAACACATGACATGATTAGCCTCATGTTTATACACCATATGAACCATATGCATTTATGCAGAATCCAACTGTGATATCTCAGGTCTAAGGATTAATAATACCCTAGTATGATCTTATGATAAATCATTGACTATATTTTAAATGTCTATGTGATTCATCATAAATGGCCATATTCGATAAACAGTTCACTAACCGCGTATCCATGCTAATGCCCTAGTGATATAACTTTTATAATCACCCACACCAATACCATCACATGATATTCTACGGAGGCATTCAGCATGCCTACTATGTAATATTATTGCCCAATTAATATTACCTATGTAGGGAATACTTTGATGATTTTGATCTTCTAAAGATTTGTATCATCCGGACATTTCACATGTAATACATATATATAAATGAAGTAATAAACCATATGTGAAATAAGAACACTTTCTTCTATTGATAAGATAAAATGTATATACAAACTATATACATTCACATAGATATACAAAACATAATGCCTCGGAACCGATGACACGATTGGTTCTTAGGGCATACACTAACACTTGGATGTGTGAAATCATAAATATATCCCCTTTTACAATATATAAAATTATTTATTTTATAAAAAATTATTAAATTATATTACTATTAGTGCCAACATCAAACTATCACTTCCAACGCCGCTAGTGATCACTGATTTCGGCAACACCGACAGTGTTACCATTATTTGTGGCTTGTTTTCTTATTTGTTCTCATTTGAAATTGTATATCTTTTGAAATACTATTTAATAAAAAATACAATTGTAAATAGGAATAGTAGAAGTCCTATTAAGAATTGAAATATAAATCCTATTAAAATAGATTATCTTATATCCTACCTATAAATATAGGGGTGATAACCAATTCAAGGTTATGAGAGAATGTGAGAATACAAGATATTTGATGTAAGAATTATTAAACACCACGGGGAGAATGTCTTAAAAATTGAGATCATTTTCACTTTAGGCATTGGATTGAGCGTGGTTAGAAACTAGAATTATTTCTGCTCTGTTTTATGTACTGGGTTTATGGTGTTATGTACTCTTGTATATCGTGTTCATAAAACTATAGTGGATTTTTCTCATCCGTAGGTATAGGCGAGCTATGCTGAACTACGTAAATATTCTGTCTTTTTGTGTAGTGTGATTTTATTTTTATATTATTTATCTCAACTATATGTTTTTTTGATATGAACTCCACCAACAATTGTGATGAAACCCGATAACAATGATGGATTGAAACCCAAGATCGTGAAGATAAGATTTGTTGAGTCTTGACCCGTCACCTAACAAGATGAAAATCAAGACTACGAAGGATTGAAACGCCACACCAAGAAAACCTAAGAATTATCTCAAGAATTCAAGGTGATAAGTTTGGTTGTTTGAACGCCACAAGATTAACTTGATAAGTTCAAGAGTTCTTTTTAAGAACAAAGAGGAATACAAGACCTTGAATAACCAAATCTGCCTTTAAAATTCATAATACCCATCTATATACTTGGAACAACCCTCCAAGAATACACAAAGTCATAATTACAGCTTTAAAAACAACACAAAAATTAACCTAAACATGTCCCCACGTTTTTTAGGACTCTTGGACTTCTAAAGACAGCAAAAAATAGCTAATGCAAATTCAGCTCCATTCCCACTTGTATGATTAACATGTCCAGCTCCTTGGTTTGCATCATTTTTGCTATGCGATCTCCTAAAAAGTGGTATGAGAGCTCCAAGTTGTGACTTGGGAGATGAGTTCTTTCGAGATGGTGGATGTACATAAAAGACAGACTACAACAGGTTTAAGTTGTAGGTGGAGTGATTCTTAAATCTTGGTGGCAAAATTTGGCATGGTTACTGAACGACTTGGATGCTAGCAAAATTGGACATGGTTACTCTATGACTTGGATGTCGTGATGGTGGCGTTATCTTTGTCATTAAAAGAGTTTGTCACCTCTTTATGAAGCACAGCAAAATGATTATGGATGGGTGTTACACAAAGTTCTTTGATGATCATAAAACAACCAAAATATCAATCAACCTTGAGCATATACATAAAGCACACAAGGAGATACATGGTTTGACTAAAAACAATTTTAGCCTACATCCATGGGATCTGGTCCAGATTGAAGCTAATCCAATATAACATAAACCATTACAAGACAATCTAGAGTTGAATTTAGATACAACAAAGTAAAACTTCCTGTTCTACAATACGCTAAACTTCACCCTCTGATTGCTTCAAAGTTTTGTCATGATCAACTTCCTCCAAGAATCCTCTTGGACAACTTGACCTCCCCTCAAGCTTCAATGGTTGAAGCTTCCTTTCAACTCCTTGGCTTAACTCTCTTTAAGCTCATAAACAATGAGGAACCAAGTTTTTACACTCAAAGATCAAGACGTGATTGATAAAGGTAAATCAGGAATAAAGAGAACCTAAAAAAATGTACTCTGAATATTTTAGATCATCAATGGAAGTTTAGAATATCAGGTTTGAAAAGAAACGCAAGGAAGAAGTTGATCAATTTATATCCTTGCACTTCTTCATCTCCACCTTACAAGCTACTTTTCAATAAGGACCCTTGTGTACAAAAGAAGGATTGCAGTGTTTAATCAAGAAAACTCAGAGAGAAAAGAGGGCAAGAACTTTTCTGTTTTATTTATCCTTTTTTGGAATAACAGTAACAAAGCTCACTTAAGCTCACTTATACTCATTCGTTCAGTAGCTACTTCAGTAGTTCAATTGCTGCTTAAAACGACAGCGTAAAGAGCACAATTATAAACAAACTAAACGACAGTGTACAGAGGCAACATTTAATACTTTGACCACTTTTACTTTTATGGTCAATATTCCCCCTTAAACCAAACCACTTCTAATCTAAGCATTCACTTTAGACTTTCTTCTCAACAAAGTCAGCAATTCTGAATCTGCATTTTGCAACCAATCAGCAGACCAAAAACACCTTAAGAAAGTCATCAATTCTGAATCTGCATTTTCCAACCAATCAGTAAGCCAAAAGCAAAGGTGCATTATGCAACCAATCAGCAGATCAAACACTTATTCAGTTTGCCACCAAAGAAGACTGGATCAAACAAGTCCCTTCAACTCTTACAAAAAATAGAACAACCCAAAAACTTCATTTGTAGCAACCACACACTGAACTTTCAGCTGCAGAAACTTCAACAACAAAAACTGCAGAAAGCTTTAACAACAAAAACCAAAGGTGCATTGTGCAACCAATCAGCAGATCAAACACTTGTTCAGTTTGCCACCAAAGAAGACTGGATCAAACAAGTCCCTTCAACTCTTGCAACAACAGACCAACCCAGAAACTTCATTTGTAGCTACCACACACTGAACTTTCAGCTGCAGAAACTTCAACAACAAAAAAAACTGCAGAAATTTCAACTACAAATCAATTAAAAAACAACCGAGCTTTCAACTCTTGCAACAACAGACCAACCCAGAAAATTCATTTGTAGCAACCACACACTGAACTTTCAACTGCAGAAAAATTCAACTACAAAACTGCAGAATTTTCAACTACAAATCAATGAACAAATTCTTCAAAATTCAAACTGAACCTTCAACTCTTGCAAAAAGAAACAGAATCCTGCACACCTTCTGCAACAATTCGACCAACTAATTGACAACAAACTCATGTGAGTCTCATACTGATTTGCAGCTATCATCAAGGGATACAATATTCAGTTTGAACCTTAACTCATTAAAATGAGTAGTTGACAGTGCCTTAGTAAGGAGATCAGCAATCTGCAATTTGGAAGGAACATATTGAATAGCTACTTTCTTTGCCAAAACTTGTTCGCGAATGTAATGAGCATCAATCTCAATGTGTTTCGTTCTGGCATGAAACACAGGATTGGATGCAAGTGCTCCAGCACTAACGTTATCACACCATATCACAGGAACAGTGTGAAAGGATAACCCTAACTCAGTAAACATACTTTGTAACCATGCTACTTCTGTGGCAGTTTGAACAAGGGCTCGATACTCTGCTTAAGTGGAAGAAAGAGCAACGACTTTCTGTTTCCTAGAGCTCCACTGAATCAAGTTCGGTCCTAGGTAAACACAACAACCACTTGTTGATCTTCGATCCTCTAAGTTACCACCCCTCAGCATCAGCATAGCACTCTACATGCAGATTGCTTGCTGGTTTAAAATGAAGACCATAATGCATAGACCCTTTTATATACCGTAACACTCGTTTACAAGCTTGCCATTGCAACTCCGTTGGAGCTTGTAAAAATTGGCTTAGCTTATTCACTGTAAAGCTAATGTCTGGCTTGGTCAGAGTGAGATATTATAAAGCCCCCACATGATCAGCGGTATAAACCAGGGATCTCAAACAAGCTTACTGTCTAGAAGCCGAGCTTAACACCAACAGCCATTAGAGTTGAACAAGCATATGCTTCCATCATTTTAGTTTTTATCAACAAATCAGATGCATACTTGGGCTGCCTTAGGTGAATACCATTTGAATTCCTAGTTGCTTCCAACCCTAAAAAATACTTAAGGGAGCCAAGAGTTTTTAAAGCAAAATGATCATTAAGATCCTTCATCAACTGAGCAATAAAGACATCATCAGAACCAGTAATCAGGATATCGTCAACATAGACCAGGACATATATATTGCCAGAATTTTGGTGAAGAGTGAAAAGACTTGAGTCTGAAACTGAATTCTGAAAACCTTTGAGTTGTAGAGCAGCCTTCAGCTTGTCAAACCAAGCTCTAGGGGCTTGCTTGAGACCATATAAGGCCTTGTTTAACTTGCACACATCATCAGGAAAAGTAGAACTCTCAAAACCAGGTGGCTGTGTCATGTAGACAATTTCAGTTAACACTCCATTGAGGAATGCATTATTAACATCAATTTGTTGCACATCCCACCCATGAGTGACTGCAAGAATCAAAATAATCCGTATTGTGGCTGGTTTGATTACTGGTGAAGGTTTCGAAGTAATCAAGGCCAGGGGTCTGTTGAAATCCCTTAGCAACTAACCTAGCTTTATATTTCTGCAGTGTTCCATCAGCATTGAGTTTGGTGCGAAAAACCCACTTGTTTCCCACTATATTCATATCAGAGGAAGAAGGCACAAGAGTCCAAGTATTGTTTTGGACAAGAGCATCAAATTCAGACTGCATAGCAGCCTTCCACTTGGGATTTTTAAGTGCAGAGCCTGTGTTTGGTTTAGCTTCAATCAGTTCAGGGAAACTCTAACTCTTCAGCAGACAAGGCTAAATGACAGTCATCTGAACAACAAGTTTGAGTGGCTGATTTGGACCTAGTGATCATAGGATGTAAATTTACAGTGGCAGAGGTGATAGGATAGGAAACTGTATTCTGTATACCCAGACTTGAACCAGCTGAACCACCAGCAAATAGTAAGGAAGTAAGATCAACAACAAGTGGACATGGTGAGAGTGAGCAGTCTGTAGGCTTTGTGGGAACAGCAGCTTGTATTTGTGAAGTAGTAGCAGGATTGAATTCCAAAGAATCACCAAAATTGGTAAAGGGTGAGGAACAGTTATCAGTAGAGGTATTTGGTGTAGGTAATGGGGTATTAGTAGGTAAAGATGGGTTGGTACAAGAAGTGGAAGCAGGCATTAAAGAAGAATAAATATTTGAATTGAAAGTAGGAGGATGAAGAGAAGAGGAATTCTACAATCCAACTGGCCGGATGTTCGATGATGAGGATTGTCAGTAGTAACATTCACTACAGAGGGATCAGTGGTTGCTGAAGATTGAAAGGAATAAGGAACAGAGTAAAAAGGAAAAGATGAAGTGTTTGTGGTTATGGAGGGATCAGTATTATGAACTGTACTGGAAAAAGTAGAGTTGGAAGGAGAAAAAAAAAACAGTCAGAGAATTACCAAGAAAAGAAAGGGAACTCACACTCATTGAATTTCACACTGGGTGTAACTACAATCTTACCATCAGGAGTTAGACACTTGTACCCTTTGTGAATCAAACTATACCCAACAAAAATACTCTTAATGGTATGAAAATCAAACTTATGTTTATTGTAACTTCACATGTAGGGAAAACAAGAACATCCAAAAACTTTCAAATCATCATAAACAGGAACCTTGTTAAATAATTTTTGATAAGGGGACATATTACAAAGAGTGGCAGTAGGCATTCTATTAATTAAATATACAGTAGTTTCAAAAGCTAACCACCAGTATTGGAGAGGCATGGATGCATGGGCAAGCAATGTTAGTCCAGATTCTACAGTATGCCTATGTTTTCTTTCACTTCTACCATTTTGTTGGTGAACATAAGCACAAGATTGCCTAATTTGGATACCTTGGTCAACTAGGTATGGTAGAAGAGCCTTATACTTGCCTCCCTGGTCAGATTGTAAGCTCTTAAGCTTATATCCAAACTGTCTTTCAGCTAGGTGCTGAAATTTTATAAAAACTGACCTAACTTCAGCTTTGGTTTTGAGAGGAAACAACCATGTGAATCTACTATAGTCATCTAGGAACTGAACATAGTATTTAAAACCTTCAATGGATGTTATAGGGGGCAGGACCCCAAACATCACTATGAACTAGTTCTAAGGGTACTGAGGCATGAGAATGTGATGCTGGGAAAGTAGTGTGATGTAATTTGCCTAATTGGTAGGCATCACAGAAAGTATTATGAGAACTAAGTGAAGTGTTTAGCTTTGTAGGAAACTTGATATGCATAGTGGATAGTATGTGATGTTGAGCTTGTGAGTGAGGATGTCCTAACCTTTTGTGCCAAAGTAAATATTCATTAGTATCAACACTTACTGTCAAGCAATGTGGAGTAACAGTATGTGAATGTGTAGTGCAGTTCTCATCAATTGATGTGCAATTAGTAACATCAGCAAAGTTAGAACATAAACCAGAAACATATGAATGTGCATTATCAGTTTCAGATGTAGAAGAGCAGGTATTAACAGTATTAGAAGTATAACACAGATCAGGAGCATGCATGGGACCAGCACATATATCAGAACAAGAATTTTTATTATTCAAAAATGAAGTACACTGAGTAGTATTAGGAACATTGGCTACATCAGCATTATTGATGTTGGACAAATACTGACTTCTAGTATCAGACTCAATAGATTGAGCAGAAGCACTACAGGTTTTATTCAAGGCATGTTGACTCTGATCATTAGACATTTCTGACACAAAAGGGGCATCAAGATGACCTTGACCATCAGGTCTAGTGAAAACACCTGAAGAATTAGACTGTATTGAAGTACATGAATTACTACAAAGTTGTGGCTGTATTGAAGTACATGAATGACTACAATGTTGTGACTAATGTTGAAAACCTTGTGAAGCAGGAGTATTGATGGAGACAACATTAGACGATGAGACAGGGGCAGACAACAAATGAGGGACAGGTAAGGACTGAGTAGAGGAGGAATTCAACTGATACAAACCACCTTTAAGGTCCCCTTGCAGTAAAATTACTCCTGTGCACTTGTCATTAACAACACAGCAGTTACAATCAAATTCAACAACAACATTGTTGTCTTTAGTGAATTTAGAGATGCTAAGTAAGTTTTTTGTTATTTTAAGCACACATAAAATGTTTTTAAGGTGTAAACACTTACAATGAAAGGAACTTGGAATAACAGAATGGCCAATATGGGAGATAGGAAGAAACTCACCACTACCTACTTGAAGTTGATCCTTTCCAGAATAGCCTTTGCTGAGATTCAGATGATGGAGGTCTGAGGTAACATGATCAGTTGCTCCCGAGTCCATATACCAAATTGGATCAGTGGGTGTGAGTGATGAAGCAATAGCAAACTGTTGTGATTGAGGAGAGGACTGAGGAGGAGATGTTGAAGGGTGATACTGTGAATCAGGTACTGAGTTTACAAAGTGAGCTTGGCTTTGGCTTGGCATCTGTTGGCTAGGAACACCAAAGCCGTAGTTGCAGCATTATCAGCAGTCACAGCAACACCAGAATTAACTCTGTCAAATGAAGTACCCAAATGAGAACTGTAGGGCAGTTGAGCATAAGAAAGTTCCCCAAATCCACTATGTGGACGAGTTCCAGATGTAAACTGTCCAGTGCTGTTCAACTAAGACTGTGGTTGAGAAAAATTCTCATAGAAGGGGTTTGGCTGTTGTGGTGTAGAGGGTTGAAACAGTCCAGTATAGGCAGAATTGTACCTGTGGTAACACTGACCAGCTGAATGTCCTACTTTGTTACACAATTGACAAATCAACTTGCCTCTCCCTGAATTTCGACCTCTACCTCTTCCATATGACATCCCTCCAAAAACAGGTGGTCTGTTATGATATACAGTTTGCCCAAGACTCTGCCCAAAATTCTGACCAAACTATTGAGGGGTAGCTAAGAGAGGATATTGGGGATAATGAGGATTACCTAGTGATATTAAGGTAGGTGCAGTAGGATAAAGGGAACTAGGCACTCTGTCAGGTTGTGAACTTTCTACCACAAGTTTGGAAACATGATTTGTGTCACTAAAAGAACCATGTGAATTGCTTAAAGTACCAGTTGAGGCTATATGTGCTGAACAGTTGTACAAATCAACTGCATTGAATTTCTCAAGTCTTATTTCATACTTCGCAGTAAAAATTGAGCCTCTTGCAGTGTGACAGAATCAAACTTTGACTCAATACGTGATGTTAAATTTACTACCACAGCATCAAACTCAGGTCCTAGTCCATCAAGAACATACTGTAAAAGATCCTCATCTGCAATTACCATTCCACTAGCTGACAAACTTTCAGCAATTTCTTTCATTTTCTTAACATAGTCTCCTACACTTAAATTGCCTTTTTGTGTAGTTTGAAGAAGATTCTTAAAGTGTAATGCTCTAGCCTTCGAGTCAGTAATGAATTCATTCTCTAAGGCAAACCATATTTCAGTAGAATTCCTACACTTCGATACATATCCAAACATGCTTTCGGAAATTGAAGCCAAGAGCCAGCTAACTAGGAACTTATTAGTTCGTTTCCACAGTATATAGGCTGGATTCAATTGTTCATTAATAGAGACATTGCTTGACTTAACCTCACCACTGATTTGACCTAAATCTTGAGTAATATCAGAATCAGCAACAATAAGAGGGGAGGGACATGCAATCTTACCAAGGAGATGATCCTCAAGTTCGTGAGAACCAACGGTAGATAGTACTTGAGAACTCCAAAAGCGATAGTTGCTTTGAGTGAGTTTAAGATTGATGACCTGTAGGCTGGTGGCTAGAGCTGACGACGAAGTTCGATGTGCTGAGTGATTCAACAATTCGTTTGAATTATTGAGTCCATTAGTAGATTTAGAAGGATTCGCCATTGACGCAAGTCAGTGGCTCTGATACCATGTACAAAAGAAGGACTGCAGTGTTTAATCAAGAAAACTCAGAGAGAAAAGAGGGCAAGAACTTTTCTGTTTTATTTATCCTTTTTTGGAATAACAGTAACAAAGCTCACTTAAGCTCACTTATACTCATTCGTTCAGTAGCTACTTCGGTAGTTCAATTGCTGCTTAAAACGACAGCGTAAAGAGCATAATTATAAACAAACTAAACGACAGTGTACAGAGGCAACATTTAATACTTTGACCACTTTCACTTTTATGGTCAATACCTTGGATCACTCTTTTGAAAGAATAACACTTGTAAAGTGACAAAGCGATGCAAATATCATGCATAAAAATAAAACTTGATAATCAAGAAAGAAAAGTGCCACCTACATTGGGAAATGAAATGTTTGCACATAAGAAAAATGTGTCCACATATTTTGTTCAATCACAATCAAAGAAAACAAAGAATATGCGTGCACATTCACATGATATTACCACATGCACAAACCAACAAAGAATTCACAATTGTGCTTAAGTACAAACACGCACACAAAGTTCATAAGTCGACAATAAGACTTTATAGTTATGTTCATTATTGTGATGGAAAACTCTCACTTTTATCGTGGAAAACTCGTCAAGGTGAAGATTATTGGGATATTTGTGACTCGCTTTCCTATTTGTTCCCAGGTGAAATTGTATATTTTTAAGAAAACTATTTAATAAAGAATATAACTGTAAATATGAATTGAATTTAGGAATCCTATTAAGAATTTATATATGAATCCTATTAGAAATAGAATATCCCAGATCCTATATATAAATATAAGGGTGAGAATCAATTCAATATTATGAGAGAATGTGAGAACACAAGCTATTTAATGTAAAAGTTATTAAACACCATCGGGAGAGTGTCTTAGAACTAGGATAATTTCCACTCTAGGTACTGGGTTAAACGTGGTTAGAAACTATGATTGTTTTCGTTATATTTTATGTACCGAGTTTATGGTATTGTGTACTCTTGTATATCGTATTTATAAAATTATAGTGGATTTTTCTTATTCGTATACATATGTGGGTTATTCTGAATCATGTAAATATTGTATCTCTTTGTATAGTGTGATTTTATTTCTATATTATTTATATTAAATATAAATTTTCCCGTGAGCAATCTCCTAACATGCTAGACGTGCCACTAGGTGGTTGCCGGTGGTGTTTTGTTGGTGCTGAAAATGCAGCCCGGCGAAGACACTAATAGTAACAGTAAATCATTTTAAAATTTATTTCTCAAAATTGCATAGACATCAACAAGAAGGAAGCAACCTTATGTCTTTATTCTTTTCCCATTGGGAAGTTTACGTACAGAAATCACACAATTTATTCCATAAAAGGCAAAGCTAGCCAAAGTTCACATGCATTTCTTCATCACAATTCATCTCTTTAGTTCAGTACACTGGGATTAACAGCAGCAAATTCAAGCAATTCTTTCTCAAGTTCAAATAAGGCCATCTCTTCTTTGTTCAGTGTCACAAATACTTCTACTCCTTCACCATCTTTTGTATCCATCAGCACAACAAAATTTGGAATCATCAGATTTGGCACAGTAGCCCATGCTGGTTTTCCCCACCCAAAATCAACTTCATAAAACCCAAATCTACACCAACTCGTGCACATATAATGGTCTATATCATCTCTTACTCCGAAGTTTTCAATCCCACACATGCTCATCCATGCCCTTTTCTTTTCATTTATAGTTTCCATAGCATTTTTGCGAAATTCTTTTAATTCCTTGCTCAGTTTGGTAACCAAATCTTGCAAGTCTATCTCCTTCTCAGTTGAATGAGAAGGAAAGAACACCCCCACCACGTTCCCGATAGCGTTTTCTGGGAGAGAAGGTACAGTCATTTTACGTAAATTGACATAGATGCTCATCACAGATAGCCTTGGAAACCCCTTGGTTGATCTTGAAACATTGTCGAGACATTTCCAGATTAGCGCGGAAACGGCTTCAAACCGGGTCGGTTGCAGCACCATTGGACTGGCAGCTTTTGCCTTGAGTTGAGCAATCTTTGATGATTCAATCACATACCTCTTTGTAATTACGGACTCGTCTCGAGTCACCTTCATACTTGGAGGATGTATGAATCTAATGGATGGAAACTTGATGGTGCTGCATTGAACTCAGGAAATTTCACTGAATCTTTAGACCCTGAAAGAGCTATAGAAGACCAGCTCTTTACAACTGTGCTTAGCGTGGTTCCGTCTGTAATTTTATGCGAAAAGCACAAACCGAGAACCATTCCACCGCATTCGAAAAAGCTAGCTTGAACAAACACTATACGCCCGGTTTCAGCTTCCGTGGATTCTATCTCAGTAGGAAGGAAAGTTCTTAAAATCGAACCATCAGGCCGTTTAAGAATGTCTGCCAAAGTTCCATCGACTCGAGCTTGGATATATTCAGCTTCATTATCATTGCATTCAACGGTTGTTTGGTCTTTGATTATGCCTGCAAGAGGGTAAAACTCAGCCAGCAATTTTGATAAAAATGTTTTCAGATGTTGAGATCTTTCGGCAGCCTCTACCACATGGGAATCACTATCATTTTCTGGAAGGTAGAAAAGCAGCAATGGCACATAGGCTGCTGGAGCAGTTTGGTCTAAAAAGGAAAGCTTGAAATTTCTGAGGTGTTGAGGAGTTGGAGAAGATGGTTTGATGATTTCTCTTGAAACAATCTCAATCTTTATAGCCATCTTGCTCTTATTAATTACTTGTATTTCTCTGTCTCATGCACCTTAACTATTTATAGAGCTTGAAGAGACTTCATTATGCACTAATTTTAATCAATTCCAATTTCCATGTAATGTAATTTACATGCATTAATCGGAAAAAAGATGAAAACCTTTTAGCCTTGATCTTTGACATGAAGTACTGATTTACCTGTAATTCTGTCGGGATATAGATATATCTAGAACCAGCTAAAATAATTTTTTATACTCTTCATGCAAGTGTCTGTCAACTGTTAACTAACAATAAAGAATTATTTGCTATAATTGAAGCTATATACATTATAACATCTCTATAGTTATAATATTAGGACCACTAAATTTATTGCTATAAAAATATTATAATTTAATAAAAATATAATTATAAAAATTGTTATTTTGGTACAAGAATTATTTTTTAATTTCTTATTTTATAATTCATGATTTAGTAGTACAAATAAATTGAGTGATCAAATTCGACAACTTTACTACACCAATCAAATAGATTTTAATGTCCTTTTCAATCATTCAAATGAGTAATAAGTTGTATATGCTTTAACTAAAGAAGAAATCTTTACTAGAATTAGACAAGAAGAGAAAGAAGATAACCTGATGATGATAGTACGGAAATACCAAAAATTTCGTGCCAATAAGCTCTAGACATGCTTGAGAAACTAGAAATATTTTAGTTTCAACAAGAAGGTGTTTATGCTCGTGACTTATTATGTACCCGTAAGATAAAAGATGTGATAATAACTCTAAATTATAAATCATTGTCCTAAATAACTTTAGATAAATATTTTATTTCATGTTAAATCTTTAACGTAACATAACATATATTTTTTGCAATATACAAATAATTATTACTATGTAAAGGTAAGTTCCTTAAGATGAGATTTAGAAAAATTATAACTTATTACAATGTAAAAATTATTTTTATTTATAAATGGCTTAAGTTTGGAATAAATATTTTTATATTCCTATATAGAGTATCACTATAAAGAGTTCTACTATATATGAAACTTTTTAAATGTTTTTTTTTTTTTCATCTCTATGCATTTTGTTTTTTTGCATGGATATATCTCTTTCCATTTGATTTTGTACTTATATGACAGCTATTTTGAGGTATACAAATTAGGTTCTACTATTAGTTCTTCCCATTTTCAATTTTTATTCAGATATTTAAAAAGATAACAAAGAATTAAATATTCTAATGACATCAAATTTAATTAACGAATCTATTTTTCTTTTTTTCTTTTTCTGAAGTTATGTGTATACAACATTTGATCAACATATATATCAACAGTTTATTTATAGTTAATGTATTTTGGAATTAAATGATAAAACTTAAATCTAATTTAATCATTTTAATGTATTAGTTTACATATATTAAGATTGTATTCTTTTGTGAATCTTGAGTATCTATTTTTTGTTATTTTTAAAAATATTGAAAATTATTGGAAAAGGTGAAATATGCAAATACATTGATATATTTATTTGAAAATGTGAAAAATGAAAATATGTTAAGTATATTTATCCGAAAACACAAAAAAAAAAAAAAAAGACACAAAATTATTTCCATTCACGAATAAAGCCCTTTAGAATTACGATTTGTTTTTGTCCATTCCGAACAGTTCGTTTCAAAAATACAATTTTGTGCAGAAAATATTGATTTATTTTTATTTTAAAAAAATGGAAAACAATGAAGAGAGAATATATAATTATTTATTCAAAATATTCTTAAGTTTATGTTAATAGTGGGTTCCATTACCTTTTTTTGTTCCAAAGATTTCTCACATTTTGGATAGAAAGTTTTAAAGAACGCCCAACAACGCTTATTTCACAGATTACAAGAAAAATAGAAGAAAACGCGAAATTCATGAACGAAGGGAAAATTGTAAAAGAATATGGGGGTTGACTGTTGAGTTGAGCATCATCATCAATGCATAGGAGATAATGGTAGATTAATCATTGTTCATTGAATTGAATTAATTAATTATCATTATCACTAACCGGCTATCCCTGCTGGAAGGCACTGTGCACATTATAAAGTTATAAACATATCATATTCGAAATTAACTTTATCGCAAAGGTAAAAAATCAATCCACGTGCTTCCCAATTACAGCACAAATTAAAAATTAAAAATTGTTATCTTCTTCTGCTCCTTCTATTTTGGCCAGTGATATATTTACTATTTTACATGAGATCAATGTTCTGAAACCGACCCAAACAATAACCCGTCAGCCGACTGTGTCCAAGACTGAATGGTTAAACCGATTCGATTGGCAGATTGGATTGGTGATGTCAGCATGATTATATCCACTAATTGATTAGTAGAGGGTTTTGTTTACTAACCGTGTCTCTCGACTCATCAATGGACTGCTCTTTTTTGCGGCTAGAGCTCTCGCCCACATTCTCTGCTTGCACAACCACGTCCTTTGACACATTCTCCTTCCTCTTGGTCACCATTCACCATTCTTGAGTAAGATTCAAGTTCTTGTTCTTGGCGCTTTCCTTCTCAATTCTAGGGACCAAGTGACATTCCTTCAAATTGTACCCAAAAGTTCTACACAAAGGGCAGACTCTTGGTTTCCAAGAATACTCTACCCCTATGTTCACACAATCACCATTCGGGAGGCCTAGTTCCACTGAATTCGGGAATGAAGAAATTGTGTCAATTTCAACACAAACTCTTGCATACTCCAATCTATCTCCTACATCCGTGATTTTATCCATGTAGAGAGGTTTTCCAATAACGCTTGCAATATAGCTCAACTCTTTAGTAGTCCAAAACTCCAATGAAACTCCACTAAATTTGACCCAAATCGGCACACTACTAATGTCTTCACCTGCCATTTTTAAATTCGGACGCCGTTTTTTGAGAAAAGGGGTTGCCCCCCAATATGCCAAGGTCCCCCTTCCAAGGCCTCATCCCTAGAGCTCTCATTATCAAATTTCAGAATAAAGCCCCCAACCCCATTTGAGACAACACCAACCTTGCTGAAACACTTCCAATTCCTATCTATAAAACCCTTCACAAGAGAGAATGGCAACCTTCTACCAAGGAAGAAACCAACGAGACAATTTCCCCATTTATCCTTCCCCAAATCAGCAACCTCTTTAGGAGGTATAACCCTTATCCTCCACCCATCATCAAGGATTTCCGGTGCAAAATATTCCATTAGAGCATTGGATTTCGAAACAAAAAGTTTTCTCCAAGATGCAATACCGATTGGCTTTAATTCCCCATTCACCTTTTCCCCAAAAGTCCCACCTCCACTCACCGCTTTCTCGCCATGCATCATAATTGGAGGCACCTTTGAATCAACCAGCACATTCCCATCACACATTTCCACACCAACCTTATCAATCACTCATCCACCCCCAACTTGCTGCTTCTTAAACACCCCTCCAGAACTCTTTTGCCTCACTTGTATTCAAAGAATTCATAAGAAACGGACCATTGGGAGGCAAAGTATGGCTTTGGGAAGGTTTGGAAGTGGAGGGAAAAAAAATGTTTTTTGGTGATGTGGCAGGGCTAGTGACGTGGTAGGCTGATGTGGCATCTTTGGGGACGTGGCAAGATGAGTCAGCTTGAGATTGATGAGGTGGAGGGGAAAGATGGATGATTGGTTGGTGAGTTGTCATAATTTGAAGTCAAAGATATAAGAGATAAGGAAATCAAAGGGGAACCAATAATAAACAAGTGAGGTGGCAAAAAAACTAATGAAACAGTCTATTAACCAGTCCAAAGAGAATGTGGATAAGAAAAAATCTCAAAAATCCAAATGAGCCAATGGCAGAGAAGGGTACCGATGGATAACAATTGGAGGGATTCAAGCTATCTCACTCAATTAGTGAACAGCAACCAAAAATGGTAGACAACTCCAGCCAAACAACAAAGCTCCGACCAAAGAAGCACCCACACTCCGATGACCAGCAAGAATCCAATAGCAATAGGCTAGCCCACCAACCAACTCTACATTTTCGATCAAAACAGAACCACAAACAACCCCTTTACTCCTACCTCAGTTCAACACCAAACAGCAACTCCAAAAAAAAGAAAATAAACAAAAAACTCCAGCACCCAAGAAAACTCCGCCACCCTCCTCCTTCCCAATCCATTAAGCCAAGCCAAGGCTCCAAGTGAAACCAAGCAATGACCCCAACTCAAACTCCTGCCAATTCCCAATAACAAATAAGCCTAAGCCAAACCAGCCAATACCAACCAGCCTCCACAATGACCACCAACAAGCAAAAGAGAAGACAAGAGAGGCCAAGAGAGTAAAACAACCAAGGAGCTTGATTTAAACCCAAATAAAACCCCCAAACGCAGCAAAGAAGAACTGAAACATAGCAAACTGAAAGTTTAACAAAAATAGAAAAACAAAGTGCAAGTTTGTGAAAGAAAATGTGAAAAGAAAAGTAAAGGAAATGATGAAGCTCTCTGGTTAGAGGGACATGTGATGTTTAATGGTAAAAGTGGACAATGGAGGATGAGCGTGGAGAGAGGGGTGGTGGGTGGGGAAGAAAAACATGGAAGGAGGGCTGGTTTCTAATCTTAGAGAGAAGAGAGAGCATTTTCTCTCACTAATCAATTTGTCAACATCAATTGTCATCTAGTTTCCTTAGACATTAAAGTCGCAACAACACTCTCAAATGACAGAGAATTATATCCACTACCAATAGCAACAATCAAGTTATCCCAAGAATCCAGCAATGAACACAGCAAAGTAATTGTTTTATCACCATCACTAAAATTTATACGCACTAATAGCAACTACCCTATAAGCGTATTAAACACATTCAAGTGTGCAGAAAATGGATCACCCTATCTCATCTGCAAATTATAAAATCTTTTTCCTAGAAACAGTTTATTAACAGGAGACTTACTCTGATAAAGAGATCTTAGCTTGTCCTAAAGATCTTTTGTGAATTGTTCACCCAACATAGAGTCCGCAAGACACATTCTGATTAAGCCTCCACCTTTTGATCTTGTCATCCCATTTTGTTATCTTTGATGAGGATTCCTTATCTGCAATGTTGCAGTTTTATCGCCAGAAGATGAAGATTCTACCACCGTTGGTTTTGGATCATCAATAACAATCCACAAATCTTTGTCCACAAGCAGATCCTCCATCTTTAGTTTCCATAATTCAAAATTTTGCCCTCCGAACTTCTTAATTTCCAAACATGCTTGACAAGTCGGCATCCCTCTAGAAAACAAGTGATCCGTTCTCAATCAAGGAAAGAATCCCAGCCACGAATAGTTGGCTCTACTACCAAAATGTTGAAAAATAATGCCAAAATACACACAATAGTGAAGCAGACAAGTAAATAAGACAACCAATTTACCCTAGTTCATTCCCAACATAGGAACTACATCCAGCATTCAAGATAGAGAAGAATTTACAAAGTTTCAAAAATCTGCAGCAATATATTAGTGGTGACGCCAATTCACTCTTTCTCTCATCTCTCTCAATATTTTCTCACATTAGATTTTTCACCATTACAATATGCATATATATAGTAAACCTAACCCCATTTAGGCTAACCCGATCTAACCTGACCTAAGCCCAAATATTTGCAAATCAATTCTAAACTCAATTACTAATTAGGCTTATAGGAGAGCGGGACTCCCGAATGCATCAACGTAAGTCGATAATCCGTTAAGGTCATGGAAAGTATGAACCATATCCAACACAAATTTCCACCTTATGAGGCTGATTTTGGGTGGGGAAAGCCGATATGGGCGAGTCTTCCCAACATAATGCTAAAGAATCTGGTTGTTTTGATGGATACAAGAGGTGGTGAAGGAATAGAAGCACTGGTAACAATTAGCAAAGAAGACATGACCGTATTTGAAGGGGAAGAAAAGCTGCTTGAATTTACTGTTGTCAATCCAAGTTTACTGAATTGAGCACATGGATTTTGATGATGATGATTCAATCTCACGAAGGGGAAAATAATAAAGACAATTTGCTTGCTTTTGGTATTGTAGGACTGGTTGAAGATCTCTACAAATAATTCCTGGATCTATTCAAGCTAATTAGTCATAAAGCCAAAAGTAATGAGATAAATTCCCAGAAATATGTGGGATTTTGATGACCGATATATGTGTATGTAAAGATTAAGCAAGTGAATGTATAAAAAAAAAAAAAACAAATTAGTCATAAACTGTCTTGGCTAGACTAAATTCCATGTGAATTAACTCACACCTTGTGGACGGATGGTAAACTCTTTAACCATTGAGGTTAGCTATACCTAGGGGGTCTTGTCTTCGAGTCGTAGGAGAGACAATTACTAGGTTTACCCAAACATATATATATATATATATATAACGTCCACATTGAAGTACGTAGCTTGTTCTTGCTTGTTTGCCCTTAGTTATGTTTGTATGCCCTTTAGTTTTGCTTGGTTACCTTTAATGTTGCTTGTTTTAAGGTGAAAGGTTGAAAATTTGGGAAGTGCAGACTTCGCTGTGGCCAAGGAAGTTGGTCACCGCGGCGATGTAGGTTCTGTAATTTTTAGTCGAGGCAAAGAAAAATCTTCGCCAGGGCGAAGAGTCGGCTAAAATTCTTAAGAGAATTCTAGAGAAATTTCCTTAAGGGAGAAATGATCATTCTACCCCTAATTAGTTGAAAATGTGAGGAATGAAAAATAAGGAAATTCGATGGAGAATGTAATGAAGGTAAGGGCATTAGTGTAAATGACTAAGGGACAAAGATGAAATTTTCTATAAAGTGTAAAGGCAAAATGGGAAAGTATGCCTATTAATATGAGATATTAAGGGTTCAAGCACAAATACCCTATCATTCTCTACTCCCTCTCACGCCATCTTCACTCTCAATTTCTCTCATCTCTTCATCAAATTTCCAAGGGATTTTAGAGGGCTTTTGGTAGAGATTTGATCCTAAGCACCCAAAGGTAAGAATTCTTGCAATAGATGTGAGATTAATGTTAAAAGTGTTGAATTCTTATAATGTTTATGCTTAGGGTTTTAGAGAAAGAACAAGTCTACCAAAGAAAGAGAGATTCTAGTGGAATTACTCAAGCACAAGGTAAGTAAATCCAACCCAAGTTATGATTTGAGAAATCAATTGATGTAGAGACTTTATACATGTATGTGTATACTTATGATTTTGAGAATTATTGTTGAGATTGATGGTTGTGGATGAGTATACTTTAGCCATGAGAAGTGGAGCTTGTAGCATGGTGATTGATAGAAGTTTGGTTGAATTTAGAAAGAGCTTAAGAAGAATTATGAAATGTATTTTTTTGACCAGGTTTAGTGTTGATTTAAGGGACTTATACTCCAAATATTGGTGTTATGAGAAAGAAGTAGAAGTGTAGCTAAATTAGAAGTTGAGTATGCATGCATGATGTTTGATGAAGTGTCTAAGAGAAGTGTATGCATGAGTATATTTATTTGTGATCTTGTTAAGAGCTTGTAGATGATAGAGAAAGACTTATTTTTATGCTACATGGCATTCTTGCATTAAATATTTGCATTTAGAAAGAAAAATAAGCATAAATCATCTACATACAAGCATATGCATATGTATGAGAACTTAAAGAATAAAGAAAAAGAAAGAAAAGCACTAAAGAACAAAAAGAAAGAAAAGCACTAAAGAACAAAAAGAAAGAAAGAAGAATGCTCTAAAGGAAGAAAAGAACAGGTTGTTGCGATGGGGAGCCCGTGAGTGACAAGAAGAATTTCCCCGCATGCAAGCCGCCTTCAGTGTGCGGCCTAAAAATAAGAAGAAGAATTGGTATAGCCCGTAAGAGTGCATGTGGATGAGGGCTGTACCCAAGAAAGAATACACTCACATGGTCAGAGTTTCGAATCCATGCCTCAACTAAGTCCGATCGGTAAAGAATAAGAAAAAATGAGCAAGAATAAGAATAAGATTAAGAAAGAATAAGAATAAGAAAGCATAAGAGAAGAAAAGAAAGAAGAGAAAGAATAGAAAGAAAGAAAGAATAGAAAATATAAAAGAAAATGTGCACTTCTTGCATTTGTGCATGTGCATCACACTTATGCATGACATTATGCCTACCATCATGCGTAGTGAAAATTAGAAAGAAAGAGAGAACAGAGAAGAGTAATGTAAGGAAAGAAATTAGAATGTAAGCAACGGAGAGAAATGACACCACTGCCTACTATTTTTGAGCTTATGTACATGAGACTTTTATATGTAAATTAAAGAATTTTTTTGGCTCATCATCTTTTACTAATATCTTTATGTGTTTTCAATGTATTATATTTCCCAAGCATATAAGTTAGAAAGAGTCATTATATAATATATATATATATATATATATATATATATATATATATATATATATATATATATATATATATATATATATATATATATATATATATATAACATTTAGAAAATTTTTAGATGCGAAAGTTTATAAGATATTTTAAATTTTAAATTCTTGTGACACATAATTTTTAAATATTAGATTACAAAATTTTGTGGTTTTTAATATAAAAGTTTAAATGATTTTTTGTATTTTAAACATTACACCAATAACCGGTTTAAATACAGTAAAACCTCTCTATAGTCATAATGGTGGGACTAACTAATTTTATTACTATGAGGAGGTTATAACTTAATAGAGGTGTAGTTACAAAAATTTCTTATTTCATAATTCATGTTTTAATAATACAATATTAGGTTTCAATTTATGTTTTAATAGTATTAGGGTTTCAATTCAGCGTTTTAATTGCCTACTTTTGAAACGGATAGAAGATCGTGTCTTGGAACCAACAAAGATAAGTGTCTTTGATAGAATTGCACATGCAGTTGCTGCATGGTCAACTGATGTGAAGCTACAGACAATTGCTAATTATTTTAAGTATTGCAAAATTAGGACCCCCGATGTCGATGAATTGCAAATTACAAATGAACTGGATGAGGAGAATCAAAGAGTCATTGTAGAATTGAGTGATCAGATTCGGCAACTTCACTATACTAATCGAATGAATATTAATGTCTTTCTCAATCATCCAAATAAGCAACAAGTCATGTATGCTTTAACTAAAAAAGAAATCATTGCTATAATTTGACAAGAAGAGAAAGGAAATAATAATTAGGATGATAGTATGGAAATACAAAACGTTTCATGACAAGAAGCTCTAAACATGCTTAAGAAGCTAGAAAATGTTTTGGCTTCAACAAAAAAAGTCAATGCCAGCGAGTAATGTACCTGCAAGTTAAAAGATGTAATAACATCTCTAAAGAATAAATTATTGTCTCAAACAACTTTAGATAAATATTTTTTTTTCATCTTAAACATTTAATGTAACATAACATATATTTTTTGCAATATATATATAATTATTACTATGTGAGGGTAACTTTCCTTAAGACGAGAATTAAAAACATTATAATTTATTACAATGTAAAGTTTATTCTTATTTATAACTATCCCAAATTGGGAATATAATTTTTTATGACTATGTAGAGTTTATTCCTATATGGAGTATCACTATAGAGAAGTTTTACTGTATCATTACCGTATAATGAGATTAATATTTTCTAAAATAAAAATGTTTGAGTTTGAACTATTTAATTAAGGGCTAGATTGAACTATAAACATTTACTTAATATAGTTTTATATTTTACATGTTAAAAGAATGTGTAAATTATAAAATTTTAGATTACAAATCGGGGCGAAAAATTAAAATAAAGATACATAAATAAAATATAATAATTATGTCATAATTGTTTTAAAATAATATTAACAATATATATAATTATTAAAATTTAAGAAATCAAAAAATTACTTAGATCTATGATTAAGTTAACAATTTTGTGCTTTTGGCTAATGTGATAAAGTGAAAGAACACAAAAAATTCTAAGAGGAATGATTGAATCTATACATATCCCCATCCTAGAAGTGTTACGACATACCCAAAACCTATGTTTGTGTGATCTTGTGTGATTTGCTTGGGGACTTTTGTCGAACACTTTGTGGACAAATTTAAAAAAAAAAAAAAAAAAAAAAAAACCTTTAAAACCTTATTTGAATAGACTTAATGAATTAAAGTAATACAAATGACAATAAAAACAATTAATCAATTAAAAAAAAAAACAATTGCAACACAATACTCAAGCAATTTTACATGATTTCAGGGACGAAGTAGGGAACATAAGGTAGGTGGGTCAAATTACAAATAATAATAAGATGATTATAAATGAAATTATAAGGAATATGAGGTATAACATATACTCTAATATTGATTTTTTTTTTTTATAAGTAATACATTTAATATTAATTGTACCAACATGTGTAAAACACAATGAATTAAACTCATTAATAAGCACTTAATTGAGCTAAAACAAAGATAATAATTTCTAATTAAATTAAGTCAGAATATAAATCACATATAAAATATTTCAAAGTTTTATATAGCTTTATTGTAAAACGCAATTTTATAGTAATCTCATTATCATATCTTAACCTGATAAATATTTTAATAAAATTTATAATTTTGAATTATTAAGAATTTGATATATCAGTTTCGATGTTTATGTTGCATTCATAAGGTTCAATATTTTAACATGATTACTTCTTCAGTTTTTCAGGAAGAAATATTGAGACACAAACCAATTGATTATAGTTAAATTTAACTAACAAATTTTAAATGCGATTATTAATATCTATTATTTTAGAAACAAGTGAAAAGAAACGAGAAAACTTTACTCATTTTAGGGTTTTGTGTAAGTAAAAGAAATAAAACTTGGTGAGAAACTTGTTGGAACTTGGAATTGATCAAATATTGCATTACTAGAATTACAGATATAGATATTTATTATAACTTTTAAAAAAATTCACCAAATTTAGAAGTATTACCTTGAAGTTTTTAAGGATAATCATGTGAAAATAAAAATTTATAGGATTAAATTGATAGAAAATGTACTTACATGAATTTTTTTTAAGTTCAGGAGGGTCAAGTGACCTTCCTCGATCCCTCTGGCTTCATCCCTCCGTGCTTCGTCGAAAATGACTAAGATCGCCGGAAGCTATTGATTTCATTAGAGTTAAAAAAAAAAACAACAACAACAACAACAAAGATACAATTAATGGTTTTAGTTTCTCACATTCAAGATATTAATCACTTAATTTCGCAATCTCTTTTGTGTTTTTAGGGTTCTTGTTCACTCTTACAATTTAGAAGCTAGTTCACCGTCATCTTCTTCTATAACAATGCTTCTCTTCTTCTGAGCTTTCAACGTTCCTTCAGTTCCTTCATCAACAGAAGAAGCGTATTCAACTTCATCAATTGCTCTTTTTTGGCGATCATTCTCATCAAAGCTGCCTCCTGAATGTTCAATGTCTTTATTTTAATTCCACTCTTGCCGGCCATAAATTTTTAAGCTCTTCCTCACGTATAGGCTTAATCAAGTAATCACAAGCCCCATGTCTGATTCCCCTCACAACAGAGGAGGGTGTATTGTAATTCTTCTTGATTACTACTTAATTAATTGATTTATAATATGACCAAGCGTATTCAACCATCACCAAGTAAGTATAATTAATTATAGCATTACATTAATTGATTATTACTTAATTAATTGACTTATAACATTTAGTATATTACTTAATTAAATAATTAGAAATTTAATTAATTATAACATTACATTATAGATTTATAGTATAATTACTTAATCAATTATAACATTTTATTATAAACATTAGTACAATGCTTAATTAAATGATTAAAAATTTAATTAATTATAATATTACATTAAAGATTTATAGTATGACTACTTAATTCACTATAACATTACGTTATAGTATGATTACATAATTAGTTATAATATTATATAATTACATTATTACTTAATTGATTATGACATTATATTATAAACATTAGTAATTATTAATTTACTACATAAACATTAGCATAATACTTAATTAAATGATTATAAATTTAATTAATTATAACATTGCATTATAAATTTAAAGTACGATTATTTAATTAATTGTAACATTACATTATAATTAAATAATTATTTAATTAATTATAACATTTTATTATAGATAAATTAATTATAATATTATGTTAAAGATTTATAGTATAATTACTTAAATCGTTATAATATGATTACATAATTAATTATAACATTACATAATTAGATGATTATTTAATTGATTATGATATTATATTATAAACATTAATTATAACATTACATTATAAACAAATGATTACTTAATTAAATGATTATAAATTTAATTAATTAAGCATTACATTATAGTTAAATAATTACTTAATTAAATTATAATATTATATTATATTATGATCACTTAATTAATTATAGCATTACATAATTAAATTATTACTTAATTAGTTATAAATTTATAACATTACATTATAAACATTAACAATTTACTACATTATTACATTACTTAATTAAATGATTAAAAATTTAATTAATTATAATATTACATTATAGATTTATAGTATGATTACTTAATCAATTATAACATTCCATTATAAACTTTAGTATATTAATTAAATGATTAGAAATTTAATTAATTACAATATTAAATTATAGATTTATAGTATGATTACTTAATTCATTATAATATTATATTATCATATGACCACATAATTAATTATAACATTACATAATTAAATGATTACTTAATTGATTATGACATTATATTATAAATATTAGTAATTTATTACATAAACACTAGCACAATACTTAATTAAATGATTAGAAATTTAATTAATTATAATATATTAACATTAAATTATAAATTTATAATATGATTACTTAATTAATTGTAACATTATATTATAAACAAATAATTACCTAATTAAATTATTACGTAATTAATTATAACATTACTACTAGAGGTGGGCAGGGACCAGTCACTCATGGGCCTGGGACATGAGAAAAATCAGGACCCAAACCAGGCCCAAGGCCTGGTAGGGACCGGTCCCATGGGCCCAGGACTGGTCCCTATGGGCTTGGATAATTTTTTTCCCCCTGCTTTTTTTTTTTTTTTTTATTTCAAGGGTAAAATAAAATTTTATTGGGAGTTTTTAGTATTTTTCAGGGCTAATATGAAAAAGTAAATATTATATTTTTTGAATTTGATTAATTGTTCGTAAAGTGAATAATTCTCTACTCCCACTGTGGTTGTCCTCTCTCAAGTCTCAAGTGAGCTTCGTTGTCTCTTTGATTTTATTTTTCATCATGACATATAGTTGTCAAATTATTTAATTATTGTTTTCATATGAAATGATTAATATTCCCAATATCATGACACAGACGTTACTGTTTTATTCCTCTTAATAATCTATAAATATTATTTAAATTAATTACGCTATGGGTTATTTCTAAAAAATATTTCTGAAATTTAGACATTAAATGATGACAAGTTACAAATAATTAATTTATAGTGTTTGTTTTCTTATTTCCTTTGCCAACCTAATTATTATTATTAATAATTAATTAATTTAATTTAATTTCTTCTATTATTCATTGCTTTACAGAGCAGCACATGGAGGATTCAAAAAAGTTTTATGGCACATTGTGACTTCTTTATAGAAATTTTTTTTTTTTTTTTTTTTCTTTTCTTTTTTGGTATCAGTTAGAGACTAGAGCACCTGCACCACACAACTAATTTAAGGCGGCTCTGCAAAAAAGCTGTTCATCTCTTTTTAAGCTTAATTAAAAGTGTTATGGGATAATCTCATTTTAGCCTTCATAATTTATATTTATTTTCAAATTAACAGGGGGTTTTAGTGATTTGGCATGGGACTATATTGAAAAAATATAATTTTTTTGGGCCCAGCCGCCCAGGGACCGGTCCCAGGCCAGGGCCTTAGAGGAGGGCCCAGTGGAGGGCCCGGGCCCTCCTCCTTAGGCCTGGTCCCGTTTTGGGACCAGGCCTCCTAGGTCTAGGCCTCTCAAGGACCGGTCCTAGGACCAGTCCTTGGAGCTGGGCTTTTGGGCCTGGTCCCAAATGTCCAGCTCTAATTATTACATTACATTATATTATGATCACTTAATTAATTATAACATTACATAGTTAAATGATTAATTAGTTATAAATTTATAACATTACATTATAAACATTAACAATTTATTACATTACTTAATTAAATGATTAAAAATTTAATTAATTATAACATTACATTATAGATTTATAGTATGATTACTTAATCAATTATAACATTTCACTATAAACATTAGTATATTAATTAAATGATTAGAAATTTAATTAATTATAATATTAAATTATAGATTTATAGTATGATTACTTAATTCATTATAACATTACATTATAGTATGATCACATAATTAATTATAACATTATATAATTAAATGATTACTTAATTGATTATGACATTATATTATAAATATTAGTAATTTACATAATACTTAATTAAATGATTAGAATTTTAATTAATTATAACATTACATTATAAATTTATAGTATGATTACTTAATTAGTTATAACATTCTATTATAAAAATTAGTACAATACTTAATTAAATGATTAGAAATTTAATTAATTATAATATTGCATTATAGTTAAATAGAATATTACTTAATTAATTATAACATTACATTATAGTATGATCACTTAATTATATATAACATTATACAGTTAAATGATTACTTAATTAATTATAAATTTATAACATTACATTATAAACATTATTAATTTACTACATTAGTCATTAGTACATTACTTAATTAAATGGTTAAAAAATCTAATTAATTGTAACATTACATTATAAATTTATAATATGATTACTTAATTAATTATAACATTACATTATAAACATTAGTACAATATTTAATTAAATAATTAAAAATTTAATTAATTATAACATTATATTATAAATGTATAGTATGATTACTTAATTAATTATAACATTACATTATAATCAAATAATTACTTAATTAATTACAACATTACTATATTACATTATAAATATTAATAATTTATAACATTAAATTTACTACATTAGTATTTAGTGGTGGGAGAATCAAAGAAGTTGGTGGCAATTTCTAACTTTCTATATTGTTGTTTGTTTGAATGATTTTGGTGAAGTTATTTGATATGAATTGTGATGAATAATTGTTTGTATTTTGGTTTTGATTGAGGAATTTTACGTGAATTGATTGAATTCAAATGTTGCCTAGAGATTAGAGGAGTTATGAGTTACATTGGACACAAATGAATGAGTAATCAAAATTTGTTAGGGGTGTATTTGTAAACTTTTAAGGTATTTTTGTCATTTTTAAACTAATAGGGGTAATTGATTTTTTACAGGGCACACGGGAAAGGAACCAGAACCTGCATTTTAGGTTCCGGTTCCTTGAATTTAAGAATCTGTACTGTGCGATTCCGGTTTCGATTCCTTTTTTTGGGAACATGCACTGTGCAGTTTCGGTTTTGGTTCCGTCAAAAAATACAGGATACACAGAACCGCTCACCGATAAGCATCACCCATCTCATCAATGTATGTTATTTCCTGCAGTGATGTTGAAATAATAATCAATACACCAGCTTTGGTAATGCCCACTTCATTATCTTGTTTCCTTTTAAATTACTTTTATCTGCATTTCAAATATCCGAATAGAAGCACTGTAATATCATTTGGATTTATAGGAAAAGACTTGGATATTATCTAGCTGGAGTCTTCAAATAATTTTCTCCAAATTCTCATTAATAGATAATAGAAGTAAATAATTGTCTCTGATTGAGAAATGAAATTAATATAAGATGACATATGATTGCAAAACGGGAATTTATCATGCTGTTTCGATACATGATATCAAGTAAAAATATTATCCATCAAATCAAATCTTTAAGTTTGCAAAACCAAAGTGCGCAGTTGGCGTTAGGAAAGTTTCTCTAATAAATCTCTGTTACTCAAATATATCAGATCATAATAAGAAAAAAAGACAAAATCTTTGCTTGGCTGTGAAAGTGGGTGTTGGCGTGGGTTTAGGTGCTGCTGGTTTTGTGCGTTTTTTGATGGAGTTGAAGGAAGCAAAAGAGAGAGTGAAAGAAGAGAGGAAGGGAAAAAATAGTAAAAGAAAAAACAAACTATTCTATTAATTTAACTTATATAAAATGATTATAGAGTCTGACCTTTAGATAGTCCATGTTTTATATCATGATAAAATAATAACATAAATTATTATTATATCTATTCTTTTCGTGAGTTCCTCTCACTATAAATTATTTTCCACGACCAGCTAACTATAAACTACAATAAAAAAAATTATATCCAAAATACGTAAGAGGGTTTAGTTATATTATCAAAAAAACAGCTTATAATAATATAAACTAAAGGTCTGGAAGGTTTGTTTTAAATGGTGGTGGGTAGTTTTTTAGTACAACTTTTTGAATCTCAACTCTTTATTGAATGTATGTATATAACTGTTACGCCTCAAAAGTCAAGCTTATGTCAACATAATTAATGTCTCTTTGTACTAGCAGCCAAGCCCATATCTCCAAAGATATTCTCACCAACTGTATCTCCTTTCAAGAGATGAATGGACGAGGGTCTTCCATGTGTCAAGACAACTTGCAAAACACTCATTACATTGAGTGTTTGGGTGAATAAATGGGCATTTCTCTTCACGAAGAAGGGGGCGGAGGCTGAGCTGAGATTTGAGCTTCATTTCATTTCTTTCTCTGTAAACACTATTTCTTCATCTTTGTATGCCTTACGGGCAAAATCATAGAAATAATCAGAGATCAATAAAATAACAATGGATGTAGGAGTCACTTGTTGAGCATCCGAACCACTATAAAAACCCCTTTTTGCCAATCTTTCATTTATATTTTCTGCAAAATATATAATCTCAGCTCCATATTCAAATCTCATGGATCCATCACGTGTGATTCCTAAGTCCGCTTAGCGCTTCTTACGTGCGAGTCGTTGGCATCCAAAATCAAGCGTCAACAGTTTGGTGGCCCATGCAGGTCCAATTCTCGAACCTGCGTTCGAGTTCCTTGATGGCGTGCTCAGGTCTCAAACCCGCATCAGAGTTCTCCGATCGCGTGGCCAGATCGTAGATCGCACGTGTTAGAATTCTTCGATCGCGCATCAGAATTCTCCAATCGCGTAGGCGATCGCGGTCGCGCGCATCGAGTTCTCCAGGTTGCGTGGCGGATCGCAATCGCACGCCCATGCCATCCTCGATCCTCGGCCTTTAGATCGCGGATCTTTAGCTTCAAATCGCGTGTTCAGATCGCTGATCTCTTGTGCTCTTAGCTCGAGCTCGTCATGACCTTTTCAGGTCCTTTTGACCTCTTAGGTCGAGGAGAGGTCGTTTTGACCTCTAAAATTGAGGTTGTTTTGCTCATTGAGCTCGTTTTGACCTCTCAAGTTGAGGTCGTTTTGCTCATTCAGGTCGTTTTGACCTTTGAGGTCGTTTTTGCTCATCGTGACCTCGAGGAGAGGTCGTTTTGACCTCTAAAATTGAGGTCGTTTTACTTTTTGAGCTCGTTTTGACCTCTCAGATCGAGGTCGTTTTGCTCTCAAGTTGAGCTCGTTTTGCTCGGATTGAGCTCGTTATGACCTTTCAGGTCGTTGTCCTACCAGATTTCAGATGCCTGCAATGATTTCGGTCACTCCTAATGTATTTCACTGAGTCATTCAGATTTCTCAGTCATTTCTCCTAATGTGATTTGGGTCGCTTTCCAATGTGATTTTTGGTCATTCTCCTAATAGATTTCTGGTTGTTTTTCTAACAGATTTCAGGACGAGCTCCTAACAGATTTCTGGTTGTTTTTCTAACAGATTTGATCGTTTTCCTAGCAGATTTTAGGACGTTCTCCTAACAGATTTCTGGTCGAGCTCCTAACAAATTTCTGGTCGTTCTCCTAACAGATTTCTGGTTGTTTTTTCTAATGTATTTCAGATCGAGCTCTGCATTTGATCGCTCTCCTACGATTTGCGGTTGTTTTCCTATGATTTCTAGTCGCTTTTCCTAACTGCAGTTTACGATTTGTCATTTTCCTCCTAATGATTTTTGGTCATTGTCACAATAGATTTGTTGTTTTTCTATGATTTCGAGACGAGCTCTACTGATTTAGGTTGTTTTTCTACGTGATTTACGTGTTTTCCTAGCAGATTTTAGGACGTTCTCTGCGATTTACAGGTGTTCTATAGATTTCACATTTAGTCGTTCTCTGATGAGCTTTACTTGTTTTTCCTATGATTTATTTCGGGCAGAGCTCTCGTGATTTGCAGTGTTCTCACAATAGCAGTTTCTGGTTCGTTTTCTAACTGATTTCTGATCGATTTCTCCTAGCAGTTGAGTTCTCCTAATAGATTTACGGATTTCGGTTGTTTTTCTAATAGATTGTTTTCTGCATGTTTACGATTTCGTTCTCTATGATTTCGGTTGTATTTCATGACGCTCTAGCAGTTACGGTTGTTTTTCAGATTTAGGTTGTTTTCCTATGATTTAGGGACATTCTCCTAGATTTAGGTTGTTTTTCTAACAGATTTCTGGTCGTTTTCCTAACAGATTTCAGGACATTCTCCTAACAGATTTCTGGTCGTTTTTCTAACATATTTCTGGTCGTTTTTCTAACAGATTTCAGGATGTTCTCCTAACAGATTCTGGTCTTTTTTCTAATAGATTTCTGGTCGCTTTTCTAATAGATTTCAGTTCGAGCTCTTCATTTGAGACTGAAGCCATTCAGATCAAAGACTTTAGTTTCTGAAGCGCGATTACGCACTTCAAAAAATGGCGGGCTTCTGTTATGCCTCAAAAGTCTAGCCTATATCAGCACAATTAATGTTTCTTTGTACCAGCAGCTAAGCCCATATCTCTAAAGATATTCTCACCAACTATATCTCCTTTCAAGAGATGAATGGACGAGGGCTTGCCATGTGTCAAGGCAACTTGCAAAACACTCATTACATTGAGTGTTTGGGTGAATAAATGGGCATTTCTCTTCACGAAGAAGGGGGCGGAGGCTGGGCTGAGATTTGAGCTTCATTTCATTTCTTTCTCTGTAAACACTATTTCTTCATCTTTGTATGCCTTACGGGCAAAATCATAGAAATAATCAGAGATCAATAAAATAACAATGGATGTAGGAGTCGCTTGTTGAGCATCCGAACCACTATAAAAACCCCTCTTGCCAATCTTTCATTTATATTTTCTGCAAAATATATAATCTCAGCTCCATATTCAAATCTTATGGATCCATCACGTGTGATTCCTAAGTTCGCTTAGCGTTTCTCACGTGCGAGTCGTTGACGTCCAAAATCAAGCGTCAACAATAACCATATATTTAAGTGCAATATAATTTTTCCTTTTTTAAGGAAATAAATTTACAGTTTTGACAAATTTCAATGTGCATCACTTTTCTAATTTTGTATATAAACTTAATTTGACAAAGCTACAAAGGATTATTTAATTTATTTCCTGCAGTGATGTTGAAACAATAACCAATACACCGGCTTTGGTAATGCCCACCCCACTTCATTATCTTGTTTCCTTTTAAATTAATTTTATCTGCATTTCAAATTCCCCAATAGAAGTAATATCATTTGTAGTTATAGGAAAAGACTTCGGCATCATCTAGCTGGAGTCTTAAAATAATTTTCTTCATACGGCAACAACTGCTGCTAGGTGTAGTTGTACTTAAAGTGTCTTTAATTTATAACTCATCACCCATCTCATCAATATATGATATTTCCATGTCCATAAATGATAATACAAAATAATTTGCAAAGCTTTTAAATACATGCATATATTAAAAAGCTGCACTCTTAGATCGGAATGTTTTCGATTTTTATTCATATACGATACTTTTGGGAGCATTCTTAGACTCTTAATTTTTGAAATAATTCTTGGTCAACATCTATTGTGAGATGAGTTTATATTTTATATATATGGGCACTAACCTTCAATGTTCTTCGGCAAAAATAGCTAGAGTAATGGGTTTGGTGATATTATCCAAAAATAGTGTATAATACTATAAACTAAGGGTTTTGAAGGTTTGTTTTAAATCGTGGTGGGTGGATAGTTTTTTAGCACAACTTGGAATCTCAACTCTTTATTGGATATATGTATATATTTGACTGCAATATAATTTTTCCTTTTTCAAGGAAATAAATGTACAGTTTTGATAAATTTCCATGTGCATCCCCCATCTCGTCAATTTATGATATTTCCTGCAGTGATGTTGAAATAATAATCAATATTACACCAGCTTTGGTAATGCCCACTCTATTATCTTGTTTCCTTTTAAATTAATTTTATCTGCATTTCAAATTTCCCATTCGGAGAACTGTAATATCATTTGTACTTACAGGAAAAGACTTCTACATCATCTAGCTGGATAATAGAAGCAATAATTGCCTCCAGTTGAGACATGAAATTAATAAAAGATGACATATGACTGTAAAACGGGAATTTATCTTGCTGTTTCAATTCATGATATCAGGTAAAAATATTTAAGTGGGACCTATAATTATTCTCATATCCATCAAATCAAATCTTTTAAGTTTGGAAAACTAAAGTGGGCATTTGACGTTAGTAAACTCTCTCTAATAACTCTATGTTACTCAAATATATCAAATCTTTGCTTAGCTGTGCAAGTGCGTGTTGGTGCTGCTGGTTTTGTAGGTCTTGGGTCTGCGTTTTCTGATGGAGTTGAAGGAAAGGGAAAGAGAAAGTGAGAGAAGAGAGGAAGGGAAAAAATAATAAAAGAAAAAACAAATTATTTTATTAATTTAACTTCTGTAAAGTGATTATAGAGTCTGACGTTTAGATAGTCGATGTTTTAATGATTTATTTATCTTTTTTTTTTTTTTTTTTAATTTTATAAAATTTAAAATTCTAAACTTAAGTTACATTTATAAAATAAATATATTAGTTGTATGAATCTTTTAGACTTTTTTCTATCAACACTAAACATGATTTTTTGTGCATTTTAAAACTCATCTTTTTAAGAAAACATGGTCTCTGATTGATAATATCCCTCCAAATTACATAGAATTCATTTGTTGTTGTATTTAATTTAGGGTAGTAATTATTTGGAGCGATTTTCTTGATCTTATGGTTATACAATTGGTTCTTACTTACAGGAACAAAAGATGGAAGAAGTTATACAATTGCTCAGAGGTAAAATTATATTTATAGTGGATGGATGATGTGCCAACAAATACTACTTTACACATAGATAAGATAACAAGTAAAGGGATATTTTTGTTGTATTATATGTTAGTGGGTGTCTCCTTCTCATGCATGGAATTGGAAAACACACTCTTTTAATGCAAAACCGCTCTGTCTCTTCTACTGCTACTCTTGTAAGTTGACCACAAAACCTTTTGTATGCAAAGAAAGATCATCACAAAACCTCTGTCTAATTCTAAAACTAGTGGGGGTTCATTAATTGAGGTATACCTCAGGGGTTGACTGATATTCCCTCAGTAATTTTCTTCACTTGTTTTAGTAATAGTAAGTAGTTGGATGTCTAATTCTTAAGAATAAAAACGGAAAGTATACAAGAGCATGGCACGCCCGTGAAGAGTGTTCTTTGTATAAAAAAGACTCACCTCACTTCACTCCATCTTCATCTTCTCTTTCTTCTCTTCTCATTAAAAAAATTAAACAACAACAATACTCATCTCTTCCTCCTCTACATCTTCCCTTCTCTCTTCTAACAAATACCAACAAACAGAAGTATTTGTATTTTATTATATATACATCGTTTTAATTAGTTTTGTAATACAGTGCTTGAGAAGAGAGGGATATAGACGAGGTGGCATCCAGAACTTCATTTATTTTTTATTTTTTTGGGTATTCCATGGGTTTATGTTTAGAAGTTATCTGATTTAGTTGATACGGGAATTAGAAAGGGAATTTGACTTGGTTTTAACTTGATCTATGAATTATTTGATGCTTTACTTATTTTAACTTGATCTATGAATTAGCTGTTTTGTCTAAGAAGATGGTGAGGTTGTTTTTTGCATTCCTTTTCATGTTAAGTGAACAAAATGTAACCTTTACCATTCATGGTTTGTTAGGTATGGGTCCCAACAAGGTGTACTGCGCTGTTATTTTGTTGTTTTTCTTCTGGGGAATTTTGTTCTTTTTCTTCTATGAAGCTTCGGTCTCCAACAGAAATCAGAAAGCAGAATTGGTTGTTAATGCTTCTGGAGGCAGACAGATTCCTGAAACATTCTTTGGAATATTCTTTGAGGTAGTTTATTGTTAGCTTGCACTTGGAGTAATGTTGTTTTAATGTTAACCTTATTTATATTTTTTTTATCCCATTCATGTTGGTAGACTTGCACATAAACTTACACGCTGCTACTAATTAATTTATTAAATACATAAGGGAGAAAAAAGTAAGGCAAGGTGCTTAAAGAAACTAACTATCCATATTACTGTGTTTTTCTCCGGGAGATCAATCATGCCGGTGCTGGTGGATTGTGGTCAGAGCTTGTGAGCAACAGAGGTCATTCTTTATTCTTCTATCTATATATTTGATGTTTGGTAGCTAAGTTATATGCTGGATTGTCAGCGTGTACTTGTAATAGTGTATATAAACATCAGGGGCTGTTATTTGCTTTCTCTCTTTCGATTTGTTAATTCTCTGCTTTCTCTCTTTCAATTTCTTAGGTTTCTCTAAATTTCTCTGACATGTTGCATGAAATGTTTTTAACAAGCCCATAATGTATTAAAGCATATGCTACACAATATTTTTTAGGGGTTTATATTTTACAATTGGTTTTTAATGAGATGTTTATTTAAGGTTTTGAAGCTGTAAGACAAAACAAATCCTTGAATATTCACCCTTGGTCTCTTATCGGGGATGAATCATCCATAATTCTTTCAACTGACTGATCATCATGCTTCAAGCGGAATAAGATTGCACTTCGAATGGAGGTGCTTTGTGATGGTGGTACGTGTCCTGTTGGAGGAGTTGGTGTCTATAACCCAGGATTCTGGGGAATGGTAAGAAATAGTTTATCTTTATTACACAAAAAAGTAAATGAATTTGAATATGTTGTTTTAAGTATGAATTATTAATTATTTTATTCTCTTTCTTGTAGGACATCAGACAACGCAAGATTTACAAAATTGTCTTTTACCTCCGTTCATTGAGCTCAGTTAATATATCAGTATCTTTAACGAGCTCGGATGGATTGTGGACGCTGGCCATTACCAATCTCATGTGAGCATTATAATTAATTTGCTTAATTTTCTTCTGCAAAGATTTTTGTTTATTTATAATTTAGAGTTTAATTTGATTTCATTGCAGTGCTTCCGCTCGTGATGTCTCAAATTGGACAAAAATGGAAACTTTGCTGGAAGCTGAAGAAACAAATCCAAATGCAAGACTTCAACTGAAGACTTCAAAGAAGGGGGTAATGTGGATTGATCAGGTCTCTGCCATCCCCTTGGACACACACAAGGTCATTACAAAAGAAATTCAACATGCAATCTTCCTTAAAATTTAAGTCCTCCTAGTTTTTTTTTTTTTTTAATTGCTTTGATTGGGTTAGGATGGAGTTAACTATTGTTTCAAAATGAGCTTCTAGTTTGTCTTTTGAAGCTGAATGATAAATGTAAACTTTGCATGTAGGGGTTTTGCTTTTGTTTGAACATAATTTTTTCAATGCATTTCTTCTTATTACTTATAACTAGTAATTACCCTCCACATGTATCTAAGACTTTCTGTATCCTGTCGCAGGGGCATGGCTTTAGAAATGATCTTTATGAAATGATATTCCTGAGATTTCCAGGTATATAAAGATTTATTGGTGTAGACGCTTCTTTGCGCAAGTGAAGTTGTTTCATGTTAAATTATCACATTAGAAAACCTTGTATTTCATTTTGACGTTTGACGTTTGTGATTGATATTGTTTTTCTTATATTAATATTTGGAGTTGCCATAAAAATGTATTTTAATTCAACTTGTTTTCTATTAATGCCTTTACGCTATCTATTTTATAGTAAGTTGCTATCTATTAATGCCTTTATTTAAGCAAATATATAGTTTATTTACTCATTTGTATTTGTGTGGGTTCATAACCTTTTTTCAAATGATTTTCTTAAACCAAAGTTTTAGAGGTTCTTGTAATGGATAAAAGGTTGGATATCATTGTTCAATTTGTAAGAGTTCCTTGTAAATATAAATTGTTTGCATTACACTTTATTCATTTCGTTACGCTTAATGCTTTACATACATGTGTTATATAAAATTGATCTTTAATTTGGTAAGATATACAATTTTAATTTTATAATTTGTCATTTAATAAAACAAATGGTGATAACTTGAAACAAACGTAAACGAATGTGAAGGAGTACTATTCTTGTAGTTAGATTTATTCTTTTCTAGTTTCTCGTGTGAAAAAGGCAAAGGTTGGCTGGGTTGTTACGTGAAATAGAATTTCAACTCTTGAGACAAATTTACTCCTTTAATAATTTTAATGGATTGGACATGTTTAACGTTCTGATCTGATTCTATGCCTTGAGGATATAAATTGTTTCAAGAGTTTGTAATATGATGTTTCATTTATATACTAAATTAGCTTTGGCTTGAATCTTGTCCAAGTAAGCAAATATAAAAATTTCTCGAGTTCACTACATATTTCGTTTGATTGGCTTTATCGAATCCCTGCTCCTTACCTATCTTAATCTCTTTATTTGTGTTCAGTAACTGTAGTTATATTCATTGCTCAGAAATTCAAATATGAATAATGCCTTAATTTTCTTATTATGTTACATCAGTTGGCAATTTTGTTGGAGGAGATCTTTTAAGAAATGCCTTTCGTTGGAAAGACACCGTTGGACCTTGGGAGGAGAGACCTTGAAAACAAACAAAAATAATAAATCTATACTTTTGAATGAAGAAAATTGATCTTTTCTAAACATTACTCACCCGTTCCAGCATACGCATCATGTACTAGATCTCATTCTTCTTCGCTGTTGACAGATCACATGTAACATCCATAATATTTGTCCTGCATGTCAGTCAGGACACTTGAAATAATAAAGTCCATTGCAACATATAGAATGAACTGCATATCGATCAAGTAGTAATCCAAGGGCCATTGAAACCAGTTTGTTATAACACACACACCAGATCAACCAAATCACACAGCAAACACGCACAACACAGATCTAGCAAATACACACACACACACACACACACAAAACATTAAGATTTACCGTGGTTCACTTGCTCAGTTTGAGCAAGCTACGTCCACGTTGAGCTCGGAAAACCAGCGAGCTCGCTGCATTATATTAATCAAGATTCCAGTACAAACCTCTACCCTCGATTAAACCCCTTCACAATCTTCTCCTAAATCCTTAACACCCTAGAAACACAGATCTAGTATCCCAAATACCCTGTGAACCCTAGTACCCTCAAATGGCCTGAAAACCAGCCACTCAACTTACAGTTACAAGATTCAAGACCACAAATAAACCCAAACCCTAACAGATACAGATTTGTTCGACAGAGAAGAAAGAGATACAAAAATGGTTAATCATCATCGATTTAGACTGTTTGCCTGCTTATATACCGTTGACCTTCAGACTTCTTTTCCACTATTGGATCTTCAGCTAGCCAACGATCAGGATTAATCTTTCACTTGGCTCAAAACGACGTCGCTCCATTTAATGATGAAACGTCACCATATAAAGCCATCACACCAACACAGTTCCAGCACGAAACAAATATAGTTGGATAGTCCTTTAATTTTTTGTTACAAAGTCACGATAGTGACTGCATCAGAGTTATGGATGATGATGAGAGTATAGAAACATACACTGTCAGCATCCATCAGTGGTTATTTGTTTTTAGCTCATACATAATATTCCTTAATACCATTCAATAGTAGGTCTACACTGTCAGAAAAGATTGCAACCGTGTTCTTCTTTGTTTTATTCTCTGTTTCTTTCTTGATGAAGGAAGATAAAATCTTAAAATTAATCACACGTAGGAGATTAAAGTGAAAAGTTGATCCTGGAAAAATGGTTACAAGCATCAAACCATAATGTCTACTGGGATCTGACCACCAATGTATGTGCCTCTGTTTGCTACTAATGGCATTCTTCAAGTTAAGTTGGCCATTACGTGTCTAATATATGTATAGCCAAGTGAACTTAGAAAAAGGCCTTGCAGAATGTATCATGTTCATAGCAGAAAATTTTTTCCTAATTTAGACGCAGGAGAAGCCAAATGTAGAGCTAAATCAGAATGTGAACATAAAATCTAGAGCTGTTAAGTACATGAAGTACTCTGCTCTGACCATGTCCAGGGAAATGGCTGTACAGCTTCAAGTATCCGCAGGGTCCTCTCACTAAACAAAATAAACATTCTAAACGTTAAAAGTAACATGAAACATTGAATTCTATAATACTGCTAATTATCCACCAAGTGAAGAATCAATGCATAGCGAAAAAACCAAACAAATACTGTTTAGAAGCCAACCTGCACACTACCCTTTTCAAATAATACGATAAGACCAGAGCTCTAATACAGAAGACATCATGAGTAAAATCATTTCACGCATTCTTGTTAATGTACTGTGTATGGATACAAGTGTAATAGTTTTCCAAATGACCATATAAAATCAGACAGTATTGGTTTGAGCAGCTTGAAATATGTAGCTCAAGCATACAATGATGTGACGAAAACATCTATTACAAATAGTGAATAATGCAATAAAACTTTATCAATTCAACAAGTATTTACATGTCATCAAGGGATTAGATAGACCTACTTATCTGAAGACAATGGATCCAGGCCTTGTTCTTCCACAAGTTGCTCCACAGTATCAAGAGTGTTTCCCGCCTTCAAAATCATATTTAATTCAACATTAGAATGCCCAACCAATTAAATTCATAAAATCAAAAGGAATGAATTTAATTAGTAATTCAATTGACCACATCTAGCCGCGGACCAAAGTAATGAATTGAAATATACCTGAGTTTCAAGGCATAAAGACTGAAACTCATCCTGTAATATGCAAAAGTGGCAACGTTTGAAATTAACAATCATAGCCTGGTAACAACGTATTTAAATCCTTTAAAAAGCATAAGGAAAAATCATACCTCAATGTTTTCATGCAAAGAAGTAATCACCTGAAACTGTACACCCATTAGTTCAAATTTCAAACATTAACCAAAACAAAATTTAAAAGAATTAAAAACAGCTCTGAGTAGATGTTTAGAGAGGGGACCTGGATGAATAGGCGGTGGAGGGAGTCTTGCTCAGAAGCAATAAAGTTATTGAATGCTTTGCTGAATTCCTTTTTCATTTCAAAAAAAGAAAAAAAATAGTGGTAAATAAGAGAATTGATAGTTAAAGTAGATGAAAAGAACGTAGAAAATTAAGCAGTGAAGAAAGTTACTTGTTTTAAGCAAGTAGTGAGAAGAGAACGAATTGCGAGCTTGAAAGACTTGTTAAGATCCGATTGTCTTGACCCGACAAGATCACCCATTTTCTCCATTTCTCACAAACTTACAGCTTACAGGTCACAGCCGCGAAGTGGAAGAGAGTATAGGAGCTGCGAGGGGGAGCAGGGGATATGGAAATGGGCCGAATTGAAATGGGCCTGTTTCAGCAAACAAAACATCCTCAAGGCCTAAATTTGAATATTTATATGTTTAAATATGCTATAATGTCTTGTTTACAATTAAGTCATATAAACACATAAAATTGTACAAAATTTATGTAAAATGATTACTTTATCCTTCTTTTTTTGTCTGTTTGTATGACTCAATTGTATATATAATATTACTCATAGATATATCATATATTTCCAGTGATGTAAAAATATATCATATATTTACTTTCAAGAATTCAAAGGAACCATTTAGAAGTGTAAACAATAAAAATGAGATTTTATATATCCTACAAACATTTTTATCTATCAAAACAGAGAATAAACAAAGCAAAACATAGCTCTTCTATTTCCATTCCCCTGCTTTCTGTCAAACTTTGATTAAACAAACAATAATAGTTTCAACATGCGTAATAATGATCTATCTAGGTTGTATAGACAGTTTTATATATATTAGTAAACAATTTGCTATTTACCACCTCACTCATTAAGACTTTGGCATTATGTTATCACCTAAATTATACATGCTTACATGCACTTCATTTTGAACGTAGATCAAAATATTAAACATGCTTGTATTATAATTTCATGAGTAAACGACCTATTCCCACATGAGGTTTGGCGAAGTTCTAAGTTAGTATCTCTGATTACATTTATTCCAATTCTCACCCTTAAAGTAACACCCTTAGCAATTTTTAGGTTACAAATGGTGCAATTATCATAATGCCCTTAATAAATAAATTAATACAATTATAAATTTACCATTGTATTTTTAAATTACTTCAATAACACCTTCGGCGACTGTGCACCCTCTCGATTTTTGCTTGATTTGGGCTATTTCCGATGGTGTTGACCCCCCTGGTCACCTTCATCACCTTCCACATATTCCGTCGTCTAAACCCCTTTGGTTCTCAACTCATTAGCACCTCTGATTGCCGGTGTAGTTTGGTTTACGGTTTCCCTATTTTTTGCTGGATTTCGATAATCCAATTAAACACCACCACTTCAACCAGTGTCTCCAATTCTATAAAACCCCTATGTCCCCACCAACTGTTTAGTCGCCATTTGCCGGCCAAGAGGTTCATGTTCATCACTTTTTGGTGAAGTGGTGGATGGCAAACTGTGAGTTGTCGTGGTCGGGAAGGCTAGGGATTTTCTAAGGGGGATGTGAGGAGTCAAACGGTTGTGGTGGTTGGGGTTGTAGCCGCTCAAAATGGCCGAAAATCGGCAAAAAATAGTCGCATGTCACGGTAGCCGTGGTCGACAATTGACGAGTAATAAGGGGTTGTGAAGGGCAAGGTTTTGTAAAGGGAGGATGAGAGTTCAAATGGTGGTGACAAGGGTGATTTTGGGTGAAAGAATCGTCGGAAAAGGGCAAAAAAAGTCAAGGGCGACGTCTATTAACGTGCGCTGCCTCCTACAAAATGACCAATTTACCCTTCACCGTTAAATCAAACACTTTTCTGTCACTTTAAGGGTGTGAATCTAGAATAAATGCAACTAGAGGTATCAACTTAGGATTTTGCCAAATCTCAAGTGGAAATATGTCATTTACTCTATATAATATATATAGCCAACGTACTATACAATGTATATAAATAAGTTATGTAAGTTATAAATGCGTAGTACTTAATTTTCAACTTTATAAGCTGTAATACCATGGAAATGAAATGAATAAATTGAGTAGCAATATTTGGTTTTCATTTGTGGTTAGTTTTTGTCAGTGAATTCCTGGGAAAATTGTGGTCTTAGAAAATCATATATCATCTGTTGTGAAAGCTAAAGAGAAAGCAAACATGCATATTCGGATCGGAAACTCAAAGGAATAATTAAAAGGAGAAAAGCTATAAGAATCTTTTGATATTGATTAAGCAGAGATATCATATAACAAGTACAATATTATTATCCACATTCCCTTATATAATTGGACCACCATCCTCGTGTTTTATTATATTATATGAAGATTTTGATGCCGTAAAAGGTAATGCCAAATAAGTAATGCTACAGTCACCGAAGTAGTGCACCGAATTTATACATCGAATAACGTGGTAAAATCCTTACCGTTAATTAATATTAAGTTAAAATTAATCAACCGTCAGGATTTTGTCACGTCATTCGGTGCATAAATTCGGTGTACTATCGTCGGTGACTGTATTATTTTCCAATGCCAAATATATGGCAAAAATATATCTTAGTACAAACGTCAAATAGGAAATAAATTATTATCTTGGGAAGGAGGATATTGATAATCAAATAAAACAAGTCATGCAAAAATAGACAAAACATATTCACTTTCCCAAATAACATTCCAATATCGCAAAGCTATAATTATTTCAAGCCAAATTTCCTTTGGGAAACTTATAAGGAATGTAATTAATTAAGAAAGTTGTCAATATCTTATGATATTTTAATTAATTATTTATATGTTTTTTTTTTTTTTTTTTTTTGCTACATACAAATCAAATATTAAAATGTTTAACCACCAACTTGTGGCCGGATGGATAGAGGGGCATATGGTTGAAACTTGAAAGTACCCCCACCCCAGTTTTTAGTTCGAGTTGTACTAAGAGGTGGCCAATTACCTTACCTTCAAATAAAAAAAATATTAAGATGTTTTATTTTTCAAAGTTCAGCTGTCCAAAATTTTTTTACAACAATGGATTTATAACATAAAGTTTGTAATTTATAAATCCAACCATAATTTTGTTAAATATAAAGTTTTTTTATATAAGGACTATAACTAATTAAACTCAATTTTCTCACTTTTTTCTTTCAAACATTTTCTTGAGATTACGAGTGTGTAGTATCCTTAGATTATATTAAGCAAATTCTAATGTGAGTCTGAATACTTTAGATATAACGAAGAATTCTGAAAATAGGAATTAATTGTGCGAGAAGCAGTGACAAATCTCCTGTAATCACAACCTTAGTAAGAGAAAACAGTTTTATTTTTTTTTATTTCTTTCACTATTAACTATTTTAGTATTTACTGGTTCCATTTGGATTACTGGTTTTAATCTGAGGTTGTAGTCTACTAGAATTAATTTAATGAGCTAAAATATTAAATCTATCTTGCTAATTTATGGCTTCGATTGTGATATACAAGTTTTTGACGGTATAATTGATCATCTTGTTGAGCTGCCTGTACTAATCATGATGGGCTCACCAGTTGAGCCAATATTTCTAACAATTAATTATCATTGTTTGAGCAAAAAAATAATGACTCGGGCAGAAGTTGTTGCGTAGAGGTATGTGAATGTGAATAGGAGATTTGCTCAAACTAGGAGATTTTTACGGATCCTGCAATCACTTACACTAAGATTCGCTAACGCTAAAGAGGCCAGATGGTTTTTCTGGTGTGTCCCCTCCGACGATTAAGTCAAATACAAAATCAAAAAATGTAGCAAAACGGAGAGTAAAAGTGATGGAAAAATGCATGAATGGAGTTTCCAACAATTCTTCTTTACATGAAATAACGAGGGAAGAAAGAGAAAACAAATATATGTAATTTTAATTTTGGGGGTGTATTGTAATTTTTACAGGTATGTCATTTTAATTAGTAGAGAGGTTACGCAATATTTCCTGGTACCCGGAACCAGAGCCAGGTTACGGTTCCAGGAATTAAGGAACCAGAATTGATGGTTCCGATTCCAAAAGCTAGGAACTGTCCAATTCTGGTTCCGGTGAAATTGGGCTGGTACCCGGACCCAGCCACCCTAACTATAATTGCTGAAAATGAAAAACTAAGTCTTATTCCAACCGTCTTCCTCTAACTAATTTTTTCTATATTTGTTTCATAAAGGGAGGACTTACTATATCTATATATATAATTAAATGCCAACGACATTATCCCAAGTATGCTTGATTTAATATCAATTACACGTCCAATTAGATACAGCAACATGGCTATGACAATGGATATTGAGATTGTTGCTAGAGAAACAATCAAGCCATCTTCTCCAACCCCCCAACATCTAAGAAATTTCAACTTTTCCCTTATTGACCAGACTGCTCCTGTAATGTTCACACCATTGCTTCTTTTCTACCCAGAAAACAATAATACAAATAACCATCTAATCCCGGCCACCCAAAGATCGCAGAAGCTGAAGACATCCCTATCAAAATTACTTACAGTTTTCTATCCCCTCGCTGGCATAATCAAAGAGCAAACCACCATTGAGTGTAATGATGATGGGGCTGAATATGTTGAAGCTCAGATCAAATGCAATTTATCTGACATTCTTCAACAGCCTGATGCATCAATGCTACGAAGTTTTCTTCCTGTTGAGATTGAATCCGAGGAGGCTGACTCCAGCCGCCTGCTCTTTGTTCAAGCCAACTTCTTCAAATGCGGTGGAATGGTAATTGGCGTTTGCATTTCACATAAAATTGCGGACACAGAAACGCTGTCTACAGTCTTAAATAGTTGGTCTCAAATAGCCATTTCAGGGTCTAGCGATGGAGTGAAGTTTGCTGAATTCAATGCAGCATCTATTTTCCCTCCATTAGATTCCAAGCCCCATATTACAATTCCGCGTCATGATAGCTTAATTAGCAAGAGGTTCGTGATTGAATCATCAAAGATTGTTTCCCTCAAGGCGAAAGCAGCCGGAGCAACAGTGCAGCAACCAACGCGCGTGGAAGCTGTCACGGCTTTGATCTGGAAATGCATGATAAATGTTTCAAGATCAGCAAAAGGGTTTCCGAGACTATCTGTTATAAGCCACGTAGTGAACTTACGTAAAAGAATAGAGCCACCTTTGCCGGAAAACTGCATCGGCAACATTGTGGGGGCGTTCTTCGCTGCGCATTCGACAGAAAAGGAGACAGACTTGCAGGGACTGGTTTGTGAACTAAGAAAAGAATTAACAGAATTCAAGAAAACTGGTTTGCAAAAGATTAAAGTAGAGAAAAGGACATGGCTAAAAATGTGTGGGATAGAAAATTTACTGGGAAGAGAGGATATAGATTATCATACATGCACCAGTTGGTGCAGATTTCCACTTTATGAGGTTGATTTCGGGTGGGGAAAGCCGATATGGGCTACTGTTCCCAGCCTAATATTTAAGAATGCGGTGTTTATGATGGACGCGAGAGATGGTGAAGGAGTAGAAGTTATGGTAAGTTTGAGCGAAGAAGACATGGCGTTATTTGAAGGCGACCAAGGTTTACTTGAATTTGCTACTGTCAATCCAAGGGTAATGAATTGAGCACATCATATATAGAGAGAATCGGATCTTATACGCTATGTATAGATGTTTGATAAATGTATTTTTTTATATAGATTATTTCAATTAGCTCCCATAATGGTTAAAAATTACTATTTATGTGGCCAAATATAATAGACCAAAAGTGCTATGGACACCGAAAGTTGGTATCGAAATTTTGCACCGATTTACGTGGCACTTGACTCGGACGTCGTCACGTAGGACACGATACAAGACTTCTGTGAATGAATAATCGTCCAACAATTATAGACGGTCGTCCATATTTTTTGGATGGCCATTCATTCACGAATGGACGAGGGTCCATAAAAAATCAATAAAAATCAATGGACTACCATCCAAGTTATATGGATGACCCTCCTTTGTATATGGACGTCTATCCACATGAGATGGATTAGCATCCATACTTTGTTAAAAGTAATAAAAATATAGTTTTAAAACAAAAATGCTACTGGTTTTCCTAATTGAGGGTTCCAAAACTAATTCTAAAAAAGAAAAACAGCAGAAACCATTGAAGCCACATTACATCGGCCGCTGTTGTTCACTTCTTTGTCTTCATCGTCTGGACTCTAGCTAGACTACACAGTTAAACCACATAACATCTGTGAGTAATTTTTGTTTTCGTACTTCATTTCTCTCTTGCTCATCGTTCATTGAAGAAAGTTCATAGGAACATCAAAACTGTTCCAGGTGTATAAAGATTATTTGGCTGGGTTTTGCTTGGTAGAAGCCCTAATAATTTGCATCAAAACTGTCAAAAGGATATATGTTAATTGGTTGTGCAATAATGCTATTTGTATTGATGAATGAGGCATATTTAATCTATTCAAAAATGTGAATTTGGTTTTATTATTAAGGAGTGTGGATTCATTATTATGTTTAATTGGTTTGTGTTCATCATATCAGTGAATTTTTGTGATGTTATTGGTTTGAATTCAAAAAAACAATTGAGAAAGGTAGTTGCTGCTATTGAGCAATGAAGTCGATAACTTTTTGGTACTTGGTTCTATAATGCTTTTTTCATGGTTGCTCTGCTACTTCTACTAGAGCACAATGCAGGAGGAAACTTGTTTTTAGATGTTTGTCTCCCTGCCAATTTTTGTGATGTTATTGGTTTGAATTCAGAAAAACAATTGAGAAAGGTAGTATCAAGAAGAATGAATTGCTACAATACATTGTATGATTGCTTCCATAATTTTTGTTGTGTTATATGCATTTTTGTTGCCTATTGCTTGTTAGTTAGTGTGAAATTGGCAGGGAGTTCCATCAGTAAGAAGGTGTATAAGGGGCATAAGGATAAAAGATGGTAGGAGGTGTGAGTGGCATGTGAGCATGTGTTAGTGGAGGTTGGTTAGGTGATATTCTCATGTGAAGAGTAAGTGTGCTAGGGGAGGGAATAATTTAGTTAGTGGAATTAGTATATTAAGGAGTGTGATTTTAGGGAAAGGAGAGCAGATTAATAAAAGTCCTTGAGGAGGCCAATTGTTGTTGTTGGAAATATCATTGAGCAGAGGGGAATTTTTATTTGCACATCAAGTAAATAAAACTTCCCCTCTGCTCCACTCATGGTAACCCATTCCTCCCATAAGGAGATGGAGAATAGCCCACACGAGTCTTTGATTTAATATGGATTAGTGATTTTTTTGCCCATGACTTCTGCAGTTGGTGAGTATTAGTCCCAATTGATAACATTTTTATGTCAAATAATTGGCTTAAATTAGGAATAATCAAAGTGAAAACTAGGAAATAGAGAGTATCTATCCTTGGACCAATTCATTTGTCAAATTAAACCCAATCAATAGAACATGTGGGATGGGAGACTCTTCTTTGTCATCAATTGAAAAGCTCAACAATTAGTCCCTAAACTATGAGGTTTAAACTTTGAAATTCACTTGTCCAAGATAACTCTTTTTTGATAACTCTAATCACTTTGCTATCCTAGGATTTAACTACTATGGGAGATTGTACTTTGGGTACATTAGCTATAAGAAGAAAATGGTTATGAGTCATACTAATATTGGATAATTTTACTTTCTATCTTGCTGGATTGGACATGAATGGCACTAAACATGATTTCTTATTAGTTGACATCACAAGTTCCTCCCTTTCAATTGCATGAATGAACTTGTTACTTACAGGACTCAATTTCAATAAATTGCTTCGAGTAATATACATTAGTAACTATCCAGTTGATCAATGTTTTGTATATGTTCTGGTAGTAGCTAGTAAATCATTCTTTCTAATTGTTGACTTGTTTTGTTCTTTTAATTTCAAAGAATTGCAAAATTGATTTAAATTATTCTTTTCATACTGTTTTTTGAGGACATTTGTCAGGTTCTACATACTCTTCATGATAGTTCTCTTTTTTTAATATCTCTAGAATTACTCATGGATATGTTTTTCCTAGGAAGCTGCTAGTTTTAGAAGAAAACAGAAAATGGTTAGAGCAAAAAATACAACCATTCCTCATGGAGTCACATCGTCATCTAGAGTCCAATTTCGAGACTTGCAACATAAAAAGCAATACAAAGAGATGGCGAAAAGAGATATTTATCTTGGAAGAAGTTTAAATTTAGGATTTATAGCAAGTTTGGGTTTAGGTAATGAGATTAATAGTTGGATATGTAATTTGAAATGGGATCAATTGATGAGTATTAGATATGATGGATATAAGCATTTGGTCTATGAGTTTTTTAGTAGTTTGGAAGTTATGAAGACAAATATTGATGATTTTCCAACATATACAATGTTTTCTAGATTAACGAATCAAAATTGTGTAGTGAGGCCACAGGATTTAACAATTTGGATAGGGTTTAATTTTGAAGGTTTGGATAACGTATCCAGAACGTGGGATTCCAAACAAGCTTGGATGGATGTTTCTAGAATAGAGGTTTGCCATCCACATAGGTGTAAATCTACAAAGTTAAAGAATCCTGCCATGAGAGTATTTCATAGATTTCTGACTTTCACATTTAATGATAGGAAAGAGACAAATGGAAATGTGACAGTCAAGGATTTATTGTTCATGGAAGCAACAATAACAGGGAGGCAAGTAAATTCAGCAAAGTTATTGATTAAGAATTTGGGAGAGATTAAAGAGAAAAAGGAGAAATATATTGGAGGATGCTTTGTACGCTAATATGTGAGAAGTTGGGTTTAGAGATCACCCCCTTCTGATAAAGCCAATAAGATTATATTTTCTGTAAATAATTTGTGGGGGATTTCACATTGTGTAGAATGGGTTTGATTGAAAAAAAAAATGTGGCAGGAGAATGGTTTCTTATTAGGGATGATATAGAGGAAGAGGCAACGGTATTGGAAGGTGTCCCTATTCCAAAAAGGGAAAATCAAGGACAAGTCTATGTGTGCAAAAGAAGAAGAATGAGTATTGAACCTGGATCTTCTCAGAATGTACAAAAACTATCTTCTCATACCTTGAAGAAATAGTAAGCAAATTTGAGAGGATAGAAAAGTTTCAAGAGGAGAGTTTTTCATGTATTGAGAGGAAAATACAGGAACAACATAATCAGTTGCAAAGTGATTTCAATTCGTTCATATCAAGAATAGAAGAAACGATTAACATCCTTGGGGAACGTATGACAGAAACTCCCAGCATGATGAAGAAATTCTCAACAACCTCCTCCTCCTCTAATCAGCCTCCACCCCCTGCACTATGATGAAGAACTTCTCAACAACCTCCACCTTCTTAACATCCTTGGGGAACGCATTATGAATGTTAATTGCCATTATGTGTAGTTCAAATACAAAACTCTATGTACACAAATTATATTTGCCTTTTGTTTATAAATATGTTAATTAACAAAGTTTGATTTCACAAGATGTTCTCAATTAACTAAACTTCTCCAATATCATATGAATGTTAATTGTCACTATGAATGTTATGTACGAAGATTATATTTGCCACAATTTCATATCATTAATTATTGTTCAATACATATCTCAATGCATATGTATATGTAATACTAGACATACCAAAAGACATATAAAAATTCAAATCTCAAATGAAATGCAGAATAATATATACTGAAAACATTCAAAATAAGTTACATTTACATTATTATTATGAATTCACAACCCTACAACAAGCAACCTACTCTTATCCAACTAGCGACACAAATAATAAAAACAAAACAACTGAATTGATTCGACAGCTCAACTACATTCGCCAGAAATTAACCAAACCGCGAATAGTTTCTACCGAATATAATTTTATATGCTTCAACCGGTTAATGATATAAAATCTCTCCTAATGAAACATGTTCATCATTTAAATGTTCTTGCCTAGTAAATAAATTACTTTTTCCTGCGAGATTCTGAACTGGACCAGTGGATAACTGTCAATATTTAACAACCACAATTTAGCACATGTTATAGAAAACTTAAGGTTTTTATAATTATACAACATACATAACACATACTTGCGTAGAAACTACATCATTTAACAACACGAGTTCTCAATACACTTTCAGCAATGTTGTCTCGCTCTATTGATGATTCTTTCCTAAAAAGTAGCATAACACGTTAATAATCAAGTAAATATTATTATAAACTTCAAATAAGTAAATAATGTTTCAAAAACAAATATCATGTAAGAATAGGTGTATAACTCATACCAATTCTTTGTTTTCGTAATTTTTTTATTTTTAGCCCTACGTACTATTTCGTCAACCTTCGATTGCTTTCTTTTGCATGGAGGATGACCTTTGCTACGAACCGCCTGTGGGCTAATAATTACACTATTCCCCTCTTTGTGAGGATTGTCCCCATCTTTACTACCAAGCCCTCCCTTACTTTCCTTTTGCTCCAACTTTTTTCTCATGCCAATCATAAATTCCATCAACATATTATAGTCTTCCTCATTGTTTGATGTCATATTAGCTACCATTAGCATTATATTAGACAACTTATCAAAACATTGTCCTTCAACATTGGTGCTCCACCTATTATAACTTACCTTGATTTTTGTATGACATCTACTTATAGTTTTTCTCCAACGCCATAAAATGTACTTATCTGAAACGTGTGAAACCCTTTTATGAATCAACACAATAATGACATGTCTGCATAAAATCCCTCTGAACTCAAACAAATGAAAATTATAATGAATATCACATGAACTTTCTTCAAAGTATACCAAAAAGGGAACACGCCAATTACTATCTCCAAACCAAACATCTTCTAAAACTTGATACTCCTCATACGAATCGCACTTTTTCAGAAAAAATAATTCACAATAAATCTTCCCCACAATCTCTTCTTGAAACTCTTTAAATTTTGCAGTTGTGTATGCATTTTGAAATTGTTTCTCAATTGGGTAATTAGTTATGCATGGTATCTAAGATTTAAAAGATCTAAAATCAGCCTCCCTTTCCTTTTCCACTTTATCTCGCAATGCATTATCATATTGTTCTACAAATTGTTTCAACGTTGTTTTGGAATTTACATATCCATCGAAAAATGCATGCATACTTTCATTACGTTGGGTAATAGACATACTTGCTTAGAAAGTATCTTTAAGAAATGTAGGCACCCAACGTACTCTTTCTTTGTACAATCCACATAACCATTCATTCTCGTGAAGGTTGTGCATATCAATGAATTTTTTCCACTGTTCTTTGAACTCTTCACGTGTCAATGAGTCATACACAATATTTTGTAACTTAAACTTTATAGTTTCATATTCCTTATACCCTCTTCTTAGGCAGTTTCTTCATTATATGCCACAAATACCACATTTGTCTTGTACTGGGGAAAACAATCTCAATTGCATTTTGCATGGCCTTATCTTGATTAGTGATAATTCCATTAGGAGCAAAATCCATGCATTCAAGCCAAGAATGAAATAGCCATACAAATGTCTTAGTGTCCTCATAGGAAATTAACCCACAACCTAACAATGTCGAATGTAAATGATGATCAACCCCAGCAAAAGCAGCAAATGGCATAGCATACTTGTTCATCAGATACTTTGTGTTGAAGGTCACAACATCACTGAATTCTTTATATGTGGCCCTACATCTAACATCAACCCATAACACATTCTTTAATCGACTCTCTTCATCTACTCAATCATGTACCAGAAATTTGAATTCTCCTTTTGTATTTTCATAAAATACCTGAGTACTACTGAAGCATCTCCAACTCCAAGTCGTAGCCTTCTAACTTTTTCAATGTAGTTCCTACAATCTTTTTGTAGAAATATCAAATTCTCTACACCTTATCCCTCAACTGAACATGACTGAAAATTTTTACACGGTCTAACCCAGCTTGATCATTAACTTCAAGCCTCATTTTCATAAAAGGTTGTATCGTTCAGTTTACCTTGAAATATCTTCTTTCGTCAGACTTATAAGATCATGGTTATTTTCAAGCACAACTGATTTAATTTCTCATTTGCATTCACCATTCAAAGCTACACTAATCCAACTCTTACAATCTGTTTTAGCAATAGGTTGCTTTTTCAAGGTATTTCTAGATCTATATCTCTCCTTCCTAAAACAAGAACGCGCCACTGTCATGTATCTCATCTCCCCGTCATCTCCTTTCTTTGACGTACATATCATTGCTTTAAAACTCATTTTATTCCCATAACTTTTGTAATACTTCACTAAACTATCAACTGAATCAAACACCATTCCAATATGAGGCTCCACTTCTTCCTTTGCACATCCAGTATCTTCTAATTCATCACATTCATTTTTCTGGTTTAATGGTTTTATAATAAACAAAATTAGAATATACTAATACAACACATCATAAGAAACAATACGATACAGCATATTTAAAATCAAGTTAACGAAAAAGTTAAAGTTTCGAACACAATTTATCTCAACATCATTGAAACGAGGCAAACTGAGCACAATTTACCACGATTTCATGCACAACTAATACCAGTTTTCGTGTTCACTAATCTAGCTTACAACGGTCGCCAACAAATATTATCTATCAATTATTTTGTATTGTAACATATATTCAATCAAAAATAGAATATGAAACTAAATAAATACATAAAATAAGTAAAAAATTCTTGACCTTAACAAATATTTCTAAGCTTTAAAATGTTTGGTATCCTTATTTCCCTTTCCACGCTAAATGATTATCTCTATAAAAAGAAGTGGCTTTCCTATGAAAAAACCATAAATAGTTGCTGCTGCTTGGCTGTTGAGGAAGAAACCAATGTAGAAGAGTAAGCAGAACACAACACGCAGATGAGAAGAGAAGAAAAATGAGAAAAACAATGAAGGCCACAAATAAAAATGAAGGTTTTTTTTTTTTTTTTTCATCTAAAATTTTGGCGCTTATTTGTAAAGCGTATTAGACAAGCTATTGGTTTTTATTTTATAAATCGAAAAAAATATGTAACTTTTATTTTAAAAAAAAAAAATTAACAAAGTATGGACGCTAGTCCATCTCATGTGGACGGCCATCCACATGAGATGGACTAGCATCCATACTGTGCTTTTTTGGACGGCCGTCAATAGTAAAGGGACGTCCATATTATATGGATGGGAGTTCATTGATTTTTATTGATTCTTTTTGGACCCTTGTCCATTCGTGAATGAATGGCCGTCCACACGTCCATAATTTTTGGACGGCCGTTCATTCACAGAAGTCTGGTAGCGTGTCTTACGTGGCCACGTTTGAGTTAGGTGCCATGTAGATTGGTGCAAAATTTTGATACCAACTTTCGGTATCTGTAGCATTGCTGTGTAATAGACTATATCATCATGTCTCATGTAAATTTTTCTTGACCAATTGGCAAAAGATAATCTGAGGATTTGAATAGTCCAACCAATTTAATATGATTCTAAATTTATTTTTATTTATAATTTATGTTAAGAGCATATTTATAAATTTTTATTTCCATAATCAAATTATGAAATAATTTGAATTTGGAAAGATATTTCAATCTGCTTTAGAAAACTTTCATAAAATATCGTAGTCAACTTCAAAATTAATTGTGTTTGTTTTATTATTTTGGGTAGGATTTTTGAAAAAGTTTAGTTAGGTGGTTATTACGAGGTAGGATTTGATAGTTAACAAAAACATCCCCTAGGTTTGTTATTTTAGCTAAACACCCTTATAATAAACATTAAAAATTAACAAAAACACTCCCACCCACGCATTAAATGTCAGCAGCTAGCCATCACCGTCGGAGGGTGGTTGACAGTCGCCATAATGGCGGATGACCATCTGGATCTGGCTGATCGTGTGCTGATATGGCCTTTTCCAGCCAAATCCATCATAGATGTGACCTTCTAGTCACGTTTGGTCATCAACAACGGCCAAAGATATGGCCGTTGTTGACAGCCAGCTACAGCAAAAGAGGCCAGATCCACGGTTGTCTGGCCTAAAAAGGCTAGATCGACGCACTAACAGCCAGATCTAGCAGTTAGTGTACCATTACACCAAATTTCGATCACCATCTAGCGATGGTGGCCAAAATCTGGCAAATGCAGGTGGGTGATGGTGTTTTTGTCAATTTCTAAATTTTCTTGGGGGGTGTTTAGTTAAATTAACAAACTTAAGAAGTTTAAAAATAGTTAAATAAAATAGAATAAGATTTTCAGAATAGGGAAACAAGTATGTATTTTGAGCAGGATAGGGATAAAATAGTTAAACAAACACACCCACTGTATCATTTTTCTCAATGCTAACTTAAGAAATAATTAATTAATTAATTATTAATCAAATTACATCAACAACTCAAACTGGCCTAGAAAAATATATAAATAGAAGTGTCGATGTCACTTTGTCTGATTTGATCATCGAAATTTACGTAATAACAATTTGGTAAAAAGGAAAAAGGAAAAAAAATGTCAATGAGATGTTAATTTGAAATAATTAATTAGCTTGAGAATGGAAAAACATAAAGATATGAAATGACCAGCAAATCTTAACTATACAAAACAGCAACTAATTATCATAATATTCGAAAGCCTGAAAACTAAGATTCATTAAAGAAGCATTAAACATGATGATAGCTACGTTGGAAATGTATAGTACATGGTCTAACATTAATTATGTTTTAATTTTAAAATACCAGGTAAATATATATAATACAGCTCAATGAGATTTTCTATTGAGTTTTGTGATCTTTTTTTTTATTAAAGACTGCTACACTTTCTATTTAGGGGGTGTTTGTCTAAGCTTATAAGCTGGTCAAACTAGCTTATAAGCTCTAAAATTAAGCTGACCTGTTTGTTTATAACTTTTTTGAGCTTATAAGTTGAGCTTATAAGCAAAAAAAAATAAGTTGGGGGGGAGGTACTTTTTTTTTTTTGCTTATAAGCACTCTGCTTATAAGTTAGTTTGACCAAGTATATTACCACATTATCCTTGTTTAATTTTAAAATTCCATAGTATACTTTTATTTAATGTAGTACCTTTTTTAGTCATTTTATAATAAAATGTACTTATAAGCCATATTTTACCAAACACGTCAATTACTTATCAGTCACTTATAAGTACTTTAACCAAACACGTAATTGCTTAAAATTTCAAATGCTTATAAGCTAAAATTAGCTTATAAGCACCTGTTGCTTATAAGCTAATTTTCATAAGCTCAGACAAACACCCCCTTAATTGATCTGGGTTATGACAATGTAAGTGTAGGTTGTAGAATTTATTGAGTCCGTAATGAGAGGACCCAATAAATTATTATTAAAAGGGTTAGGTTCTCTTTCTAAATGTACAACAGTTTTAAAAATATCATAAGTATGTGCATCACTAGAAAGGAAGATAAGTCTCTACGATCAACAATGGATCTATTCTAGATTTTAGAAAAGGCTTTGTGCATTGAACTATGGGACAATCAGGTTTGTTTTATCTCTAATTTAATTATTCCGTATTTTATAAATTAATATGTGTATTCGGGCGGTCATTGAATAAAAACTATATATTGGTTTTGTAGTTCAATGATTGATATTGCATGAGTTAAATTTATTTTTAAATTTATGCTATTAATCTTACAAGCTAGTCACTCTTAAACAAAGCCATCAACTTAATCCTTCAATATATTTGGATTAACTGTAGCAGATTCAAGCAGTTCTTCATCACGTTCAAATAAAGCCACGTCTTCTTTGCTCAGTGTCACCAATGCCATCTTCACCATCTTCCGTATCTATCAAAACAACTGTATTCTTAAGCTTTACAAACGGGAATGTTGCCCATGCTGGCTTTCCCCACCCGAAATCAGCCTCATTGATTCCAAATCTACACCAACTAGTGAATAAAACATAGTCTATGTCATCTCTTTCCGCAACGTCTTCTATTTCACACATGTTGAGCCAAGTCTTTTTCTCTGCATTAATAGTCTCCACCACATTTTTGCTGAGTTCCTATAACTCTTTCCTGAGTTTACAAACCAAACCTGACAAGTCTATCTCCCTCTTCATCGAATGTGGACCAAAAGAAGAACCCCACCATGTTCCCCGTAGCGTGTTGTTGCAATGGTGGCACCATCCTCTTTTTTGTAGGTTGGCCGCGTGGGACATCATAGCCTTGGAAACCCCTTGGTTAATATTGAAACACTGATCAAATATTTCCAGATCAAAGCGGTCAAAGCTTCAACCGGAGTTGGTTGCAGCACCATTGGACCGGAAGCTTTAGCCTTGAGCTCAGCAATCTTTGAAGATTCAAACACAAACCTCTTCAAAACGACGGAGTCATCCGGAGGCAAGTGCATACTTTGGGGAATCCTAAAATCTAGCGGAGGGAAAACGGATGCCGCATTGAATTCAGTAAACTTCACCGCTGTGCTACACCCTGAAGAGCTATTTCACACCAACTCTTTATTTCCGGGGATTCAAGAAGATTTAGTTATATGCTTGAGTAGAACTCATTCGATCTCAAAAGTTAACGAACGAGTCTAACCACGTATACACATTATAACAATCTATCAAATTGATGATGTAAGATAAATATAACTTCAAACAATCATGTTGGTTAAAAATGTCAGTAAGATTACAGTTGGCTTGAGCTTCTACATATTCAGCGCCAATGTCATTGCACTCAAAGGTGAACTGGTCTTTGATTATGCAAGCAAGAGGATATAACCAATGTTCTGAAACCCGACCTGGACAATGACCCGGTCAGATGACAGGGTCTCGGGTCGAGCGGTTGAACTGGTCCGACCCACCATTGACGTCAACATGACAACAAAATTCCCAATAATTTAAAATTTGAATAAAAAACTTCAATAACAATTCCAAGATCAAAGTTTAAAATTAATTACAAATTCAATATCAAATTTATAAAGAAATAGATATTTTTTAATCAAAGGCATACAACCAACAAACCAGAATAGCCTAGGAGATGCAGAAAGTTTCTGATTTGAACCCCAATCAGCCATAACTTTCTAGATTTGAACCCCAATTCTCATTACATCAATTCCCATTTCACTCTCCAATCTCCACATAATCTTTACAACAATAAAAAAGTGTATATTTCAATTAAAAAAAAAAAAAATCAATCATAAACTTAACCATTTTAAAAAACGAAACATATAACAACTTAACCATAAACCCACCTCAAAAAATGCAATCAAATAAAATTCCAATCAATCAGAGTATGATCAGCTCAACAGCTGAACCAAAAAAATGAAACTTAGTGATTTATTGGTCATAAAGTGCGTTAGGATTATTTTAGAATTAGGATAATTATGTTAAGTATTTTATAATTATGCTATTATCTTATTAAAATAAAATTAAGATTATCTAATTATCCTTTTATAATTAGGATAAAATATTTTATTAGACTTGAATTAGGCAATTAGAGTCCTTGTAGGATTAGAATAATGTGTGAGGTTATATAAAGCTTAAAACAATTAAGGTTTGACAAGCAATAATCAATAAAGTTCTTTTCCCTCAAACTCTTAATTCTCATTCTTCTTGGAGGTTTTGTTTCCTTATATAAAGAAGAAACACTATCCTATCATTGGTGCTCTCGTAGCTCAGTTGGAAACAGAACCTCCAAGAAGAATGAGAATTAAGAGTTTAAGGGAAAATAACTTTATTAATTATTGTTTGTCAAACCTTAATTGTTTTAGGCTTTATATAGCCTTACACATTATTCTAATCCTATAAGGATTCTAATTGCCTGATTCAAATCTAGTAAGATATTCTATCCTAATTATAAAAGGATAAAAAAGATAACAAAGATAATTATAAAAGAGTTAACATACTTATCCTAATTCTAAAATAATCCTAACATTGCCTTCCCCTTCCATTCAACCTTGTCCTCAAGGTTGCGAGGTACTGCACCACAAGAAATCATTTGGTGCAAATGAGTTCCAAAGCAATAAAGAGACAGCAAAAGTTCCACCACGAAGGTAAACAATAAGCACGGTAAAGAAGTCATTTGTTCCCTTGTTGTGAGCCAACATGATGCCCAGTAATGGCATTGGAGTGAGATCGGAACCCATGGGAGGCTTGGTAAGGGCCGTCAGCAGTGGTGGAGGATTATTATTATTATGACCGAGAGGGAACAAGGGAAGGTCAATAGTAGACTGGTGGTCTGCGACAACTGTGACATAATCAACAGAATGGTTGATGGGGCCCACTTAAGAAATGACTTTCGGTTCCGTGGAGAAGGTCGTGAGTTGCGGATCCATGCCATCAAAGCGGGGCATCTCCAATCGGAAAGGCTTAAAAGGTGGCATAGACCCAAAAGAATGAGAACTCAAGTCGGGCGAGGGAGTGCCATCGCCACTCGCATCACTATCCCCATGAGCTCTTTTTGTCATCATCCTTGTTCTAGCTTGGCGTCAATGGCAGTCAGTTTTAGTGTAATAGCCTTCAAAAGACCCTTTAGGGAGTCAAGTTGACAAGTTCTTCCAGACCCTTTAGGCGAGAAGGGACAGCCATGGAAAGGGAACGAGAGCACCAATGATAGGATGGTGTTTCTACTTTATATGAGGAAATTGAATTAAGAGTTTAAGGGAAAAGAACTTTATTGATTATTGTTTGTCAAACCTTAATTGTTTTAGGCTTTATATAGCCTTACACATTATTCTAATGCTACAAGGACTCTAATTGCCTAATTCAAATCTAATAAGATATTATATCCTAATTATAAAAAAATAATAAGATAATCCTAATTCTATTTTAATAAGATAACAGCATAATTATAAAATACTTAACATAATTATCCTAATTCTAAAATAATCCTAACAAATGTGAGAATTTTTCCAGTGGGAGAGAGCAAAAAATCCAACAAATTAAAATAAAAACGTAACATAAATTCCTACATTCGCTTAATCCATCTCAATTCCTAATTCACTTCCATAACATAAATTTAAAATAAAAACATACTTTATTCACCAAATCATCTTCAATCCATCCTTAACTGATTTGGATAAACCCTGAAAACTTGATTCTTTCAATTCATTCTCAGGAATGTATCTCAGAATAAGTGGTGGGGGCAGTGAGGTTCCAAATCGCCATTATCATGTTCATATATATTATAGGATAAATTAGGTGGAGTTGTGTGTCATTCATTATCCCAAATGATGATGACAATGAAGAGCAGCTAAAAGTATAATAATAATTATTAATTGAATCACAAATTGACAAAGAATGCACCATGAAAATAAGCATAAGATAAAAAAGGGTATTGAATATTTACCACAACTACAAACGAACACCAACTTTGATCTGGGCAAAAAGTTAACCTAGCCGACAAAACGCCACCACCTCCGATTGATCAAGGAACAAAACAATTGAACCTAATCGAAAATAACAATTTAAACAATTAATCAAGGAATTAAGACAAAACGTCAAAACCTAGCCGATTAAGAAAAAAAAACTAAACAATTTAAATAATACATGAATAACCAAATGTATAGGTGGTTTATAAAATTTAAAGAAAGTAACCTAAATTTTAAGAAGTAAACTTTATAACCAAATGTTTTAGAACGAGAAAATTACAATTTCATATTTGAGATTTGACCTAAATAACACTTGGGTCTAGTGGAATTTTATAATAACATTTTTTTCTTTCCTGTCAGTAAAACAAAAGTACCCTTACATCGTCATACAGATAATATTAATAAATTCGTGCTCTTAGTATTGTAGGCTTGTATGAAATGATTATTATTACTGCCTGTTAAGGATTAAGCAAGCTAGTAGCTAGGTGAAAAGTAGCTCTATTCCTAAGCTCCAATTGGTAGGGAAAGTCAGCATTGGTCAACCCAATTAAAAATCAGTTTATTCTGTTAAAGAGAGAGTTGGTTAGCTGTTGTTAGCATATTTCATTATTCTCTTCTTTTTTATCTTTATTATGCCTAAAAATCAAGGATGACATAAGCTGATATGAGCGAGCATCAATCAAAATTCAGGAGAGCTTTGCACCGTCTAGAGTATGCCACATCGCCAAAGACAGAAAGAATATAGTTGTCAACAACCCAACCAACTTAAGTTTTGCCTGTGAATGAATTTGGTTTGCGTACTTGTCCAAGCCCCATTTAATTTAAGGATATCTCTTGAGTTATCAACCAATGAGAAGACATGAGAGATTTGCATGGCACCAACCTACTTGCAGGAATGTAATGATTACCTTGAGCTCAGCAGGTATAAATAGGCGACTCCCCCTCACAAAATCAGGATCAAACCCTTTGAATTTAACAAAGACACACTGCGAGAAAGAGACTAGGTTGATATTCTTTAAGAACACTTAGAATACCAAGCACCTGTAACTCAGATCACGGTTCACGACCTCTTGTAATCTTGGCTAATAACCAGGAACACACCTATATAAAAGAAAATAGTGGATGTAGGATTCACTTTAAGCATTTGAACCACTATAAAAACCTTTGTTGTCTCATTTACTTTTATGTCTTTGCATGCTACTGTGAGAACAGTACCCATTCAATTCTCACAATCATTCACGTGTAATTTCTAAGACTTTCTTAGCACTTTGTACGTGCGAAGTTGTTGGTGTCAAAATCAAGTACCAACAATTTGGCATTAGAAGGAAGGTCCAGATTCACATCAGCTCTCTATTTGATAATCTCAACCGATCTATCAGTTTCATCTTCAAAGTTCAACCACAAAATCTCATGGCTAATGGTTTTGAAACTGAGCGCTCTAGCACTAATAACAAGGAGATTCCCTGTAGTTAGGAGACTACTCCTCTTGAAGTAGTCCCACCTCCCTAGAATGTTGTGGGGAGCATCCCCTTGACCTCCTAGGCAGATCCTACTTTGATCCATTATCTGAATAAATTTGATAACACCCTCCAAATGATGAACCAAAGGTTGGATCGTTTGGACTAGGTCGTGCCACCAAATTCAGACAAGGTGGTACCATCTCTGAAGACGTCTATAGGTCGCTCTAAAGCATGGAAACGAGCAAAGGCTTATACCACACACACTATAGCACAAAAGAGCTGAGCAATGGCAAAAAGGCTCAAAGGGGCATACGAATATTGGTTGCAAACAAGGGAAGAAATCATTGGCTCAACGACTTGGCAGTATTTCACATTAAGAGCAAACCCACGGCACATCGTAGGGGCACACCAATCAAAGTGCCAGGCATGGAGATCCTCACTATCATCGACATGATGGTTTCGACCATCATCGAGAGGGAAGTACCCACCATCAATGCGTCAGTTTCGACCACTGCAGAGATAGGGAAAACTCCCCCAGCCACTCAGCGCCTTCACAGGGCTTAGGCTTGCAAGTGTCAAGGCATGCTAAAGGCTCCGGCCAAGGTACAGAAAGCACCGACTTATGGTCTTTCATCAACCGCAATCGTCAAGAATGTACCCAAATTGCAAAGAGTGATCCCCAAAGGGTCTGCTTCCTAAAATAGAGGAGTTACAATGAGCTCTAGATCAGCTTCGAGCTCAACAAAATGAGCAGTAAGTGATCATTGAGGCATCTCCCTTTTTTCTAGCAGTTATGACTGCCCCTTTCCCACCAAGGTTAGAATGCTTGACATGAAGGCATTCGACGAGAATGTTGATACTCAGGATCATCTTTATGAGTTTAATGATCTTATGGAGCTTCATCAAGTTTCAAACTTGGCAAAGTGTCACTGCTTCACAATGACTTTAACTGCCCATGTTAAACGTTGGTTCAGATCGCTTCCACCAAGATCTATCAACTCATGGCAGCAAATGAGCTCATTGCTCCTAACGCACTTCTAGGCTAATAGAAAGTTCTCAATGTCGCTCAACTATCTAAGTAACATACAACAGGAGAAGAATGAGTCTCTCTAGTCTTATATTGACAAGTTCCATAGGGAATTGAATAAGGTGGCTAATACACTTAAAAATTCAGTTTGAACTCTGATTATTGTTGGAGTTCACCTATAAATGACCTATGGAACAAACTACAATCGGAAGACAATATTTCCCTTACTCGCTTCTATAACCTAATAGAGAAATATCTGTAAATAGAAAACTCAATGGCAGTTCTAAATCGCCCCGATCCCGAGCCTTCGACCAATGCTCCTAGTTGGAGGGATGAATTCTAGGGGGAGAGTAGTAGAATGAATGATCGTAAATAGGCTAATGACGATCAGAGAAAGGGAAAGAAACAACGATTTGAGCCCAAGAAAGCTTATGCTCCACTTCCTTGTCACAACTGCAATAATTTCACTCCACTCAATGCATCGGTCTCAGCCATTCTAGCCAACTCGGTAGAAGCTAATATGCTTGAAGAACCTAAGCCCATGAAAACACCCTTGTCTAAAAGGAGTGGCAAGAAATATTGTGGCTACCACATGGATAATGGGCTACATTGATGAGTGTCGAGCTCTCAAGCAAACAATTGAAGACCTTATCCAAAAAGTTCATTTTAAGAAGTATGTTAATGGTCCAACTTTCACGAGAGAGAAGGATCAAGAAGACGAGGAAAGGCATAAAGGTCGTAGAGGTCTCTACTTAGTAGGGACCATCATTTGGGGACCTCATATTGCATGGACCTCTCGGCATGCATAAGATAAGTATATCTAAGAAGCCCGATATGAGCCCAACAATGTGCTCAATCTAGAATCGCGACTTAGCAAGCTGCGCAGAGAAGAGGAGATTACCTTTTCTAAGAAAGATGTGAAACGAGTGCACCACCCTCATGAGGATGCGCTAGTTGTCATGGCTGCGATAGAAAGTTGCAAAGTCCACAGGATGTTGGTGGACAATAGGAGCGTCATGAATATCCTATTTCAGTGAGCCTTTAAGGAGATGAAGTTGGAAAAGACATACCTAAAGCTTGTAGCTACTCCTCTCTATGGTTAAACTAGGGACCATCTAACTTCCCGAGGAATGATTACTCTTCCGGTCACTTTGGGTGATCCTCACGAAGTGATAAGGATGACATAATTTTTTGTAGTAGTCTATCCTTCAGCATTTAATGGCATTCTTAGATGACCTCTACTACAGAACTTCAAAGCTGTCACTTCCATCTACCATCAGAAGATGTAGTTCACCATTCCGATAAGGTGTGGGGAAGTTAGGGGATCACAGCGTGAATCTCGTGATTGATACAATCAAGCAGTCTAGATGGCATGTAAGAGGAAAAGAAAACCCAAGGGCAACCCTAAGTAGGCAATGGCGATAAGTAGAATCGAGCTACAACCTGGTCCAATGGAAGACAACATCTATCCTCGTGTGCAAAGAGGAGTACACCCACAATGGGCCAGTTGAGACTTTTTCTAAGGTATTTGTCGACGAGCATGAGCCAACTCATGTGCTGAGAATCGGAAGTAACCTCAACCCTCAGCTCATAGCCAACTTAGCGAGCTTCCTCAAACATAATATTGATGTTTTTGCATGGACACACGCCAACATGATTGGGATCAGCCTTGAAATCATATGTCATACACTCCACATTGACAGTAAGATTAAGCCAGTTTGCCAGAAAAGAAGAGTTATGGACCTAAAGTGTTATGCGTCTCTTAAGAGTGAGGTGAACAAGCTCCTCTCAATCGGGTTCATTTGGGAAGCTCATTACCCCAATTGGGTTGCCAATCCTGTTTTGGTGAAAAAACCCAATGGTAAATTGCGAACTTGCGTTGATGCCACTTCCGGGCAAGAGCTCTAAGCTTTATGGATTCCTATTCAGGATACAATTAGATCCCGATGTTCATGCCTGACGAGGAGCGTTCCTCGTTCATCATAGATCAGGGGCTGTATTGCTACAAAGTCAGGCCCTTTGGTCTAAAAAACGTTGGGGCAACCTACCAACGCCTGGTTAACCGAATGTTTTTCGAGCAGATCGGGAAAACAATGGAGGTCTATGTCAATGACATGCTAGTCAAATTGCATCGCGCTTCCGATCACATAGCCCATCTCACATAAATGTTCAACATACTCCAAAAATACAAAATGAAACTTAATCCTCTTAGGTGTTCATTCGGAGTAGCCTCAAGTAAATTATTGGAGTACATGGTTAACCATCGAGAAGTTGAAGTCAGCCCTGAGAAAATCCAAGCTCTCGTACATATGAAAAGTCCCACAAAACTTAAGTAAGTTCAAAGCTTGAATGGGAGGATAATGGCTCTCAGTCGTTTCATATCGAGAGCTATAGATTGCTATTTGTTGTTCTTCTCAATGCCAACAAGAAATTTGAATGACTCTAAAGTGTGAGCAAGCTTTTCAGAGCATAAAAAAGCATCTTGGAAAGCCACCTCTTCTGTCTAAGCCACTTCCCAAGGAAATTTTATTTTTCTACCTCGTTTCTCAGTTTGCAGTCAACCCAGCTCTTATTCAAGAAGAGAATAGAATTCAGTGACCTATGTATTACACTAGCAAACGATCACTGGACGCCGAGTCAAGGTATCCAAAATTGAGTGATTAGCCTTTGCCTTGCTAATTGCCTCCAACAAACTGTGACCTTATTTCCATGCCCATACTGTTAGGAAACGATCCATTGAGGCAGCGGAAAACAAAAATTAATAACAACACGGATCGTTCCATAGAACTAAGATTAGGGCACAAATCTACAGTTTATATCAAAATAAGAATCTGCAGAAAATTAATCTAGAGTTTAAGAAATCATACGCACGTTTGGAGGCTCCTCCAAGTTTGTCTCTGAACGCATTTTGCTACCAACCCAAGTATAGGATCGAACCGACATAGTCCACACGAAGATAATCGCAAGGGACTAAAGAGGGATTTCCTAGATCCTCTTTAGTCTTAAGAACAAAGAAGAAAAGAAATGTATTTGATTTTTCAATCAAAAACAAAACTGGCGTGTGGGAGAGAGTTTTGGGGGCTGTGTGTTTTCTCTTTTTAATGAAAAGTGAATGAATGAAAAACTCTTAACTTTTTCAATTAACCTTTTTCTTTTATAGTAAAGTTTAATTGCCCTATTCCCATATGGAATAGGCTTGGGCTCCAACCCAAACACCCCTTGTTTCCAAACACTCCCAATTAGATATTTATTTTAATCATCATTATCTCAATTAAAATCAATTAATATATATTTAATATATATATTAACATTTAACAATAATGATAATTTATTTAAATATATGCCAACACATATTTAAACGTAATTTCACTTATTTAATTTTTCTAACAAATTAAATAAAAGGCTACGACCTCAGCAAATTTAATTACACTGTGAAATTACCAAAATACCCTTTTGACTAAAAAGACGAAAACGCCCTTCTTTCTTCCTGAGTCTTAAATTATCTTCTATGAGTGTGACTCATAGGCTCCTCATCATACTGGTAGTATATAGTATCGCAATTAACACCAATTAATCGTCTCACTAATACACAGACCAAGATTGGCCCCTAGCAAGGCATCATGGCCACCCGATAGATTCGGATTCAGCAAAATAGCTACCTGTCAATGATATGGTTACCGTATAATTTGATCCTTTCATCATCCGTTGTCTCGACGAGACGAGACCAAGGCATAGAAATAGAGCCAACCTTCGGTTACTCTCGATATTATGTATTCAGTTACTGGACCAATGACCTATATTATAAACTGGATAGGGCAACAACTCAATCCCACTGTGGCCACAGTTTTAGTGTCATTGCCATTTACTAAATTGCATCGTGAGATAACTTCTCTCGTACCCGGGAGTGATGAATCCTCTGTCTATTCACCATAGTCTTGATACACTCCTTGATACAGCCAATCACTACCGTACTAACATCTCTGAATAGAACTACGTTAGGCTAGTGTCAAACTACACCAATCGGTGCACAAGGCGCTCCGGTGATCTCAAATCTAAGGATCACATGCACCACCATTCGTTAGAGGATTGTTCCATAGACACTAGGTTACCGTCCATATGGAATTCTCTGATGGGTCAGTCCAGTGAACTTGCTGCGGTGTATCCGCCTACAGCAAATACCCATGTGTTGCACCAGGTTGTCACCAAACAACTTTTACAAGTGAGATCAGGCACTGCCTTTCGACAGGGTCGTTCAACACTATGATAGTCTTACCGTATTATCTGTGCCCTTACTTCAGAATAATATTGGGGCTACGGACGTTTCTAGAAGGGCCACCATATGTGCTCATAGGGTTCTCATTATCAAGATTTGAAATACTTAACACCCTCGTCACGGTTCTACCATTCTAAGTGTTAGGAAACGGTCCATATGCATAGCAGAAAACAAAATCATAATAACAAGGATCGTTCCCATTGAGCCAAGATCAAAGGTATAATTTTACAGTTTATTTTAAAATAGAAATCTGCAGAAATTAATCATGAGTTTAGAAAAACATACGCACGTTTGGAGGCTCCTCCAAATTTGTCAATGAACGTTTTAGCTACCGACCCAAGTGTAAGATCGAACACACGTAGTCTACACAAAGACAATCACAAAGAACTAAGGAGGGATTTCCTAGATCCTCCTTAGTTTTAAGATTAAAGAAGAAAAATCAAATGAATTGATTTTGGGCAAAATGGAATACTGTCGTGGGAGAGGAAATGGGGTTGCTATGTTTCTCTTTTTCACAATGAAAAATAAACTAATGAAAAATCACACTTCTTTCAATTAACACTTTTCTTTTCTAGTGTTACTTTAATGCCCTATTCCTATACGGAATAGGCTTAGGCTCCAACCCAAACACCCCATGTTACCAAACACTCCTAATTAGATATTTTATTTTTTGTTTCATCATTATCTTAATTAAAATCAATTAATATATATTTAATCTATATATTAACATTTAACAATAATGATGATTTAATTAAATATATGAGAACACATATTTAAATGTAATTTCACTTATTTAATTTTTTCTAATAAATTAAATAAAGGCTACGGCCTCAGCAAATTTAATTGCACTTTGAAATTACCAAAATACATTTTCGCCTAAAAAGATGAAAACGTCTTTCTTTCTTCCTTAGTCTTAAATTATCTTCTATGTGTGTGACCCATAGGCTCCTCATCATACCGATAGTGTATAGTATTGCGATTAACACCAATTAATCGTCTCACTAATACACAGACCAAGATTGGCCCCTAGCAAGGCATCATGGCCACCTGATAGATTCAAATTCAGCAAAATAGCTACCTGTCAATGATATAGTTACCGTGCAATTCGATCCTTTCATCATCCGTTATCTTAACGAGATGAGACCGAGGCATAGAAATAGAGCCAACCTTCGGTTACTCTTGATATTATGTATTCAGTTACGGGACCAATGTCCTATATTATAAACTGGATAGGGCAACAACTCAATCCCACTATGGCCACAGTTTTAGTGTCATTGCCATATACTGAATTACGCCGTGAGATAACTTCTCCCGTACCCAGGAGTGATGAATCCTCTGTCAATCTACCATAGTCTTGATACACTCCTTGATGCAGCCAATCACCACTGTATTGAAAGCTCTGAATAGAACTGCGTTAGGCTAGTGTCAAACTACACCAATTGGTGCACAAGGCGCTCTGGTGATCTCAAGTCTAAGGATCACATACACCACCATTCGTTAGAGGATTTATTCCATAGACACTAGGGTTACCACCCATATGGAATCCTCTGGTGGGTCAGTCTAGTGAACTTGTTGCGGTGTATTCGCCTACAGCAAGCACCCATACGTTACACCAGGTTGTCACCAAACAACCTTGACAAGCGAGATCATCACTGCCTTTCGACAGGGTCGTTCAACACTATGATAGCCTTACCGTATTATCTGTGCCCTTACTTTAGAATAATACTAGGCTACGGACGTTTCTAGAATGGCCACCATATATGCTCATAGTGTTCTCACTATCAAGATTAGATCCTTTCATCATCCGTTATCTCGACGAGACCGAGGCATATAAATAGTGTCAACCTTCAGTTACTCTCGATATTGTGTATTCAATTACTAGACCAATGACCTGTATTATAAACTGGATAGAGCAACAACTCATTCCCATTGTGGCCACAGTTTTAGTGTCATTGTCATTTACTGAATTGCGCCATGAGATAACTTATCCCGTACCCGAGAGTAATGAATCCTCTGTCTATCCACCATAGTCTTGATACACTCCTTGATACAGCCAATCACTACCGTACTGACAGCTCTGAATAGAACTATGTTAGGCTAGTGTCAAACTACATGAATCGGTGCACAAGGCACTCCGGTGATCTTAAGTCTAAGGATCACATGCACCACCATTCGTTAGAGGATTTATTCCATAGACACTGGGGTTACCATCCATATGGAATCCTTTGATGGGTCAGTCCAGTGAACTTGCTGCGGTGTATTCGCCTACAGTAAGCACCCATGTGTTGCACCATGTTGTCACCAAACAACCTTGACAAACGAGATCAGTCATTGCTTTTCGACAGGGTCGTTCAACACTATGATAGCCTTACTGTATTATCTATGCCCTTACTTCAGAATAATACTAGGCTACGGACGTTTCTAGGCCACCATATGTGCTCATAGGGTTCTCACTATCAAGATTTGAAACACTTGATACCCTCATCACGGTTCTACCATTCTAAGGACATATATCAATACATATTACAATAATAATGATTTATGCAATATAGAATAAAATGCCTTTTATTGATTAATGAACATTATCACAAAGAGTCAATTCTATAATAATTGATTGGCTCTAAGGCATCTACTCTAACATTAAGGACATATATCAATACATATTGCAATAATAATGATTTACGCGATATAGAATAAAATACCTTTTATTATTGATTAATGAATATTATTACAAAGAGACAATTCTACAATAATTGATTGGCTCTAGGGCATCTACTCTAACAATCTCTCATTTGCACTACAGCCAATCATTCATGTATTTAATACCAAATGATCTCAAGTGCTTTTCATGCTTCTACTGCGATAGAGGCTTTGTCAGTGGATCTGCGAGATTGTCATCAGTATGCACTTTACTGATCTGCACATCTTTCCTCTCAACCATCTCTTTGATGAGATGGAATCATCTAAGTATGTGTCTTGACTTCTGATGAGACCGTGGTTCCCTGGCTTGAGCGATTGCTCCATTGTTATCACAATAAATGTCTATTGGATCAACAATTGTGGGAACCACACTAAGTTCAATAACAAACTTCTTAATCCAGACTGCCTCCTTGGCCGCATCTGACAATGCAGTATACTCAGCCTCTATTATAGAGTCTGCTATAGTGCTTTGCTTAGAGCTCTTCCATCTCACTGCACCCCCATTGAGACAAAATACAAACCTTGATTGCGATCGATAATCATCTTTGTCCGTTTGGAAACTAGCATCATTATATCTTCTTACAGTGAGCTTATCTTCCCCTCCATAAACCAAGAACATATCCTTAGTCCTCTTCAAGTACTTAAGAATATTCTTGACAGCTATCTAGTGACGCTCACCTGGATCCGATTGATATCTACTACAAGTGCTCAAAGCACATGAGACATCAATCCGAGTACATAGCATGACATAAATGACGGATCCAATTGCTGATGCATATGGGATCCTCTTCATCCTATCTCTCTCATCTTGTGTTCTAGGACACAATTCCTTAAAGAGATAAACACCATGTGACATCGAAAGAAATCCCTTCTTGGATTCTTTCATACTGAATCTTTTCAATACTTTGTCAATATATGCACTCTGACTTAGGTCAAGCAAGTTACGTGATCTATCACGATAGATCTTCATACCAAGGATGTAGGTTGTTTCCCCTAAGTCCTTCATGGAGAAGCACTTGGATAACCAAGTCTTTACCGACTGCAAGTTCGGTATATCATTCCCGATCATAAGTATATCATCGACATACAACACTAGGAATACTATTGCACTCCCACTCACTTTCTTGTAAATACAAGGCTCATCATCGTTCTTGATAAAACCGAATTCTTTTACGGCTTCATCAAAACGAATGTTCTAGCTCCTTGAAGCTTGCTTGAGTCCATAAATGGATCTCTACAACTTGCATACCCTATTAGCTTGTCCATCAAGAACGAAACCATCAAGCTGCGTCATATACACATCCTCCTCAAGTTTTTCGTTCTGGAAAGCTGTTTTGACATCCATTTGCCAAATCTCATAGTCATGATATACAGCAATTGCAAGCATAATCCGGATGGATTTAATCATGGCAACCGGCGAAAAGGTTTCTTCATAGTTAATACCATGAATTTGTTTGAAACCTTTGGCAACCAGTCATGCCTTATAAGTAAGCACCTTATCATCCATGTCAGTCTTCTTCTTGAAGACCCATTTACACCCTATGGGTTTTACCCCTTCAGGTGGTTCCACCAGAGGTCATACTTGGTTCTAGTACATGGAGTCCGTCTCAGATTTCATGGCTTCAAGCCATTTAACGGAATCTAGATCTGATATAGCATCTTCGTAGGTTTTGGGTTCATCGTCTTGGTAGACTAGTACATCACGATGTTGAGTCACGAGATAACCGTATCTCTCGGGCTCATGGCGTACTCTCCCAAATCTACGTAGCTCCTATGCTACCTGAGGTGGTTGACTTTGATCCATAAGTTGTGGAGTAACCTCCTATTGATGTTCAACCACTTCCTATGGCACATCATCCCGTCCTTCGTCTAGTATATCTTATGGTTCTAGAACTTCATCAAGTTTTACTTTTCTCCCACTACTACCTCTTAGAAATATTCTTTCTTCTAGGAAGACACCAGATCGAGCAACAAAAATTTTGAGCTCTTCTAGGTGGTAGAAGTAGTATCCTTTGGTCTCCTTTGGATGCCCCATAAATATACATTTACAGGATTTTGGGCCCGGCTTGTTCAAAGTCAATTTCTTAACATAAGCTTCGCAACCCCAAATCCTTAGATAAGACAAGTTGGGTTTTTGCCCACTCCATAGTTCATATGGAGTCTTATCTACATACTTTGACAGCACACAGTTTAAAACGTGAGTCGCAGTCTCTAGGGCATAAACTCAGAACGATGCAGGTAAATCACTAAAACTCATCATGGACCTAACCATGTCAAGTAAGGTCTTGTTCCTCCTTTCTGACACTCCATTGTGTTGGGGTGTATAAGGAGGGGTGAGTTGTGATAATATCCCATATTCCTTCAGTTACTCTAAAAATCCTGAGCTTAAGTATTCACCTCCTCGATCCGACCGAAAATCTTTAATACTTTTGCCTAACATATTTTGTACTTCATTCCTGAATTCCTTGAATTTATCAAAGGCTTCATATTTATGTCTCATAAGGTAGATATAACCACATCTACTGAAATCATCAGTAAATGTGATGAAGTATGAATATTCACCTCTAGCCTCAACTGTTAGTGGACTACATACATCACTATGGATGATGCCTAACAGCTTAGTAGCCCTTTCACCTTGTCCTGTGAAAGGAGACTTGGTCATCTTGCCTAACAAGCATGACTCGCATACCTCAAATGACTGAAAGTCAAAGGGGTCCAAAACTCCATCCCTTTGAAGTTTTGCAATATGGGTCTTATTAACATGACACAATCTACAATGCCACATATATGTCTGGTTTTGATCACTATGTTTAGCTTTCTTGGTTTCAATATTGAGATTATCTTTATTGTTTAAGTCAAGAATATATAATTCATTATATAACCTTGCAATTCCAAATAGAATACCATTCAAACTAAAGGACAACAATCCATTAGATATCTCAAAATGATACCCCATATTATCCAAAGCCGATACTGAAATAATATTTCTAGAAATAAAAAGTACATGATAAAAGTTATGTAGTTCCAACAACAAGCCCGTAGGCAAAGATAAACAGTAAGTCCCTATAGCTAAAGCAGCCACATGTGCTCCATTTCCAACTCGTAGGTCCACCTCTCCCTTGGCGATCACTCTACTCTGCCTTAGTCCCTGCACATCAGTACAAATGTGAGTACCATATCCTGTGTCAATGACCCAAGATATTGAGGGAGAGAAATTAATCTCAATCATAAAAATACCTAAAGTCGTAGCATCTGACTTCTTCTTACTTGTGAGGAAAGCCTTGTAGTATTTCCTCTAATGGCCAGGCTTGCCACAAAAGAAGCCGACTACCTTGCCCTTCCCTATGCCACTCTCAGGACCAAGAGCAACCTATCCTTTAGGTTTGGGCTTGGGTTTGGCCTTGGCCTTACCCTCTTATCAGTTACTTTCTTTGCTTTACGGGCAAGAACCAAGAAACAAAGCTTGGCTTTTTCAAGTCCTGCTCTGCAGTCCTCAGCATGTTCAAAAGTTCTGACAAGGTTTTCTCCATCATGTTCATATTGAAATTCATTATGAACGAAGCATAAGAGTCAGGCAAGGATTGCAGAATCAAATCCATTTGTAATTCTACATCCAACTCAAATCCCAAAGTCTCAAGTCTCTCTATGTGCTCGATCATCTTGAGCACATGAGGACCAACTTGGGCTCCCTCATTCAGACGACTCCCAAACAATGCTTTCGACACCTTGTACCTCTCATGTCGAGCATTTCCTTCGAAAAGCTCCTTGAGGTGTAGAATAATGGAAGAAGCGTCCATATTCTCATGCTGCTTTTGCAGCACAAGTGTCATTGATGCTAAGATCAAGCATTGAACGCCATTAGCATCATCAAGGAACTTTTGATAAGTATCCTTTACTTCCTGAGTGGCATCAGGATCAGGCTCAGCCATGTATGGCTTTTCAAGGATATATAATTTCTTTTCTAACTTAAGTATAATCCAAAGATTACGATACCAATTTGAGAAATTAGATCCATCCAACCTGTTTTCTTTCTTGATTATCGGTTGCAAGTTCATAATACTCATTTTGGTGAATCTTCAATTGCAAAAAATTAAAGTCATTATAAAGTTCATTATTATTTAATATGGTCTTTTATTAAACGATGCTCCCACTATTTTACTCAAGTCAGTAGCCCTCACTATTAACTTGGGAAAGCCTGTTGACTTTCCTATTGGACCAACATCCCATACTTCCTATTTCTAACCTTCGCTTTGGCGAACAAGCCAAAATGAGTTGATTAGGTAGGCCAATAAACTTAATCCACACCAGTCGATAGCTCCTACTATCAACCTCAAATGTGAAAAAGCCAACAAGCCAATCACACAATCCAATGGACACTACATGCCATCGTCCTTAAGTGTAATTCTCAGTATCAGTAAAGTTGACACTACATGTCACCACATACACATAATATGTGTACTGCTCTACTATGTCTATGACGTGTTTATCAACCTTCGCTTTGGCAAACAAGCAAAACCGTCATTTTAAGTCGACCCATCACCATTAAGGAAAAACTCCAATGCATTTTAACCTCTCATTGGTAGAAGTGTACCCTTTGCTTTGGCAAACAAGGTTTCGATGAACAATGGTTTGATTAAAACCATGGTGATGGAAGGCTTACATGACTTAATATACTTTAATTGAGGGTTTGTTATTTAATGTCTCACTATATTATTATCTTTGTTAGAATGACATTGTTTGGCATGTTATTCAACATTCAACCTTAGCATGCATTCTAAACACAATATTAAAATGTGCCGGTACATGGCCCAACTAAAACCGATTTCCTCGAGCCTAGAGGAATCGATGGGTCACCTAGGGGTCCTGTAATAAATATCTTGAGTCTTCAAGTATGGTTGCCTATCCTTTGTTCCGTCTCCAAGTACATTACAAAAACATCATTTTAAATTTATAATAAGAATAATTATACAAAATTCTTTACATCAATAATTTTAGAAACCTCGATTTACATTCGAGGGGAATGAGATGAGAAGAGAATGTACATTGAGAAGAGGGGAAAGGCAGGACATGCAAGCCCTATTTAATAAATTTACAAACATACATACCAAAATTTTTTTTTAAAACATTCATCATAGGCCTAAGGCTCATGTATCGGGCACCATGCAATATACAAACAAGTACATAGCATACATTTCAAAAACAATCAATTTTTGAAATTGGTGGGTTAATTATTAATTACCCCTTGACAATTTGCAGATCTACATTTGGTCTAAAAGTTTTAAAACTTTACAATCTGGCCCCTATGCACTCAGAAGTGCGCTCACTGCGGCGATGAGTTAGATCATTGTAGCATGCGCTGGTTAACTTGATGTTCATGCTCTACGTGCGATTTTGTAATCAGCGTGAACGCCAAACACATACACCGCGGCGATGGGTTATATCGCCGCGGTGAGCGTGCACTGATCTGTAGCTCCTGATAACCCATCGCCGCGGTGAGTGTGCACTGATCTGTAGCTCCGGATAAGTTCAAACAGTAGCCAAAAACACACCAAACAGATTTTGCAATCAATCATACACACTGATTTCAACAAAAATCCATCACCCAATATACCAAAGTTGCAGATCATCAACAAATTAAAATTAATCAATTAATTGATTTCTTATGCTTTTAAGGCAGATTTTACGCAGATTCTTTAAGGCAACATATTATCAATCAAATACATGTAATCAACCATCCACATAAAACTATAAAATCTGGTACCCTAGGCTCTAATACCACTGTTAGGAAACAATCCATTGAGGCAGCGGAAAACAAAAAGTAATAACAACACGGATCGTTCCATAGAACCAAGATCAGAGCACAGATCTACAATTTATATCAAAATAAGAATCTGCAGAAAATTAATCTAGAGTTTGAGAAATCATACGTACGTTTGGAGGCTCCTCCAAGTTTGTCTCTGAACGTATTTTGCTACCCACCCAAGTGTAAGATCGAACGGACGTAGTCCACACGAAAATAATCGCAAGGGACTAAAGAGGGATTTGTTAGATCCTCTTTAGTCTTAAGAACAAAGAAGAAAAGAAATGTATTTGATTTTTCAATCAAAAACAAAACAGACGTGTGGGAGAGAGTTTTGGGGGCTGTGTGTTTTCTCTTTTTAATGAAAAGTGAATGAATGAAAACCTCTTTACTTTTT